>JANJGN010000924.1:0-234763 GCA_026770705.1 Isurus oxyrinchus | reverse complement strand
GTGCGGACCTCGCTCAGTACTGACGCTCCGACAGTGCAGCACTCCCTCAGTACAGATCCTCCGACAGTGCGGCGCTCCCTCAGTACTGAAACTCCGACAGCGTGGCACTCCCTCAGTACTGATCCTCCGACAGTGCGGCACTCCCTCAGTACTGACCCTCCGACAGTGCGGCACTCCCTCAGCACTGACCCTCCGACAGTGCGGCGCTCCCTCAGCACTGATCCTCCGACAGTGTGGCACTCCCTCAGTACTGACCCTCCGACAACAAAGCACTCCCTCAGTACTGACCCTACGACAGTGCAGCAATCCCTCAGTACGGACGCTCTGACAGTGCAGCACTCCCTCAGTACTGACCCTCTGACAGTGCGGGGCTCCCTCAGTACCGACCCTTCGACTGTGCAGAACTCGCTCAGTACTGACCCTCCGACAGTGCGGCACTCCCTCAGTACTGACCCTCCGACAGTGTGGCGATCTGTCAGCACTGACCCTCCGACAGTGCAGCACTCCCTCAGTGCTGACCTTCTGACAGTACAGCATTCCCTAAGTAATGACCATCCGACAGTGCAGCACTCGCTCAGTACTGACCCACTGTCTGTGCGACACTGCCTCAGTACTGACCCTCCGACAGCACAGCACTCCCTCAGCACTGACCCTCCAACAGTGCAGCACTCCCTCAGTACTGATCCTCCGACAGTGCGGCACTCCCTTAGTACTGACCCTCAAACAGTGCAGCACTCCCTCAGAACTGACCCTCCGACGGTGTGGCACTCCCTCAGTACTGAACCTCCGACAGCAAAGCACTCCCTCAGTACTGACCCTCCGACAGTGCGGCATCCCACAGTACTGACCCTCCGACAGGGCGGCACTCCCTCAGTACAGATCCTCCGATAGTGCGGCACTGCCTCAGTTCTGATCTTCCGACAGTGCGGTTCTCCCACAGTACTGACACTCTGACAGTGCGGCGCTCCCTCAGTACTGATCCTCCGACAGTGCGGCGCACCCTCAGTACTGACCCTCCGACAGTGCGGCACTCCCTCAGCATTGACCCTCCGACAGCACAGCTCTCCCTCAGCACTGACGCTCCGAGAGTGCGGCAGCCCCTCAGTACTGATCCTCCGACAGTGCGGCGCTCCCTCAGTACTGATCCTCGGACAGTGCGGCGCTCCCTCAGTACTGACACTCCGACAGCGCGGCACTCCCTCAGTACTGATCCTCCGACAGTGCGGCACTCCCTCAGTTCTGATCTTCCGACAGTGCGGCGCTCCTTCAGTACTGACCCACCGACAGTGCGGCGCTCCCTCAGTACTGACCCTCTGACAGTGCTGCACTCCCTCAGCACTGACCCTCCAACATTGCAGCACTCCCTCAGTACTGACCCTCCGACAGTGCTGCGCTCCCTCAGTACTGACCCTCCGACAGTGCAGCACTCCCTCAGTACTGATCCACCGATAGTGCGGCACTCCCTCAGTTCTGATCTTCCGACAGTGCGGCGCTCCCTCAGTACTGACACTCTGACAGTGCGGCACTCCTTCAGTACTGACGCTCCGACAGTGCAGCACTCCCTCAGTACTGACCCTCCGACAGTGCGGCACTCCCTCAGTACTGACCCTCCGACAGTGCAGCACTCCCTCAGTACTGACCCTCCGACAGTGCGGCGCTCCCTCAGCACTGATCCTCCGACAGTGTGGCACTCCTTCAGCACTGACCCTCCGACAGCACAGCACTCCCTCAGCACTGACCCTCCGAGAGTGCGGCAGCCCCTCAGTACTGATCCTCCGACAGTGCGGCGCACCCTCAGTACTGACCCTCCGACAGTGCGGCACTCCCTCAGCACTGACCCTCCGACAGCACAGCTCTCCCTCAGCACTGACGCTCCGAGTGTGCGGCAGCCCCTCAGTACTGATCCTCCGACAGTGCGGCACTCCCTCAGTACTGATCCTCTGACAGTGCGGCACTCGCTCAGTACTGATCCTCCGACAGTGTGGCACTCCCTCAGTACTGACCCTCCCACAGCAAAGCACTCCCTCAGTACTGACCCTACAACAGTGCAGCACTCCCTCAGTACTGACCATCTGACAGTGCAGCACTCCCTCAGTTCTGATCCTCTGAGAGTGCGGCACTCCCTCAGTACTGACCCTCAGACAGTGCAGCACTCCTTCAGTACTGATCCTCCGATAGTACGGCGCTCCCTCAGTTCTGATCTTCCGACAGTGCGGCGCTCCTTCAGTACTGACCCATCGACAGTGCGGCGCTCCCTCAGTACTGACCCTCTGACAGTGCTGCACTCCCTCAGCACTGACCCTCCGACAGCACAGCACTCCCTCAGCACTGAGCCTCTGACAGTGCAGCACTACCTCAGTACTGACCCTCCGACAGTGCGGCACTCCCTCAGTACTGACCCTCCGACAGTGCGGCACTCCCTCAGTACTGACCCTCCGACAGTGCGGCGCTCCCTCAGCACTAATCCTCCGACAGTGTGGCACTCCCTCAGTACTGACCCTCTGACAGTGTGGCACTCCCTCAGTACTGACCCTACGACAGTGCAGCACTCCCTCAGTACTGACCCTCTGACAGTGCAGCACTCCCTCAGTACTGACCCTCTGAGAGTGCAGCACTCCCTTAGTACTGACCCTCAGACAGTGCAGCACTCCCTCAGTACTGATCCTACGATAGTGCGACACTGCCTCAGTACTGACCCTCCGACAGCACAGCACTCCCTCAGCATTGACCCTCCGACAGTGCAGCACTCCCTCAGTACTGATCCTCCGACAGTGCAGCACTCCCTTAGTACTGACCCTCCGACAGTGCAGCACTCCCTCAGAGCTGACCCTCTGACAGTGTGGCACTCCCTCAGTACTGAACCTCCGACAGCAAAGCACTCCCTCAGTACTTACCCTATGACAGTGCAGCACTCGCTCAGTACTGACCCTCTGACAGTGCAGCATTCCCTCAGTACTGACCCTCTGAGAGTGCGGCTCTCCCTTAGTACTGACCCTCAGACAGTGCAGCACTCCCTCAGTACTGATCCTCCGATAGTGCGGCACTACCTCAGTTCTGATCTTCCGACAGTGCGGCGCTCCCTCAGCACTGACACTCTGACAGTGCGGCGCTTCTTCAGTACTGACCCTCTGACAGTGCGGCGCTCCCTCAGCACTGACCCTCCGACAGCACAGCACTCCCTCAGCACTGACCCTCCGAGAGTGCGGCAGCCCCTCAGTACTGATCCTCCGACAGTGTGGCACTCCCTCAGTACTGATCCTTCGAGTGATCAGCACTCGCTCAGTACTGACCCTCCGATAGTGCGGACCTCGCTCAGTACTGACGCTCCGACCGTGCAGCACTCCCTCAGTACAGATCCTCTGACAGTGCGGCACTCCCTCAGTACTGATCCTCCGACAGTGCGGCGCTCCCTCAGTACTGACACTCCGACAGTGTGGCACTCCCTCAGTACAGATCCTCCGACAGTGCGGCACTCCCTCAGTACTGACCCTCCGACAGTGCGGCACTCCCTCAGTACTGACCCTCCGACAGTGCGGCGCTCCCTCAGCACTGATCCTCCGACAGTGTGGCACTCCCTCAGTACTGACCCTCCGACAACAAAGCACTCCCTCAGTACTGACCCTACGACAGTGCAGCAATCCCTCAGTACGGGCCCTCTGACAGTGCAGCACTCCCTCAGTACTGACCCTCTGACAGTGCGGGGCTCCCTCAGTACCGACCCTTCGACTGTGCAGAACTCGCTCAGTACTGACCCTCCGACAGTGCGGCACTCCCTCAGTACTGACCCACTGTCTGTGCGACACTGCCTCAGTACTGACCCTCCGACAGCACAGCACTCCCTCAGCACTGACCCTCCAACAGTGCAGCACTCCCTCAGTACTGATCCTCCGACAGTGCGGCACTCCCTTAGTACTGACCCTCAAACAGTGCAGCACTCCCTCAGAACTGACCCTCCGACGGTGTGGCACTCCCTCAGTACTGAACCTCCGACAGCAAAGCACTCCCTCAGTACTGACCCTCCGACAGTGCAGCACTCCCACAGTACTGACCCTCCGACAGGGCAGCACTCCCTCAGTACAGATCCTCCGATAGTGCGGCACTGCCTCAGTTCTGATCTTCCGACAGTGCGGTTCTCCCTCAGTACTGACACTCTGACAGTGCGGCGCTCCCTCAGTACTGATCCTCCGACAGTGCGGCGCACCCTCAGTACTGACCCTCCGACAGTGCGGCACTCCCTCAGCACTGACCCTCCGACAGCACAGCTCTCCCTCAGCACTGACGCTCCGAGAGTGCGGCAGCCCCTCAGTACTGATCCTCCGACTTTGCGGCACTCCCTCAGTACTGATCCTTCGACAGTTCAGCACTCGCTCAGTACTGACCCTCCAACAGTGTGGACGTCGCTCAGTACTGAACCTCCGACAGTGCAGCACTCCCTCAGTACTGACCCTCTGACAGTGCGGCACTCCCTCAGTACTGATCCTCGGACAGTGCGGCGCTCCCTCAGTACTGACACTCCGACAGCGCGGCACTCCCTCAGTACTGATCCTCCGACAGTGCGGCACTCCCTTAGTACTGATCGTCCGACTGTGCGGCACTCCCTCAGCACTGACCCTCCGACAGCACAGCACTCCCTCAGCACTGACCCTCCGACAGTGCAGCACTCCCTCAGTACTGACCCTCCGACAGTGCGGCACTCCCTCAGTACTGACCCTCCGACAGCAAAGCACTCCCTCAGTACTGACCCTACGACAGTGCAGCACTCCCTCAGTACTGACCCTCAGACAGTGCAGCACTCCCTCAGTACTGATCCTCCGATAGTGCGGCACTCCCTCAGTTCTGATCTTCCGACAGTGCGGCGCTCCTTCAGTACTGACCCACCGACAGTGCGGCGCTCCCTCAGTACTGACCCTCTGACAGTGCTGCACTCCCTCAGCACTGACCCTCCGACAGCACAGCACTCCCTCAGCACTGACCCTCCGACAGTGCGGCGCACCCTCAGTACTGACCCTCCGACAGTGCAGCACTCCCTCAGTACTGACCCTCTGAGAGTACAGCACTCCCTCAGCACTGACCCTCAGACAGTGCAGCACTCCCTCAGTACTGACCCTCCGACAGTGCGGCGCTCCCTCAGCACTGATCCTCCGACAGTGTGGCACTCCTTCAGCACTGACCCTCCGACAGCACAGCACTCCCTCAGCACTGACCCTCCGAGAGTGCGGCAGCCCCTCAGTACTGATCCTCCGACAGTGCGGCACTCCCTCAGTACTGATCCTTCGACAGTTCAGCACTCGCTCAGTACTGACCCTCCGACAGTGCGGATCTCGCTCAGTACTGACCCTCCGACAGTGCAGCACTCCCTCAGTACTGACCCTCTGACAAGTGCAGCACTCCCTCAGTACTGACCCACTGTCTGTGCGACACTGCCTCAGTACTGACCCTCCGACAGCACAACACTCCCTCAGCACTGACCCTCCGACAGTGCAGCACTCCCTCAGTACGCACCCTCCGACAGTGCGGCGCTCCCTCAGTACTGACCCTCCGACAGTGCAGCATTCCCTCAGTACTGACCCTCTGAGAGTACGGCACTCCTTCAGTACTGACCCTCCGACAGTGCAGCACTCCCTCAGTGCTGACCCTCCGACAGTGCGGCACTCCCTCAGTACTGACCCTCCGACGGTGCGGCACTCCCTCAGTACTGACCCTCCGACAGTGCGGCGATCCCTCAGCACTGATCCTCCGACAGTGTGGCACTCCCTCAGTACTGACACTCCGACAGTGCGGCGCTCCCTCAGCACTGATCCTCCGACAGTGTGGCACTCCCTCAGTACTGACACTCCGACAGCAAAGCACTCCCTGAGTACTGACCCTACGACAGTGCAGCACTCCCTCAGTACTGACCCTCTAACAGTGCAGCACTCCCTCAGTACTGACCCTCTGAGAGTGCGGCACTCCCTTAGTACTGACCCTCAGACAGTGCAGCACTCCCTCAGTACTGATCCTCCGATAGTGCGGCACTCCCTCAGTTCTGATCTTCCGACAGTGCGGCGCTCCTTCAGTACTGACCCACCGACAGTGCGGCGCTCCCTCAGTACTGACTCTCTGACAGTGCTGCACTCCCTCAGCACTGACCCTCCGACAGCACAGCACTCCCTCAGCACTGACCCTCCGACAGTGCGGCGCTCCCTCAGTACTGACCCTCCGACAGTGCAGCACTCCCTCAGTACTGACCCTCTGAGAGTACAACACTCCCTCAGCACTGACCCTCAGACAGTGCAGCACTCCCTCAGTACTGATCCACCGATAGTGCGGCACTCCCTCAGTTCTGATCTTCCGACAGTGCGGCGCTCCCTCAGTACTGACACTCTGACAGTGCGGCACTCCTTCAGTACTGACGCTCCGACAGTGCAGCACTCCCTCAGTACTGACCCTCCGACAGTGCAGCACTCCCTCAGTACTGACCCTCCGACAGTGCGACGCTCCCTCAGCACTGATCCTCCGACAGTGTGGCACTCCTTCAGCACTGACCCTCCGACAGCACAGCACTCCCTCAGCACTGACCCTCCGAGAGTGCGGCAGCCCCTCAGTACTGATCCTCCGACAGTGCGGCACTCCCTCAGTACTGATCCTTCGACAGTTCAGCACTCGCTCAGTACTGACCCTCCGACAGTGCGGCACTCCCTCAGTACTGACCCTCCGACAGTGCAGCACTCCCTCAGTACTGACCCTCTGACAAGTGCAGCACTCCCTCAGTACTGACCCACTGTCTGTGCGACACTGCCTCAGTACTGACCCTCCGACAGCACAACACTCCCTCAGCACTGACCCTCCGACAGTGCAGCACTCCCTCAGTACGGACCCTCCGACAGTGCGGCGCTCCGTCAGTACTGACCCTCCGACAGTGCAGCATTCCCTCAGTACTGACCCTCTGAGAGTACGGCACTCCTTCAGTACTGACCCTCCGACAGTGCGGCACTCCCTCAGTACTGACCCTCCGACGGTGCGGCACTCCCTCAGTACTGACCCTCCGACAGTGCGGCGCTCCCTCAGCACTGATCCTCCGACAGTGTGGCACTCCCTCAGTACTGACACTCCGACAGTGCGGCGCTCCCTCAGCACTGATCCTCCGACAGTGTGGCACTCCCTCAGTACTGACACTCCGACAGCAAAGCACTCCCTGAGTACTGACCCTACGACAGTGCAGCACTCCCTCAGTACTGACCCTCTAACAGTGCAGCACTCCCTCAGTACTGACCCTCTGAGAGTGCGGCACTCCCTTAGTACTGACCCTCAGACAGTGCAGCACTCCCTCAGTACTGATCTTCCGACAGTGCGGCGCTCCCTCAGTTCTGATCTTCCGACAGTGCGGCGCTCCCTCAGTACTGACCCTCTGACAGTGCAGCACTCCTTCAGTACTGACCCTCCGACGGTGCGGCGCTCCCTCAGTACTGACCCTCCGACAGGGCAGCACTCCCTGAGCTTTGACCCTCCGACAGTACAGCACTCCCTCAGCACTGACGCTCCGAGAGTGCGGCAGCCCCTCAGTACTGATACTCCGACAGTGCGGCACTCCCTCAGCACTGACCCTCCGACAGTGCGGCACTCCCTCAGTACTGACCCTCTGACAGCACAGCACTCGCTCAGTACTGATCCTCCGACAGTGCGGCAGTCCCTCAGTACTGACCATCCGATAGTGCAGCGCTCACTCAGTACTGACCCTCGGACAGTGCGGCGATCCCTCAGCACTGACCTTCCAACAGTGTGGCATTCTTACGGTGCTGACCCTCTGACAGTACTGCTCTCCCTAAGTAATGACCCTCCGACAGTGCAGCACTCCCTCAGCATTGACCCTCCGACAGCGTGGCACTCCCTCAGTACTGACCATCTGACATGCAGCACTCCCTCAGTACTGACCCTCTGACATGCAGCACTTCCTCAGTACTGACCCTCCGACAGTGTGTCACCTTCTCAGTACTGACCCTCCGACAGTGCGTCACTCCCTCAGTACTGACACTCCGACAGAGCGGCAATCCCTCAGTACTTACCCTCCGACAGTGCAGCACTCCTTCAGTTTTGACCCTTCGACTGTGCAGCACTCCCTCAGTGCTGACCCTCCGACAGTACAGCATTCGCTCAGTACTGACCCTCCGACAGTGCGGCGCTCCCTCAGTACTGACACTCCAACAGTGCGGCACTCCCTCAGTACTGATCCGCCGACAGTGCGGCACTCCCTCAGTACTAATCCTCCGATAGTGCGGCACTCCCTCAGTACTGACCCTCTGACAGTGCAGCATTCCCTCAGTACTGACGCTCCGACAGTGCAGTACTCCCTCAGTACTGACCCTCTGACAGTGCGGCACTCCCTCAGTACTGACCCTGCGACAGTGCGGCACTCCCTCAGTACAGATCCTCTGACAGTGCGGCACTCCCTCAGTACTAATCCTCCGACAGTGCGGCGCTCCCTCAGGACTGACTCCGACAGCGCGGCACTCCCTCAGTACTGATCCTCCGACAGTGCGGCACTCCCTTAGTACTGATCCTCCGACAGTGTGGCACTCCCTCAGCACTGACCCTTCAACAGCACAGCACTCCCTCAGCACTGACCCTCTGACAGTGCGGCACTCCCTCAGTACTGACGCTCTGACAGTGCAGCACTCCCTCAGTAGTGACCCTCTGACAGTGCGGCACTCCCTCAGTAGGGGCCCTCCAACAGTGCGGCAGTCCCTCAGTACTCACACTCCGACAGTGCGGCACTCCCTCAGTACTGATCCTCCGATAGTGCGGCACTCCCTCAGTACTGACCCTCTGACAGTGCGGCATTTGCTCAGTACTGACCCTCCGACAGTGCAGCACTCCCTCAGTACTGACCCTCCGACAGTGCAGCACTCCCTCATCACTGACCCTCCGACAGCACAGCACTCCCTCAGCACTGACGCTCCAAGAGTGCGGCAGCCCCTCAGTACTGATCCTCCGACAGTGCTGCACTCCCTCAGTACTGATCCTTCGACAGTTCAGCACTCGCTCAGTACTGACCCTCCGACAGTGTGGACCTCGCTCAGTACTGACCCTCCGACAATGCAGCACTCGCTCAGTACTGACCCTCCGACAATGCAGCACTCGCTCAGTACTGACCCTCCGACAGTGCAGCACTCGCTCAGTGCTGACCCTCCGACAGTGCTGCACTCGCTCAGTGCTGACCCTCCGACAGTGCGGGGCTCCCTCAGTACTGACCCTCCGACAGTGCGGCACTCCCTCAGCATTGACCCTCCAACATCGTGGCACTGCCTCAGTACTGACCCACCGACAGTGCGGCACTCCCTTAGTCCTGACCCTCTGACAGTGCAGCACTCCCTCAGTGCTGACCCTCTGACAGTGCGGCACTCCCTCAGTAGGGGCCCTCCAACAGTGCGGCAGTCCCTCAGTACTCACACTCCGACAGTGCGGCACTCCCTCAGTACTGATCCTCCGATAGTGCGGCACTCCCTCAGTACTGACCCTCTGACAGTGCGGCATTTGCTCAGTACTGACCCTCCGACAGTGCAGCACTCCCTCAGTACTGACCCTCCGACAGTGCAGCACTCCCTCATCACTGACCCTCCGACAGCACAGCACTCCCTCAGCACTGACGCTCCAAGAGTGCGGCAGCCCCTCAGTACTGATCCTCCGACAGTGCTGCACTCCCTCAGTACTGATCCTTCGACAGTTCAGCACTCGCTCAGTACTGACCCTCCGACAGTGTGGACCTCGCTCAGTACTGACCCTCCGACAATGCAGCACTCGCTCAGTACTGACCCTCCGACAGTGCAGCACTCGCTCAGTGCTGACCCTCCGACAGTGCTGCACTCGCTCAGTGCTGACCCTCCGACAGTGCGGGGCTCCCTCAGTACTGACCCTCCGACAGTGCGGCACTCCCTCAGCATTGACCCTCCAACATCGTGGCACTGCCTCAGTACTGACCCACCGACAGTGCGGCACTCCCTCAGTCCTGACCCTCTGACAGTGCAGCACTCCCTCAGTGCTGACCCTCTGACAGTGCGGCACTCCCTCAGTAGGGACCCTCCAACAGTGCGGCAGTCCCTCAGTACTCACACTCCGACAGTGCGGCACTCCCTCAGTACTGATGCTCCGATAGTGCGGCACTCCCTCAGTACTGACCCTTTGACAGTGCGGCATTTGCTCAGTACTGACCCTCCGACAGTGCAGCACTCCCTCAGTACTGACCTTCCGACAGTGCGGCACTCCCTCAGTACTGACCCTCCGACAGTGCGGCACTCCCTCATCACTGACCCTCCGACAGCACAGCACTTCCTCAGCACTGACACTCCAAGAGTGCGGCAGCCCCTCAGTCCTGATCCTTCGACAGTTCAGCACTCGCTCAGTACTGATCCTTCGACAGTTCAGCACTCGCTCAGTACTGACCCTCCGACCGTGTGGACCTCGCTCAGTACTGACACTCCGACAGTGTAGCACTCCCTCAGTAGTGACCCTCTGACAGTGCAGCACTCCGTCAGTACTGACCCTCTGACATTGCAGCACTCCCTCAGTACTGACCCTCCGACAGTGTGGCACAACCTCAGTACTGATGCTCCGACAGCAAAGCACTCCCTCAGTACTTACCCTATGACAGTGCAGCACTCGCTCAGTACTGACCCTCCGACAGTGCGGCACTCCCTCAGTACTGATCCTCCGATAGTGCGGCACTCCCTCAGCTCTGATCTTCTGACAGTGCGGTTCTCCCTCAATACTGACCCTCTGACAGCACAGCACTCGCTCAGTACTGATCCTCCGACAGTGCGGCAGTCCCTCAGCACTCACCCTCCAACAGCGTGGCACTCCCTCGGTACTGACCCTCCGACAGTGCAGCTTTCGCTCAGTACTGACCATCCGATAGTGCAGCGCTCACTCAGTACTGACCTTCCAATAGTGTGGCACTCTCACAGTGCTGACCCTCTGACAGTACAGCACTCCCTAAGTAATGACCCTCCGACAGTGCAGCACTCCCTCAGCACTGACCCTTCGACAGCGTGGCACTCCCTCAGTACTGACCATCTGACATGCAGCACTCCCTCAGTACTGACCCTCTGACATGCAGCACTCCCTCAGTACTGACCCTAAGACAGTGTGTCACCTTCTCAGTACTGACCCTCCGACAGTGCGTCACTCCCTCAGTACTGACACTCCGACAGAGCGGCAATCCCTCAGTACTTACCCTCCGACAGTGCGGCACTCCTTCAGTATTGACCCTTCGACTGTGCAGCACTCCCTCAGTGCTGACCCTCCGATAGTGCAGCACTCCCTCAGTACTGACCCTCCGACAGTGCAGCACTCGCTCAGTGCTGACCCTCCGACAGCACAGCACTCCCTCAGCACTTACCCTCCGACAGCGTGGCACTCCCTCAGTACTGACCCTCAGACAGTGCAGCACTCCCTCAGTACTGACCCTCCGACAGTGCATCACTCCCTCAGTACTGACCCTCTGACAGTGCAGCACTCCCTCAGTACTGACCCTCTGACAATGCGGCACTCCCTCAGTAGGGACCCTCCAACAGTGTGGCAGTCCCTCAGTACTCACACTCCGACAGTGCGGCACTCCCTCAGTACTGATGCTCCGATAGTGCGGCACTCCCTCAGTACTGACCCTCTGACAGTGCGGCATTTGCTCAGTACTCACCCTCCGACAGTGCAGCACTCCCTCAGTACTGACCCTCGGACAGTGCGGCACTCCCTCAGTACTGACCCTCCGACAGTGCAGCACTCCCTCATCACTGACCCTCCGACAGCACAGCACTACCTCAGCACTGACGCTCCAAGAGTGCGGCAGCCCCTCAGTACTGATCCTCCGACAGTGCTGCACTCCCTCAGTACTGATCCTTCGACAGTTCAGCACTCGCTCAGTACTGACCCTCCGACAGTGTAGACCTCGCTCAGTACTGACCCTCCGACAATGCAGCACACCCTCAGTACTGACCCTCCGACAGTGCAGCACTCGCTCAGTGCTGACCCTCCGACAGTGCTGCACTCGCTCAGTGCTGACCCTCCGACAGTGCGGGGCTCCCTCAGTACCGACCCTTCGACAGTTCAGATCTCACTCAGTGCTGACCCTCCGACAGTGCGGCACTCCCTCATCACTGACCCTCCGACAGCACAGCACTTCCTCAGCACTGACGCTCCAAGAGTGCGGCAGCCCCTCAGTACTGATCCTCCGACAGTTCAGCACTCGCTCAGTACTGATCCTTCGACAGTTCAGCACTCGCTCAGTACTGACCCTCCGACCGTGTGGACCTCGCTCAGTACTGACACTCCGACAGTGCAGCACTCCCTCAGTACTGACCCTCTCACATTGCTGCACTCCCTCGGTACTGACCCTCCGACAGTGTGGCACAACCTCAGTACTGATGCTCCGACAGCAAAGCACTCCCTCAGTACTTACCCTATGACAGTGCAGCACTCGCTCAGTACTGACCCTCCGACAGTGCGGCACTCCCTCAGTACTGACCCTCGGACAGTGCGGCACTCCCTCAGTACTGACCCTCCGACAGTGCAGCACTCCCTCATCACTGACCCTCCGACAGCACAGCACTCCCTCAGCACTGACGCTCCAAGAGTGCGGCAGCCCCTCAGTACTGATCCTCCGACAGTGCTGCACTCCCTCAGTACTAATCCTTCGACAGTTCAGCACTCGCTCAGTACTGACCCTCCGACAGTGTGGACCTCGCTCAGTACTGACCCTCCGACAATGCAGCACTCGCTCAGTATTAACCCTCCGACAGTGCAGCACTCGCTCAGTGCTGACCCTCCGACAGTGCAGCACTCGCTCAGTATTAACCCTCCGACAGTGCAGCACTCGCTCAGTGCTGACCCTCCGACAGTGCAGCACTCGCTCAGTGCTGACCCTCCGACAGTGCTGGGCTCCCTCAGTACCGACCCTTCGACAGTGCAGAACTCACTCAGTGCTGACCCTCCGACAGTGCGGCGCTCCCTAAGTAATGACCCTCCGACAGTGCGGCACTCCCTCAGCATTGACCCTCCAACATCGTGGCACTGCCTCAGTACTGACCCACCGACAGTGCGGCACTCCCTCAGTCCTGACCCTCTGACAGTGCAGCACTCCCTCAGTGCTGACCCTCTGACAGTGCGGCACTCCCTCAGTAGGGACCCTCCAACAGTGCGGCAGTCCCTCAGTACTCACACTCCGACAGTGCGGCACTCCCTCAGTACTGATGCTCCGATAGTGCGGCACTCCCTCAGTACTGACCCTCTGACAGTGCGGCATTTGCTCAGTACTGACCCTCCGACAGTGCAGCACTCCCTCAGTACTGACCCTCGGACAGTGCGGCACTCCCTCAGTACTGACCCTCCGACAGTGCGGCACTCCCTCATCACTGACCCTCCGACAGCACAGCACTTCCTCAGCACTGACGCTCCAAGAGTGCGGCAGCCCCTCAGTCCTGATCCTTCGACAGTTCAGCACTCGCTCAGTACTGATCCTTCGACAGTTCAGCACTCGCTCAGTACTGACCCTCCGACCGTGTGGACCTCGCTCAGTACTGACACTCCGACAGTGTAGCACTCCCTCAGTAGTGACCCTCTGACAGTGCAGCACTCCGTCAGTACTGACCCTCTGACATTGCAGCACTCCCTCAGTACTGACCCTCCGACAGTGTGGCACAACCTCAGTACTGATGCTCCGACAGCAAAGCACTCCCTCAGTACTTACCCTATGACAGTGCAGCACTCGCTCAGTACTGACCCTCCGACAGTGCGGCACTCCCTCAGTACTGATCCTCCGATAGTGCGGCACTCCCTCAGCTCTGATCTTCTGACAGTGCGGTTCTCCCTCAATACTGACCCTCTGACAGCACAGCACTCGCTCAGTACTGATCCTCCGACAGTGCGGCAGTCCCTCAGCACTCACCCTCCAACAGCGTGGCACTCCCTCGGTACTGACCCTCCGACAGTGCAGCTTTCGCTCAGTACTGACCATCCGATAGTGCAGCGCTCACTCAGTACTGACCTTCCAATAGTGTGGCACTCTCACAGTGCTGACCCTCTGACAGTACAGCACTCCCTAAGTAATGACCCTCCGACAGTGCAGCACTCCCTCAGCACTGACCCTTCGACAGCGTGGCACTCCCTCAGTACTGACCATCTGACATGCAGCACTCCCTCAGTACTGACCCTCTGACATGCAGCACTCCCTCAGTACTGACCCTAAGACAGTGTGTCACCTTCTCAGTACTGACCCTCCGACAGTGCGTCACTCCCTCAGTACTGACACTCCGACAGAGCGGCAATCCCTCAGTACTTACCCTCCGACAGTGCGGCACTCCTTCAGTATTGACCCTTCGACTGTGCAGCACTCCCTCAGTGCTGACCCTCCGATAGTGCAGCACTCCCTCAGTACTGACCCTCCGACAGTGCAGCACTCGCTCAGTGCTGACCCTCCGACAGCACAGCACTCCCTCAGCACTTACCCTCCGACAGCGTGGCACTCCCTCAGTACTGACCCTCAGACAGTGCAGCACTCCCTCAGTACTGACCCTCCGACAGTGCATCACTCCCTCAGTACTGACCCTCTGACAGTGCAGCACTCCCTCAGTACTGACCCTCTGACAATGCGGCACTCCCTCAGTAGGGACCCTCCAACAGTGTGGCAGTCCCTCAGTACTCACACTCCGACAGTGCGGCACTCCCTCAGTACTGATGCTCCGATAGTGCGGCACTCCCTCAGTACTGACCCTCTGACAGTGCGGCATTTGCTCAGTACTCACCCTCCGACAGTGCAGCACTCCCTCAGTACTGACCCTCGGACAGTGCGGCACTCCCTCAGTACTGACCCTCCGACAGTGCAGCACTCCCTCATCACTGACCCTCCGACAGCACAGCACTACCTCAGCACTGACGCTCCAAGAGTGCGGCAGCCCCTCAGTACTGATCCTCCGACAGTGCTGCACTCCCTCAGTACTGATCCTTCGACAGTTCAGCACTCGCTCAGTACTGACCCTCCGACAGTGTAGACCTCGCTCAGTACTGACCCTCCGACAATGCAGCACACCCTCAGTACTGACCCTCCGACAGTGCAGCACTCGCTCAGTGCTGACCCTCCGACAGTGCTGCACTCGCTCAGTGCTGACCCTCCGACAGTGCGGGGCTCCCTCAGTACCGACCCTTCGACAGTTCAGATCTCACTCAGTGCTGACCCTCCGACAGTGCGGCACTCCCTCATCACTGACCCTCCGACAGCACAGCACTTCCTCAGCACTGACGCTCCAAGAGTGCGGCAGCCCCTCAGTACTGATCCTCCGACAGTTCAGCACTCGCTCAGTACTGATCCTTCGACAGTTCAGCACTCGCTCAGTACTGACCCTCCGACCGTGTGGACCTCGCTCAGTACTGACACTCCGACAGTGCAGCACTCCCTCAGTACTGACCCTCTCACATTGCTGCACTCCCTCGGTACTGACCCTCCGACAGTGTGGCACAACCTCAGTACTGATGCTCCGACAGCAAAGCACTCCCTCAGTACTTACCCTATGACAGTGCAGCACTCGCTCAGTACTGACCCTCCGACAGTGCGGCACTCCCTCAGTACTGACCCTCGGACAGTGCGGCACTCCCTCAGTACTGACCCTCCGACAGTGCAGCACTCCCTCATCACTGACCCTCCGACAGCACAGCACTCCCTCAGCACTGACGCTCCAAGAGTGCGGCAGCCCCTCAGTACTGATCCTCCGACAGTGCTGCACTCCCTCAGTACTAATCCTTCGACAGTTCAGCACTCGCTCAGTACTGACCCTCCGACAGTGTGGACCTCGCTCAGTACTGACCCTCCGACAATGCAGCACTCGCTCAGTATTAACCCTCCGACAGTGCAGCACTCGCTCAGTGCTGACCCTCCGACAGTGCAGCACTCGCTCAGTATTAACCCTCCGACAGTGCAGCACTCGCTCAGTGCTGACCCTCCGACAGTGCAGCACTCGCTCAGTGCTGACCCTCCGACAGTGCTGGGCTCCCTCAGTACCGACCCTTCGACAGTGCAGAACTCACTCAGTGCTGACCCTCCGACAGTGCGGCGCTCCCTAAGTAATGACCCTCCGACAGTGCGGCACTCCCTCAGCATTGACCCTCCAACATCGTGGCACTGCCTCAGTACTGACCCACCGACAGTGCGGCACTCCCTCAGTCCTGACCCTCTGACAGTGCAGCACTCCCTCAGTGCTGACCCTCTGACAGTGCGGCACTCCCTCAGTAGGGACCCTCCAACAGTGCGGCAGTCCCTCAGTACTCACACTCCGACAGTGCGGCACTCCCTCAGTACTGATGCTCCGATAGTGCGGCACTCCCTCAGTACTGACCCTCTGACAGTGCGGCATTTGCTCAGTACTGACCCTCCGACAGTGCAGCACTCCCTCAGTACTGACCCTCGGACAGTGCGGCACTCCCTCAGTACTGACCCTCCGACAGTGCGGCACTCCCTCATCACTGACCCTCCGACAGCACAGCACTTCCTCAGCACTGACGCTCCAAGAGTGCGGCAGCCCCTCAGTCCTGATCCTTCGACAGTTCAGCACTCGCTCAGTACTGATCCTTCGACAGTTCAGCACTCGCTCAGTACTGACCCTCCGACCGTGTGGACCTCGCTCAGTACTGACACTCCGACAGTGTAGCACTCCCTCAGTAGTGACCCTCTGACAGTGCAGCACTCCGTCAGTACTGACCCTCTGACATTGCAGCACTCCCTCAGTACTGACCCTCCGACAGTGTGGCACAACCTCAGTACTGATGCTCCGACAGCAAAGCACTCCCTCAGTACTTACCCTATGACAGTGCAGCACTCGCTCAGTACTGACCCTCCGACAGTGCGGCACTCCCTCAGTACTGATCCTCCGATAGTGCGGCACTCCCTCAGCTCTGATCTTCTGACAGTGCGGTTCTCCCTCAATACTGACCCTCTGACAGCACAGCACTCGCTCAGTACTGATCCTCCGACAGTGCGGCAGTCCCTCAGCACTCACCCTCCAACAGCGTGGCACTCCCTCGGTACTGACCCTCCGACAGTGCAGCTTTCGCTCAGTACTGACCATCCGATAGTGCAGCGCTCACTCAGTACTGACCTTCCAATAGTGTGGCACTCTCACAGTGCTGACCCTCTGACAGTACAGCACTCCCTAAGTAATGACCCTCCGACAGTGCAGCACTCCCTCAGCACTGACCCTTCGACAGCGTGGCACTCCCTCAGTACTGACCATCTGACATGCAGCACTCCCTCAGTACTGACCCTCTGACATGCAGCACTCCCTCAGTACTGACCCTAAGACAGTGTGTCACCTTCTCAGTACTGACCCTCCGACAGTGCGTCACTCCCTCAGTACTGACACTCCGACAGAGCGGCAATCCCTCAGTACTTACCCTCCGACAGTGCGGCACTCCTTCAGTATTGACCCTTCGACTGTGCAGCACTCCCTCAGTGCTGACCCTCCGATAGTGCAGCACTCCCTCAGTACTGACCCTCCGACAGTGCAGCACTCGCTCAGTGCTGACCCTCCGACAGCACAGCACTCCCTCAGCACTTACCCTCCGACAGCGTGGCACTCCCTCAGTACTGACCCTCAGACAGTGCAGCACTCCCTCAGTACTGACCCTCCGACAGTGCATCACTCCCTCAGTACTGACCCTCTGACAGTGCAGCACTCCCTCAGTACTGACCCTCTGACAATGCGGCACTCCCTCAGTAGGGACCCTCCAACAGTGTGGCAGTCCCTCAGTACTCACACTCCGACAGTGCGGCACTCCCTCAGTACTGATGCTCCGATAGTGCGGCACTCCCTCAGTACTGACCCTCTGACAGTGCGGCATTTGCTCAGTACTCACCCTCCGACAGTGCAGCACTCCCTCAGTACTGACCCTCGGACAGTGCGGCACTCCCTCAGTACTGACCCTCCGACAGTGCAGCACTCCCTCATCACTGACCCTCCGACAGCACAGCACTACCTCAGCACTGACGCTCCAAGAGTGCGGCAGCCCCTCAGTACTGATCCTCCGACAGTGCTGCACTCCCTCAGTACTGATCCTTCGACAGTTCAGCACTCGCTCAGTACTGACCCTCCGACAGTGTAGACCTCGCTCAGTACTGACCCTCCGACAATGCAGCACACCCTCAGTACTGACCCTCCGACAGTGCAGCACTCGCTCAGTGCTGACCCTCCGACAGTGCTGCACTCGCTCAGTGCTGACCCTCCGACAGTGCGGGGCTCCCTCAGTACCGACCCTTCGACAGTTCAGATCTCACTCAGTGCTGACCCTCCGACAGTGCGGCACTCCCTCATCACTGACCCTCCGACAGCACAGCACTTCCTCAGCACTGACGCTCCAAGAGTGCGGCAGCCCCTCAGTACTGATCCTCCGACAGTTCAGCACTCGCTCAGTACTGATCCTTCGACAGTTCAGCACTCGCTCAGTACTGACCCTCCGACCGTGTGGACCTCGCTCAGTACTGACACTCCGACAGTGCAGCACTCCCTCAGTACTGACCCTCTCACATTGCTGCACTCCCTCGGTACTGACCCTCCGACAGTGTGGCACAACCTCAGTACTGATGCTCCGACAGCAAAGCACTCCCTCAGTACTTACCCTATGACAGTGCAGCACTCGCTCAGTACTGACCCTCCGACAGTGCGGCACTCCCTCAGTACTGACCCTCGGACAGTGCGGCACTCCCTCAGTACTGACCCTCCGACAGTGCAGCACTCCCTCATCACTGACCCTCCGACAGCACAGCACTCCCTCAGCACTGACGCTCCAAGAGTGCGGCAGCCCCTCAGTACTGATCCTCCGACAGTGCTGCACTCCCTCAGTACTAATCCTTCGACAGTTCAGCACTCGCTCAGTACTGACCCTCCGACAGTGTGGACCTCGCTCAGTACTGACCCTCCGACAATGCAGCACTCGCTCAGTATTAACCCTCCGACAGTGCAGCACTCGCTCAGTGCTGACCCTCCGACAGTGCAGCACTCGCTCAGTATTAACCCTCCGACAGTGCAGCACTCGCTCAGTGCTGACCCTCCGACAGTGCAGCACTCGCTCAGTGCTGACCCTCCGACAGTGCTGGGCTCCCTCAGTACCGACCCTTCGACAGTGCAGAACTCACTCAGTGCTGACCCTCCGACAGTGCGGCGCTCCCTAAGTAATGACCCTCCGACAGTGCGGCACTCCCTCAGCATTGACCCTCCAACATCGTGGCACTGCCTCAGTACTGACCCACCGACAGTGCGGCACTCCCTCAGTCCTGACCCTCTGACAGTGCAGCACTCCCTCAGTGCTGACCCTCTGACAGTGCGGCACTCCCTCAGTAGGGACCCTCCAACAGTGCGGCAGTCCCTCAGTACTCACACTCCGACAGTGCGGCACTCCCTCAGTACTGATGCTCCGATAGTGCGGCACTCCCTCAGTACTGACCCTCTGACAGTGCGGCATTTGCTCAGTACTGACCCTCCGACAGTGCAGCACTCCCTCAGTACTGACCCTCGGACAGTGCGGCACTCCCTCAGTACTGACCCTCCGACAGTGCGGCACTCCCTCATCACTGACCCTCCGACAGCACAGCACTTCCTCAGCACTGACGCTCCAAGAGTGCGGCAGCCCCTCAGTCCTGATCCTTCGACAGTTCAGCACTCGCTCAGTACTGATCCTTCGACAGTTCAGCACTCGCTCAGTACTGACCCTCCGACCGTGTGGACCTCGCTCAGTACTGACACTCCGACAGTGTAGCACTCTCTCAGTAGTGACCCTCTGACAGTGCAGCACTCCGTCAGTACTGACCCTCTGACATTGCAGCACTCCCTCAGTACTGACCCTCCGACAGTGTGGCACAACCTCAGTACTGATGCTCCGACAGCAAAGCACTCCCTCAGTACTTACCCTATGACAGTGCAGCACTCGCTCAGTACTGACCCTCCGACAGTGCGGCACTCCCTCAGTACTGACCCTCCGACAGGGCACCACTCCCTCAGTACTGATCCTCCGATAGTGTGGCACTCCCTCAGCTCTGATCTTCCGACAGTGCGGTTCTCCCTCAGTACTGACCCTCTGACAGCACAGCACTCGCTCAGTACTGATCCTCCGACAGTGCGGCAGTCCCTCAGCACTCACCCTCCCACAGCGTGGCACTCCCTCGGTACTGACCCTCCGACAGTGCAGCACTCGCTCAGTACTGACCATCCGATAGTGCAGCGCTCACTCAGTACTGACCTTCCAACAGTGTGGCACTCTCACAGTGCTGACCCTCTGACAGTACAGCACTCCCTAAGTAATGACCCTCCGACAGTGCAGCACTCCCTCAGCACTGACCCTCCGACAGCGTGGCACTCCCTCAGTACTGACCATCTGACATGCAGCACTCCCTCAGTACTGACCCTCAGACATGCAGCACTCCCTCAGTACTGAACCTAAGACAGTGTGTCACCTTCTCAGTACTGACCCTCCGACAGTGCGTCACTCCCTCAGTACTGACACTCCGACAGAGCGGCAATCCCTCAGTGCTTACCCTCCGACAGTGCGGCACTCCTTCAGTATTGACCCTTCGACTGTGCAGCACTCCCTCAGTGCTGACCCTCCGATAGTGCAGCATTCGCTCAGTACTGACCCACTGACTGTGCGGCACTCGCTCAGTACTGACCCTCCGACAGTGCAGCACTCGCTCAGTGCTGACCCTCCGACAGCACAGCACTCCCTCAGCACTTACCCTCCGACAGCGTGGCACTCCCTCAGTACTGACCCTCGGACAGTGCAGCACTCCCTCAGTACTGACCCTCCGACAGTGCAGCACTCCCTCAGTACTGACCCTCTGACAGTGCGGCACTCCCTCAGTAGGGACCCTCCAACAGTGCGGCAGTCCCTCATTACTCACACTCCGACAGTGCGGCACTCCCTCAGTACTGCTGCTCCGATAGTGCGGCACTCCCTCAGTACTGACCCTCGGACAGTGCGGCACTCCCTCAGTACTGACCCTCCGACAGTGTGGCACTCCCTCATCACTGACCCTCCGACAGCACAGCACTTCCTCAGCACTGACGCTCCAAGAGTGCGGCAGCCCCTCAGTCCTGATCCTTCGACAGTTCAGCACTCGCTCAGTACTGATCCTTCGACAGTTCAGCACTCGCTCAGTACTGACCCTCCGACCGTGTGGACCTCGCTCAGTACTGACACTCCGACAGTGCAGCACTCCCTCAGTAGTGACCCTCTGACAGTGCAGCACTCCGTCAGTACTGACCCTCTGACATTGCAGCACTCCCTCAGTACTGACCCTCCGACAGTGTGGCACAACCTCAGTACTGATGCTCCGACAGCAAAGCACTCCCTCAGTACTTACCCTATGACAGTGCAGCACTCGCTCAGTACTGACCCTCCGACAGGGCACCACTCCCTCAGTACTGATCCTCCGATATTGCGGCACTCCCTCAGCTCTGATCTTCCGACAGTGCGGTTCTCCCTCAATACTGACCCTCTGACAGCGCAGCACTCGCTCAGTACTGATCCTCCGACAGTGCGGCAGTCCCTCAGCACTCACCCTCCAACAGCGTGGCACTCCTTCGGTACTGACCCTCCGACAGTGCAGCTTTCGCTCAGTACTGACCATCCGATAGTGCAGCGCTCACTCAGTACTGACCTTCCAACAGTGTGGCACTCTCACAGTGCTGACCCTCTGACAGTACAGCACTCCCTAAGTAATGACCCTCCGACAGTGCAGCACTCCCTCAGCACTGACCCTCCGACAGCGTGGCACTCCCTCAGTACTGACCATCTGACATGCAGCACTCCCTCAGTACTGACCCTCAGACATGCAGCACTCCCTCAGTACTGACCCTAAGACAGTGTGTCACCTTCTCAGTACTGACCCTCCGACAGTGCGTCACTCCCTCAGTACTGACACTCCGACAGAGCGGCAATCCCTCAGTACTTACCCTCCGACAGTGCGGCACTCCTTCAGTATTGACCCTTCGACTGTGCAGCACTCCCTCAGTGCTGACCCTCCGATAGTGCAGCACTCCCTCAGTACTGACCCTCCGACAATGCAGCACTCACTCAGTGCTGACCCTCCGACAGCACAGCACTCCCTCAGCACTTACCCTCCGACAGCGTGGCACACCCTCAGTACTGACCATCGGACAGTGCAGCACTCCCTCAGTACTGACCCTCCGACAGTGCAGCACTCCCTCAGTACTGACCCTCTGACAGTGCAGCACTCCCTCAGTACTGACCCTTGACAGTGCGGCACTCCCTCAGTAGGGACCCTCCAACAGTGCGGCAGTCCCTCAGTACTCACACTCCGACAGTGTGGCACTCCCTCAGTACTGATGCTCCGATAGTGCGGCACTCCCTCAGTACTGACCCTCTGACAGTGCGGCATTTGCTCAGTACTGACCCTCCGACAGTGCAGCACTCCCTCAGTACTGACCCTCGGACAGTGCGGCACTCCCTCAGTACTGACCCTCCGACAGTGCGGCACTCCCTCATCACTGACCCTCCGACAGCACAGCACTCCCTCAGCACTGACGCTCCAAGAGTGCGGCAGCCCCTCAGTACTGATCCTCCGACAGTGCTGCACTCCCTCAGTACTGATCCTTCGACAGTTCAGCACTCGCTCAGTACTGACCCTCCGACTGTGTGGACCTCGCTCAGTACTGACACTCTGACAGTGCAGCACTCCCTCAGTAGTGACCCTCTGACAGTGCAGCACTCCGTCAGTACTGACCCTCTGACATTGCAGCACTCCCTCAGTACTGACCCTCCGACAGTGTGGCACAACCTCAGTACTGATGCTCCGACAGCAAAGCACTCCCTCAGTACTTACCCTATGACAGTGCAGCACTCGCTCAGTACTGACCCTCCGACAGTGCGGCACTCCCTCAGTACTGACCCTCCGACAGGGCACCACTCCCTCAGTACTGATCCTCCGATAGTGCGGCACTCCCTCAGCTCTGATCTTCCGACAGTGCGGTTCTCCCTCTGTACTGACCCTCTGACAGCACAGCACTCGCTCAGTACTGATCCTCCGACAGTGCGGCAGTCCCTCAGCACTCACCCTCCGACAGCGTGGCACTCCCTCGGTACTGACCCTCCGACAGTGCAGCTTTCGCTCAGTACTGACCATCCGATAGTGCAGCGCTCACTCAGTACTGACCTTCCAACAGTGTGGCACTCTCACAGTGCTGACTCTCTGACAGTACAGCACTCCCTAAGTAATGACCCTCCGACAGTGCAGCACTCCCTCAGCACTGACCCTCCGACAGCGTGGCACTCCCTCAGTACTGAGCATCTGACATGCAGCACTCCCTCAGTACTGACCCTAAGACAGTGTGTCACCTTCTCAGTACTGACCCTCCGACAGTGCGTCACTCCCTCAGTACTGACACTCCGACAGAGCGGCAATCCCTCAGTACTTACCCTCCGACAGTGCGGCACTCCTTCAGTATTGACCCTTCGACTGTGCAGCACTCCCTCAGTGCTGACCCTCCGATAGTGCAGCATTCGCTCAGTACTGACCCACTGACTGTGCGGCACTCCCTCAGTACTGACCCTCCGACAGTGCAGCACTCGCTCAGTGCTGACCCTCCGACAGCACAGCACTCCCTCAGCACTTACCCTCCGACAGCGTGGCACTGCCTCAGTACTGACCCTCGGACAGTGCAGCACTCCCTCAGTACTGACCCTCCGACAGTGCTGCACTCCCTCAGTACTGACCCTCTGACAGTGCGGCACTCCCTCAGTAGGGACCCTCCAACAGTGCGGCAGTCCCTCATTACTCACACTCCGACAGTGCGGCACTCCCTCAGTACTGATGCTCCGATAGTGCGGCACTCCCTCAGTACTGACCCTCTGACAGTGCGGCATTTGCTCAGTACTGACCCTCCGACAGTGCAGCACTCCCTCAGTACTGACCCTCGGACAGTGCGGCACTCCCTCAGTACTGACCCTCCGACAGCACAGCACTCCCTCAGCACTGACGCTCCAAGAGTGCGGCAGCCCCTCAGTACTGATCCTCCGACAGTGCTGCACTCCCTCAGTACTGATCCTTCGACAGTTCAGCACTCGCTCAGTACTGACCCTCCGACAGTGTGGACCTCGCTCAGTACTGACCCTCCGACAATGCAGCACTCGCTCAGTACTGACCCTCCGACAGTGCAGCACTCGCTCAGTGCTGACCCTCCGACAGTGCGGCGCTCCCTAAGTAATGACCCTCCGACAGTGCGGCACTCCCTCAGCATTGACCCTCCAACATCGTGGCACTGCCTCGGTACTGACCCACCGACAGTGCGGCACTCCCTCAGTCCTGACCCTCTGACAGTGCAGCACTCCCTCAGTGCTGACCCTCTGACAGCGTGGCACTTCCTCAGTGCTGACCCTCCGACAGAGCGGCGCTCCCTCAGTACTGACCCTCTGACAGTGCGGTGCTCCCTCAGTACTTACCCTCCAAAAGTGCGGCACTCCTTCAGCACTGACCCTCTGACAGTGCAGCACTTGCTCAGTACTGACCCTCCAACAGTGCAGCACTCCCTCAGTACTGACCCTCGGACAGTGCGGCACTCCCTCAGTACTGACCCTCCGACAGTACGGCACTCCCTCATCACTGACCCTCCGACAGCACAGCACTTCCTCAGCACTGACGCTCCAAGAGTGCGGCAGCCCCTCAGTACTGAACCTCCGACAGTGCTGCACTCCCTCAGTACTGATCCTTCGACAGTTCAGCACTCGCTCAGTACTGACCCTCCGACAGTGTGGACCTCGCTCAGTACTGACCCTCCGACAATGCTGCACTCGCTCAGTGCTGACCCTCCGACAGTGTGGGGCTCCCTCAGTACCGACCCTTCGACAGTGCAGAACTCACTCAGTACTGACCCTCCGACAGTGCGGCGCTCCCTAAGTGATGACCCTCCGACAGTGCGGCACTCCCTCAGCATTGACCCTCCAACATCGTGGCACTGCCTCAGTACTGACCTACCGATAGTGCGGCACTCCCTCAGTCCTGACCCTCTGACAGTGCAGCACTCCCTCAGTGCTGACCCTCTGACAGCGTGGCACTTCCTCAGTGCTGACCCTCCGACAGTGCGGCACTCCCTCAGTACTGACCCTCTGACAGTGCGGCGCTCCCTCAGCAATGACCCTCTGACAGTGCGGCGCTCCCTCAGTACTGACCCTCTGACAGTGCGGCACACCCTCAGTACTGACCCTCCGACAGCACATCACTCCCTCAGTACGGACCCTCCCACAGTGCGGAACTCCCTCAGTATGGACCCTCCGACAGCGCGGCACTCCCTCAGTACTGACCTTCCGAAAGTGCGGCACTCCCTCCGTACTGATGCTCCGACAGCACAGCACTCCCTCAGTACTGACCCTCCGACAGCACAGCACTTGCTCAGTACTGACCCTCCGACAGTGTGGCACTCCCTCAGTACTGACCCTCCAACAGTGCGGCGTTCCCACATTACTGATGCTCCGACAATGCGGTGCTCCCTCAGTACTGACCCTTCGACAGTGCAGCAATCCCTCAGTACTGACCCTCCGACAGTGCGGCGCTCCCTCAGTACTGACACTCCGACTGTGTGGTGCTCCCTCAGTACTGAACCCCTGACAGTGCGGCACTCCCTGATTACTGACCCTCCGACACTGTGGCGCTCCCTCAGTACTGAAACTCCAACAGTGCGGCGCTCCCTCAGTCCTGACCCTCCGACACTGTGGCGCTCCCTCAGTACTGACCCTCCGACAGTGAGCCACTCCCACAATACTGACCTGCCAACAATATGGCACTCCCTCAGGACTGACCCTCCAACAGTTCAGCACCCCCTCAATACTGACCCTCCGACAGTGCAGCACTCCCTCAGTATTGACCTTCTGATGCTACGGCACTCCCTCAGCACAGACCCTCCAGCAGTGCAGCACTCCCTGAGCACTGACCCTCTAGCAGTGCGGCACACACTCAGCACTGACCCTCCGGCTGGGCAGCGGTCCCTCAGTACTGACCCTCCGACAGTGCAGCACTCCCTCTGCACTGACCCTCCAGCAGTGCAGCACTCCCTCAGCACTGACTCTGCGGCAGTGCGGCACTCACTCAGCACTAACCCTCTGGAAGTGCAGCACTCCCTCAGAACTGACCCTGCGGCAGTGCGGCACTCCCTCAGTACTGACCCTCCGACAGTGAGGCACGCCCTCAGCACTGACCCTCAGGCAGTGCAGCACTCCCTCAGCACTCACCCTCCGGTAGTGCAGTACTCCCTCAGCACTCACCCTCCGGTAGTGCAGTACTCCCTCAGCACTCACCCTCCGACAGTGCAGCACTCCCTAAATGAATGTATGTTTTCCCCTGGGATAATGAGGGGATTAAGATTCAAAAGGGTCGTGTTTTGATGAGATTTAAGAGAGCTGTGCATGTATGTGTGTGAGGGAAAATATATTTAGGTATTGAGAAAGCGACTCTCTCAATGATGAAGCATATCCTTCCTGCATCAGGAGCTCCATCTCACCGTGATTGCAGCTTCCTCTCTTTGTTTCAGTATTCAAAGTGACACATCCTGCTCACTAGCTCTGTCACCTTCCTCTGAATCACTGCTGGCTGTCAGGACAATTTGACGCTCTGTCTCCTGACCATTATATGAACGTGAAGCAGAAGGAAGTGGATGAGGCCAGACAACCCTTCCAGTCTGCTCTGCGCCAGAATTACTTCAAATCCACATCCGCACCCATTCCCCAAATGCATCAAATCCCGCAGTGCCCATAAATCTCTCGGTCTCAGTCTCCAGCCCACTCAGCAACTGGACGTGCACTGCTGTCTGGGCAAGAGAATTCCAAATATTCACAGCCCCGTGAGCGATAACGTCTCTCCTCAACTCAGTCTGAAACCAGAGAGTACAGGAGAGCTTTACTCTGTACCTTACCCCATACTGTACCTGCCCTGGGAGTGTTTGATGGGGACAGTGTAGAGGAAGCTTTACTCTGTATCTAACCCCGTGCTGTACCTGCCCTGGGAGTGTTTGATGGGGACAGTGTAGAGGGAGCTTTACTCTGTATCTAACCCCGTGTTGTACCTGTCCTGGGAGTGTTTGATGGGGACGGTGTAGAGAGAGCTTTACTCTGTATCTAACCCCATACTGTAACTGCCCTGGGAGTGTTTGATGAGGACAGTGTAGAGGCAGCTTTACTCTGTATCTGACCCCATACTGTAACTGCCCTGGGAGTGTTTGATGGGGACAGTGTAGAGGGAGCTTTACTCTGTATCTAACCCCGTGCTGTACCTGTCCTGGGAGTGTTTGATGGGGACAGTGTAGAGGGAGCTTTACTCTGTGTCTGACCCCGTGCTGTATCTGTCCTGGGAGTGTTTGATGGGGACAGTGTAGAGGGAGCTTTACTCTGTATCTAACCCCGTGCTGTACCTGTCCTGGGAGTGTTTGATGGGGATGGTGTAGAGGGAGGTTTACTCTGTATCTAACCCCGTGCTCTACATGTCCAGGCAGTGTTTGATGTGGACCTTGTAGAGGGAGATTTGCTCTGTATCTAACACCGTGCTGTACAAATCCTGGGAGTGTTTGAAGGGGACAGTGTAGAGGGAGCTTTACTCTGTATCTAATCCCGTGCTGTACCTGTCCTGGGAGTGTTTGATGGAGAAACAGTAGAGGGAGCTTTACTCTGTATCTAACCCTGTGCTGTACCGGTCCTGGGAGTGTTTGATGGGGAAAGTGTAGAGGGATATTTACTCTGTATCTAACCCCATGCTGTACCTGTCCTGGGAGTGTTTGATGGGGACAGTGCAGAGGGAGCTTTACTCTGTATCTAACCCGGTGCTCTACATGTCCTGGGAGTGTTTGATGGGGAAAGTGTAGAGGGATATTTACTCTGTATCTAATCCCATGCTGTACCTGTCCTGGGAGTGTTTGATGGGGACAGTGTAGAGGGAGCTTTACTCTGTATCTAACCCCGTGCTCTACATGTCCAGGCAGTGTTTGATGTGGACCTTGTAGAGGGAGATTTGCTCTGTATCTAACACCGTGCTGTACAAATCCTGGGAGTGTTTGAAGGGGACAGTGTAGAAGAATTTTACTTTGTAGCTAACTCCATGCTGTACCTGTCTAGGGAATGTTAGATGCGGAAAGTGAAGAGGGAGATTTACCCTGTATCTAACCCGATGCTGTACCTGTTCTGGGAGTGTTTGATGGGGATTGTGTAGAAGGAGCTTTACACTGTATCTAACCCAGTGCTGTATCTACCCTGAGAGTGTTTGATGGGAATGGTGTAGGGGAGCTTTACTCTGTATCTAAACCCGTGCTCTACATGTCCTGGGAGTGTTTGATGGGGACAGTGTAGAGGGAGCTTTACTCTGTATCTAACCCCGTGCTGTACCTGTCCTGGGAGTGTTTGATGGGGACAGTGTAGAGGGAGCTTTACTGTGTATCTAACCCCGTGCTGTACCTGTCCTGGGAGTGTTTGATGTGGACTTTGTAGAGGGAGATTTGCTCTGTATATAACCCTGTGCTGTACAAACCCTGGGAGTGTTTGATGGGGAAAGTGTAGAGGGAGATTTACTCTATATCTAACTCCGTGCTGCACATGTTTTTGGAGTGTTTGAAGAGGACAGTGTAGAGGGAGTTTAATTTATAGCTAACCCTGTGCTGTACATGTCCTGGGAGTGTTTGATGGGGACAGTGTAGAGGGAGATTTACTCTGTATCTAACCCTGGGCTGTACCTGTCCTGGGAGTGTTTGTTGGGGACGGTGTAGAGGGAGCTTTACACTGTATCTAACCCAGTGCTGTATCTACCCTGAGAGTGTTTGATGGGGACAGTGTAGAGGGAGATTTACTCTGTATCTAACCCCGTGCTGTACCTGTCCTGGGAGTGTTTGATGGGGACGGTGTAGAGGGAGCTTTACTCTGTATCTAACCCGGTGCTGTACCTGTCCTGGGAGTGTTTGATGGGAATGGTGTAGGGGAGCTTTACTCTGTATCTAACCCCGTGCTCTACATGTCCTGGGAGTGTTTGATGGGGACAGTGTAGAGGGAGATTTAGACTGTAACTAACACCGTGCTGTACCTGTCCTGGGAGTGTTTGATGGGGACAGTGTAGAGGGAGCTTTACTCTATATCTAACCCCGTGCTGTACCTGTCCTGGGAGTGTTTGATGGCGACTGTGTAGCGGGTGATTTATTCTGTACCTAACCCCGTGCTGTACCTGTCCTGGGAGTGTTCGATGGGTACAGTGTAGAGGGAGCTTTGCTTTGTAGCTACCTCTGTGCTCTACCTGTCTAGGGAATATTGGATGCAGTCAGTGTAGATGAAGATTTACCCTCTATCCAACCCAGTGCTGTACCTGTCCTGGGAGTGTCAGATGTGGACTGAGTAGAGGGAGTTTTGCTCTGTATCTAACCCCGTGCAGAACAAATCTTGGGACTGGATGACGGGGACAGTGTATGGGAGATTTACTTTGTATCTAACGAGGGGCTGTACCAGTCCTGGGAGTCTTTGATGCGATCTGTGTAGAGGGAGCTTTGCATTGTATATAAGTCTGTGCTCTACCTGTCTAGGGAATATTGGATGCAGTCAGTGTAGATGGAGATTTACCCCGTATCTAAACCTGTGCTGTACCTGTCCTGGGAGTGTCTGATGTGGACTGTGTAGAAGGAGTTTTGCTCTGTATCTAACCCCGTGCAGAACAAATCCTGGGACTGGATGACAGGGTCAGTGTAGAGGGAGCTTTACTTTGTATCTAACCCAGTGCTGTACCTGTCCTGGGAGTCTTTGATGTGGTCTGTGTAGAGGGAACTTTACTTTGTATGTAAATCCGTGCTGGACGTTTCTAGGGAGTGTTTGATGCGGACAGTGCAGAGGGAGATTTACCCTGTATCTAACCCCGTGCTGTACCTGTCCTGGTAGTGTTTGTTGGCGCCTATGTACAGGGAGATTTACTATGTATCTAACACCGTGCTGTACCTGTCCTGGGAGTGTTTGATGGGGACAGTTTAGAGGGAGTTTTACTCAGTTTCTAACCCCGTGCTGTATCTGTCCTGGGAGTGTTTGATGGGGACAGTGTAGAGGGAGATTTACTCTGTATCTAATCCCGTGCTGTACCTGTCCTGGGAGTGTTTGATGGGGACAGTGTAGAGGGAGCTTTACTCTGTATCTAATCCCGTGCTGTACCTGTCCTGGGAGTGTTTGATGGAGACAGTGTAGAGGGAGCTTTATTCTGTACCTTACCCCATGCTGTACCTGTCCTGGGAGTGTTTGATGGGGACAGTGTAGAGGGAGCTTTACTCTGTATCTAATCCCGTGCTGTACCTGTCCTGGGAGTGTTTGATGGAGAAACAGTAGAGGGAGCTTTACTCTGTATCTAACCCTGTGCTGTACCGGTCCTGGGAGTGTTTGAGGGGGACAGTGTAGAGGAAGATTTACTCTGTATCTAACCTCGTGCTATACCTGTCCTGGGAGTGTTTGATGGGGACAGTGTAGAGGGAGCTTTACTCTGTATCTAATCCCGTGCTATACCTGTCCTGGGTGTGTTTGATGGGGACAGTTTAGAGGGAGCTTTACTCTGTATCTAACCCCGTGCTATACCTGTCCTGGCAGTGTTTGAGGGAGTGTAGAGGGAGCTTTGCTTTGTATCTAACTCTGTGGTCTACCTGTCTAGAGATTATTTGATGCAGACAGTGTAGATGTAGATTTACCCTGTATCTAACGCTGTGCTGTACCTGTCCTGGGAGTGTTTGATGGGGACAGTGTAGAGGAAGCTTTAGTCTGTATCTAACCTCGTGCTGTACCTGTCCTGGGACTGTTTGAAGGGGACGGTGTAGAAGGAGATTTACTCTGTATCTAACCCCGTGCTGTACCGGTCCTGGGAGTGTTTGATGGGGACAGTGTAGAGGGAGCTTTACTCTGTATCTAACCCCGTGCTGTACCTGTCCTGGGAGTCTTTGATGTGGACCGTGTACAGGGAGATTTGCTCTGTATCTAACCCCGTGCAGAACAAATCCAGGGACTGGATGATGGAGACAGTGTAGAGGGAGCTTTACTTTGTATGTAAATCCATGCTGGACATTTCTAGGGAGTGTTTGATGCGGACAGTGTAGAGGGAGATTTACCCTGGATATAACCCGGTGCTGTTCCTGTCCTGGGAGTGTTTGATGGGGATGGTGTAGAGGGAGATTTACTCTGTATCTAACACCGTGTTGTACCTGGATTGGGAGTGGTTGATGGGAACAGTGTAGAGGGAGCTTTACTCTGTATCTAACCCCGTGCTTTACCTGTCCTGGGACTGTTTGATGGGGACGGTGTAGAGGGAGCTTTACTCTGTATCTAACCTCGTGCTGTACCTGTCCTGGGAGTGTTTGATGGGGATGGTGTAGAGGGAGCTTTACTGTGTATCGAACCCCGGGCTGTACTTGTCGTGGGAGTGTTTGATGGGTACAGTGTAGAGGGAGCTTTACTCAGTGTCTAACCCCGTGCTGCACCTGCCCTGGGAGTGTTTGATGGGGACAGTGTAGAGGGAGATTTACTCTGTATCTAACTCCGTGCTGTACCTGTACTGGGAATGTTAGATATGGACCGTGTAGAGCGAGATTTGCTCTGTATCTAACCCCGTGCAGTACAAATCCTGGGAGTGTTTGACGGGGACAGTGTAGAGGGAGATTTAGACTGTAACTAACACCGTGCTGTACCTGTCCTGGGAGTGTTTGATGGGGATGGTGTAGAGGGAGCTTTACTCTGTATCTAACAGCGTGCTGTACCTGTCCTGGGAGTATTTGATGGCGACTGTGTAGAGGGAGTTTTACTCTGTATCTAACCCCGTGCTGTACCTGTCCTGGGAGTGTTTGATGGGGACAGTGTAGAGGGAGATTTACTCTGTACCTAACCCCGTGTTGTATCTGTCCTAGGAGTGTTTGATTGGGAAACAGAACAGGGAGCTTTACTCTGTATCTAACCCCGTGCTGTACCTGTCCTGGGAGTGTTTGATGGGGAAACAGAAGAGGGAGCTTTACTCTGTATCTAACCCCATGCTGGACCTGTCCTGGGAGTGTTTGATGGGGACGGTGTAGTGGGAGCTTTACTCTGTATCTAACCCCGGGCTGTACCTGTCCTGGGAGTGTTTGATGGGGACAGTGTAGAGGGAGATTTACTCTGTATCTAACCCCGTGCTGTACCTGTCCTGGGAGTGTTTGACTGGGACAGTGTAGAGGGAGCTTTGCTTTGTATCTAACTCTGTGCTGTACCTGTCTAGGGAATATTGGATGCAGTCAATGCAGATGGAGATTTACCCTCTGTCTAACCCAGTGCTGTTCCTGTCCTGGGAGTATCTGATGTGGACTGTGTACAGGGAGTTTTGCTCTGTATCTAATCCCGTGGAGAACAAATCCTGGGACTGGATGACGGATACAGTGTAAAGGGAGCTTTACTTTGTATGTAACCCGGTGCTGTACCTTTCCTGGGAGTCTTTGATGTGGTCTGTGTAGAGGGAGCTTTGCTTTGTATCTACCTCTGTGCTGTACCTGTCTAGGGAATAGTTGATGCTGACAGTGTAGATGGAGATTTACCCTGTATCTAACCCAGTGCTGTACCTGTCCTGGGAGTGTCTGATGTGGACTGTTTAGAGGGAGAGTTGCTCTGTATCTAATCCCGTGCAGAACAAATCCTGGGACTGGATGACGGGGACAGTGTAGAGGGAGCTTTACTTTGTATGTAAATCCATGCTGGACGTTTCAAGGGAGTGTTTGATGCGGACAGTGCAGAGGGAGATTTACCCTGTAACTAACCCCGTGCTGTACCTGTCCGGGTATTGTTTGTTGGTGCCTATGTAGAGGGAGCTTTACTCTGTATCTAACCCCGTGCTGTACCTGTCCTGGGAGTGTTGTTTGGGGACAGTGTAGAGGGAGCTTTACTCTGTACCTTACCCCAGACTGTACCTGCCCTGGGAGTGTTTGATGGGGACAGTGTAGAGGGAGCTTTACTCTGTATCTAACCCCGTGCTGTACCTGTCCTGGGAGTGTTTGATGGGGACGGTGTAGAGGGAGCTTTACTCTGTATCTAATCCCGTGCTGTACCTGTCCTGGGAGTGTTTGATGGGGATGGTGTAGAGGGAGCTTTACTCTGTATCTAACCCCGTGCTGTACCTGTCCTGGGAGTGTTTGATGGGGACAGTGTAGAGGGAGCTTTACTCTGTACCTTACCCCATACTGTAACTGCCCTGGGAGTGTTTGATGGGGACAGTGTAGAGGGAGCTTTACTCTGTATCTAACCCCGTGCTGTACCTGTCCTGGGAGTGTTTGTTGGCGACAGTGTAGAGGGAGATTTACTCTGTATCTAACCTCGTGCTGTAACTGCCCTGGGAGTGTTCGATGGGGACAGTGTAGAGGGAGCTTTACTCTGTATCTAACCCCGTGCTGTACCTGCCCTGCGCGTGTTTGATGGAGACAGTGTAGAGGGAGCTTTACTCTGTACCTTACCCCATGCTGTACCTGTCCTGGGAGTGTTTGATGGGGACGGTGTAGAGGGAGCTTTACTCTGTATCTAACCCCATGCTGTACCTGTCCTGGGAGTGTTTGACAGGGACAGTGTAGAGGGAGCTTTACTCTGTATCTAACCCCCTGCTGTACCTGTCCTGGGAGTGTTTGACAGGGACAGTGTAGAGGGAGCTTTACTCTGTATCTAACCCCGTGCTGTACCTGTCCTGGGAGTGTTTGATGGGGAAAGTGTAGAGGGATATTTACTCTGTATCTAACCCCGTGCTGTACCTGTCCTGGGTGTGTTTGATGGGGACAGTGTAGAGGGAGCTTTACTCTGTATCTAATCCCGTGCTGTACCTGTCCTGGGAGTGTTTGATGGAGAAACAGTAGAGGGAGCTTTACTCTGTATCTAACCCTGTGCTGTACCGATCCTGGGAGTGTTTGATGGGGAAAGTGTAGAGGGATATTTACTCTGTATCTAACCCCATGCTGTACCTGTCCTGGGAGTGTTTGATGGGGACAGTGTAGAGGGAGCTTTACTCTGTATCTAACCCCGTGCTCTACATGTCCAGGCAGTGTTTGATGTGGACCTTGTAGAGGGAGATTTGCTCTGTATCTAACACCGTGCTGTACAAATCCTGGGAGTGTTTGAAGGGGACAGTGTAGAAGAATTTTACTTTGTAGCTAACTCCATGCTGTACCTGTCTAGGGAATGTTAGATGCGGAAAGTGAAGAGGGAGATTTACCCTGTATCTAACCCGATGCTGTACCTGTCCTGGGAGTGTTTGATGGGGATTGTGTAGAAGGAGCTTTACACTGTATCTAACCCAGTGCTGTATCTACCCTGAGAGTGTTTGATGGGAATGGTGTAGGGGAGCTTTACTCTGTATCTAAACCCGTGCTCTACATGTCCTGGGAGTGTTTGATGGGGACAGTGTAGAGGGAGCTTTACTCTGTATCTAACCCCGTGCTGTACCTGTCCTGGGAGTGTTTGATGGGGACAGTGTAGAGGGAGCTTTACTGTGTATCTAACCCCGTGCTGTACCTGTCCTGGGAGTGTTTGATGTGGACTTTGTAGAGGGAGATTTGCTCTGTATATAACCCTGTGCTGTACAAACCCTGGGAGTGTTTGATGGGGAAAGTGTAGAGGGAGATTTACTCTATATCTAACTCCGTGCTGCACATGTTTTTGGAGTGTTTGAAGAGGACAGTGTAGAGGGAGTTTAATTTATAGCTAACCCTGTGCTGTACATGTCCTGGGAGTATTTGATGGGGACAGTGTAGAGGGAGATTTACTCTGTATCTAACCCTGGGCTGTACCTGTCCTGGGAGTGTTTGTTGGGGACGGTGTAGAGGGAGCTTTACACTGTATCTAACCCAGTGCTGTATCTACCCTGAGAGTGTTTGATGGGGACAGTGTAGAGGGAGATTTACTCTGTATCTAACCCCGTGCTGTACCTGTCCTGGGAGTGTTTGATGGGGACGGTGTAGAGGGAGCTTTACTCTGTATCTAACCCGGTGCTGTACCTGTCCTGGGAGTGTTTGATGGGAATGGTGTAGGGGAGCTTTACTCTGTATCTAACCCCGTGCTCTACATGTCCTGGGAGTGTTTGATGGGGACAATGTAGAGGGAGATTTAGACTGTAACTAACACCGTGCTGTACCTGTCCTGGGAGTGTTTGATGGGGACAGTGTAGAGGGAGCTTTACTCTATATCTAACCCCGTGCTGTGCCTGTCCTGGGAGTGTTTGATGGCGACTGTGTAGCGGGTGATTTATTCTGTACCTAACCCCGTGCTGTACCTGTCCTGGGAGTGTTCGATGGGTACAGTGTAGAGGGAGCTTTGCTTTGTAGCTACCTCTGTGCTCTACCTGTCTAGGGAATATTGGATGCAGTCAGTGTAGATGAAGATTTACCCTCGATCTAACCCAGTGCTGTACCTGTCCTGGGAGTGTCAGATGTGGACTGAGTAGAGGGAGTTTTGCTCTGTATCTAACCCCGTGCAGAACAAATCTTGGGACTGGATGACGGGGACAGTGTATGGGAGATTTACTTTGTATCTAACGAGGGGCTGTACCAGTCCTGGGAGTCTTTGATGCGATCTGTGTAGAGGGAGCTTTGCTTTGTATATAAGTCTGTGCTCTACCTGTCTAGGGAATATTGGATGCAGTCAGTGTAGATGGAGATTTACCCCGTATCTAACCCTGTGCTGTACCTGTCCTGGGAGTGTCTGATGTGGACTGTGTAGAGGGAGATTTGCTCTGTATCTAACCCCGTGCAGAACAAATCCTGGGACTGGATGACAGGGTCAGTGTAGAGGGAGCTTTACTTTGTATCTAACCCGGTGCTGTACCTGTCCTGGGAGTCTTTGATGTGGTCTGTGTAGAGGGAACTTTACTTTGTATGTAAATCCGTGCTGGATGTTTCTAGGGAGTGTTTGATGCGGACAGTGCAGAGGGAGATTTACCCTGTATCTAACCCCGTGCTGTACCTGTCCTGGTAGTGTTTGTTGGCGCCTATGTACAGGGAGATTTACTATGTATCTAACCCCGTGCTGTACCTGTCCTGGGAGTGTTAGATGGGAACGGTGTAGAGGGAGCTTTACTCTGTATCTAACCCCGTGCTGTACCTGTCCTGGGAGTGTTTGATGGGGACAGTGTAGAGGGAGATTTACTCAGTTTCTAACCCTGTGCTGCAACTGCCCTTGGAGTGTTTGATGGGGACAGTGTAGAGCGAGATTTACTCTGTATCTAATCCCGTGCTGTACCTGTCCTGGGAGTGTTTGATGGAGACAGTGTAGAGGGAGCTTTATTCTGTACCTTACCCCATGCTGTACCTGTCCTGGGAGTGTTTGATGGGGACAGTGTAGAGGGAGCTTTACTCTGTATCTAATCCCGTGCTGTACCTGTCCTGGGAGTGTTTGATGGAGAAACAGTAGAGGGAGCTTTACTCTGTATCTAACCCTGTGCTGTACCGGTCCTGGGAGTGTTTGATGGGGACAGTGTAGAGGGAGATTTACTCTGTATCTAACCTCGTGCTATACCAGTCCTGGGAGTGTTTGATGGGGACAGTGTAGAGGGAGCTTTACTCTGTATCTAATCCCGTGCTATACCTGTCCTGGGTGTGTTTGATGGGGACAGTTTAGAGGGAGCTTTACTCTGTATCTAACCCCGTGCTATACCTGTCCTGGCAGTGTTTGAGGGAATGTAGAGGGAGCTTTGCTTTGTATCTAACTCTGTGGTCTACCTGTCTAGAGATTATTTGATGCAGACAGTGTAGATGTAGATTTACCCTGTATCTAACGCTGTGCTGTACCTGTCCTGGGAGTGTTTGATGGGGACAGTGGAGAGGGAGCATTACTCTGTATCTTACCCCGTGCTGTACCTGTCCTGGGAGTCTTTGATGTGGACCGTGTACAGGGAGATTTGCTCTGTATCTTACCCCGTGCAGAACAAATCCAGGGACTGGATGATGGAGACAGTGTAGCGGGAGCTTTACTTTGTATGTAAATCCGTGCTGGACATTTCTAGGGAGTGTTTGATGCGGACAGTGTAGAGGGAGATTTACCCTGGATATAACCCGGTGCTATTCCTGTCCTGGGAGTGTTTGATGGGGATGGTGTAGAGGGAGATTTACTCTGTTTCTAACCCCGTGTTGTATCTGGATTGGGAGTGTTTGATGGGAACAGTGTAGAGGAAGCTTTAGTCTGTATCTAACCTCGTGCTGTACCTGTCCTGGGACTGTTGGAAGGGGACGGTGTAGAAGGAGCTTTACTCTGTATCTAACCCCGTGCTGTACCGGTCCTGGGAGTGTTTGATGGGGACGGTGTAGAGGGAGCTTTACTCTGTATCTGACCCCATGCTGTACCTGTCCTGGGAGTGTTTGATGGGGACAGTGTAGAGGGAGCTTTACTCTGTATCTAACCCCGTGCTGTACCTGTCCTGGGAGTCTTTGATGTGGACCGTGTACAGGGAGATTTGCTCTGTATCTAACCCCGTGCAGAACAAATCCAGGGACTGGATGATGGAGACAGTGTAGAGGGAGCTTTACTTTGTATGTAAATCCGTGCTGGACATTTCTAGGGAGTGTTTGATGCGGACAATGTAGAGGGAGATTTACCCTGGATATAACCCGGTGCTGTTCCTGTCCTGGGAGTGTTTGATGGGGATGGTGTAGAGGGAGATTTACTCTGTATCTAACACCGTGTTGTACCTGGATTGGGAGTGGTTGATGGGAACAGTGTAGAGGGAGCTTTACTCTGTATCTAACCTCGTGCTGTACCTGTCCTGGGACTGTTTGATGGTGACAGTGTAGAGGGAGCTTTACTCTGTATCTAACCCCATGCTGTACCTGTCCTGGGACTGTTTGAAGGGGACGGTGTAGAGGGAGCTTTACTGTGTATCTAACCCCGTGCTGTACCTGTCCTGGGACTGTTTGAAGGGGACGGTGTAGAGGGAGCTTTACTCTGTATCTAACCTCGTGCTGTACCTGTCCTGGGAGTGTTTGATGGGGACGGTGTAGAGGGAGCTTTACTGTGTATCGAACCCTGGGCTGTACTTGTCGTGGGAGTGTTTGATGGGTACAGTGTAGAGGGAGATTTACTCAGTGTCTAACCCCGTGCTGCACCTGCCCTGGGAGTGTTTGATGGGGACAGTGTAGAGGGAGATTTACTCTGTATCTAACCCCGTGCTGTACCTGTACTGGGAATGTTAGATATGGACCGTGTAGAGGGAGATTTACTCTGTATCTAACCCCGTGCAGTACAAATCCTGGGAGTGTTTGACGGGGACAGTGTAGAGGGAGATTTAGACTGTAACTAACACCGTGCTGTACCTGTCCTGGGAGTGTTTGATGGGGATGGTGTAGAGGGAGCTTTACTCTCTATCTAACAGCGTGCTGTACCTGTCCTGGGAGTATTTGATGGCGACTGTGTAGAGGGAGTTTTACTCTGTATCTAACCCCGTGCTGTACCTGTCCTGGGAGTGTTTGATGGGGACAGTGTAGAGGGAGATTTACTCTCTACCTAACCCCGTGTTGTACCTGTCCTAGGAGTGTTTGATTGGGAAACAGAACAGGGAGCTTTACTCTGTATCTAACCCCGTGCTGTACCTGTCCTGGGAGTGTTTGATGGGGAAACAGAAGAGGGAGCTTTACTCTGTATCTAACCCCATGCTGGACCTGTCCTGGGAGTGTTTGATGGGGACGGTGTAGTGGGAGCTTTACTCTGTATCTAACCCCGTGCTGTACCTGTCCTGGGAGTGTTTGACTCGGACAGTGTAGAGGGAGCTTTGCTTTGTATCTAACTCTGTGCTCTACCTGTCTAGGGAATATTGGATGCAGTCAATGCAGATGGAGATTTACCCTCTATCTAACCCAGTGCTGTTCCTGTCCTGGGAGTGTCTGATGTGGACTGTGTACAGGGAGTTTTGCTCTGTATCTAACCCCGTGGAGAACAAATCCTGGGACTGGATGACGGATACAGTGTAAAGGGAGCTTTACTTTGTATGTAACCCGGTGCTGTACCTTTCCTGGGAGTCTTTGATGTGGTCTGTGTAGAGGGAGCTTTGCTTTGTATCTACCTCTGTGCTGTACCTGTCTAGGGAATAGTTGATGCTGACAGTGTAGATGGAGATTTACCCTGTATCTAACCCAGTGCTGTACCTGTCCTGGGAGTGTCTGATGTGGATTGTTTAGAGGGAGATTTGCTCTGTATCTAATCCCGTGCAGAACAAATCCTGGGACTGGATGACGGGGACAGTGTAGAGGGAGCTTTACTTTGTATGTAAATCCATGCTGGACGTTTCTAGGGAGTGTTTGATGCGGACAGTGCAGAGGGAGATTTACCCTGTAACTAACCCCGTGCTGTACCTGTCCGGGTATTGTTTGTTGGTGCCTATGTAGAGGGAGATTTACTCTGTATCTAACCCCGTGCTGTACCTGTCCTGGGAGTGTTAGATGGGGACAGTGTAGAGGGAGCTTTACTCTGTATCTACTCCCGTGCTGTCCCTGTCCCGGGATTGTTTGAAGGAGAAACAGTAGAGGGAGCTTTACTCAGTATCTAACCCCGTGCTGTTCCTGTCCCGGGAGAGTTTGATGGAGAAACAGTAGAGGGAGCTTTACTCAGGATCTAAGCCCGTACTGTATCTGCCCTGGCAGTGTTTGATGTGGGCCATGAAGAGGGAGATTTGCTCTGTATTTAACCCGGTTCTATACCTATCCAGGGAGTCTTTGACCGGGTCAGTGTAGAGGGAGCTTTGCTTTGTATCTAACTCTTTGCTCTACCTGTCTAGGGATTATTTGATGCAGACAGTGTAGATGTAGATTTACCCTGTATCTAACCCAGTGCTGTACCTATCCTGGGAGTGTCCGATGTGGACTGTGCAGAGGGAGCTTTACTCTGTATCTAACCCTGTGCTGTACCTGTCCTGAGAGTCTTTGATGTAGACTGTGTAGAGGGAGCTTTGCTTTGTATCTAACTCTGTGCTCTACCTGTCTAGGGAATATTTGATGCAGACAGTGTAGATGGAGATTTACCCTGTATCTAACCCTGTGCTGTGCCTGTGCTGGAAGTGTCTGATGTGGACTGTGTTGAGGGAGATTTGCTCTGTATCTAACCCCGTGCTGTACCTGTCCTGGGACTGGATGACGGGGACAGTCTAGCGGGCGCTTTACTTTGTATGTAAATCCGTGCTGGACATTTCTAGGGAGTGTTTGATGCGGACAGTGTAGAGGGAGATTTACCCTGTATCTAACCCAATGCTGTTCCTGTCCTGGGAGTGATTGTTGGCGACTATGTAGAGGGAACTTTACTCTGTATCTTACCCCGTGCTGTACCTGTCCTGGGAGTGTTTGATGGGGACAGTGTAGAGGGAGCTTTACTCTGTATCTTACCCCGTGCTGTACCTGTCCTGGGAGTGTTTGATGGGGACAGTGTAGAGGGAGCTTTACTCTGTATCTAACCCCGTGCTGTACCTGTCCTGGGAGTGTTTGATGGGGACAGTGTAGAGGGAGCTTTACTCTGTATCTAACCGCGTGCTCTACCTGTCCTGGGAGTGTTTGATGGGGACGGTGTAGAGGGAGATTTTCACTGTATTTAACCCTGTGCTGCACCTGCCCTGGGAGTGTTTGATGGGGACAGTGTAGAGGGAGCTTTACTCTATATCTAACCCTGTGCTGTACCTGTCCTGGGAGTGTTTGACTGGGACAGTGTAGAGGGAGCTTTACTTTGTATCTAACCCCATGCTGTACCTGTCCTGGGAGTGTTTGATGTGGTCTGTGTAGAGGAAGCTTTACTCTGTATCTAACCTCGTGCTGTACCTGTCCTGGGACTGTTTGATGGGGACGGTGTAGAGGGAGCTTTACTCTGTATCTAACCTCGTGCTGTACCTGTCCTGGGAGTGTTTGATGGGGACGGTGTAGAGGGAGCTTTACTCTGTATCTAATCCCGTGCTGTACCTGTCCTGGGAGTGTTTGATGGAGAAACAATAGAGGGAGCTTTACTCAGTATCTAACCCCATGCTTTATCTGCCCTGGGAGTGTTTGATGTGGGCCATGAAGAGGGAGATTTGCTCTGTATCTAACTCTGTGCTCTACCTGTCTAGGGATTATTTGATGCAGACAGTGTAGATGTAGATTTACCCTGTATCTAACCCCGTGCTGTACCTATCCTGGGAATGTCCTATGTGGACTGTGTAGAGGGAGCTTTACTCTGTATCTAACCCTGTGCTGTACCTGTCCTGGGAGTCTTTGATGTGGACCGTGTAGAGGGAGCTTTACTCTGCATCGAACCCTGGGCTGTACTTGTCCTGGGAGTGTTTGATGGGGACAGTGTAGAGGGCGCTTTACTCAGTGTCTAACTCCGTGCTGCACCTGCCCTGGGAGTGTTTGATGGGGACAGTGTAGAGGGAGCTTTGCTCTGTATCTAACCCCGTGCTGCACCTGCCCTGGGAGTGTTTGATGGGGACAGTGTAGAGGGAGCTTTACTCTGTATCTAATCCCGTGCTGTACCTGTCCTGGGAGTGTTTGATGGGGACAGTGTAGAGGGAGCTTTACTCTGTATCTAACCCCGTGCTGCACCTGCCCTGGGAGTGTTTGATGGGGACAGTGTAGAGGGAGCTTTACTTTGTATGTAATCCCGTGCTGTACCTGTCCTGGGAGTGTTTGATGGGGACAGTGTAGAGGGAGCTTTACTCTGTATCTAACCCCGTGCTGCACCTGCCCTGGGAGTGTTTGATGGGGACAGTGTAGAGGGAGCTTTACTTTGTATGTAATCCCGTGCTGTACCTGTCCTGGGAGTGTTTGATGGGGACAGTGTAGAGGGAGCTTTACTCTGTATCTAACCCCGTGCTGTACCTGTCCTGGGAGTGTTTGATGGGGACAGTGTAGAGGGAGCTTTACTCTGTTTCTAACCAAGTGCTGTACCTGTCGTGGCAGTGTTAGATGTGGACTGTTTAGAGGGAGATTTGCTTTGCATCTAACCCCGTGCAGAACAAATCCTGGGACTGGATGACGGGGACAGTGTAGAGGGAGCTTTACTTTGTATCTAACCTTGTGCTGTACCTGTCGTGGGAGTCTTTGATGTGGTCTGTGTAGAGGGAGCTTTGCTTTGTAGCTACCTCTGTGCTCTACCTGTCTAGGGAATATTTGATGCTGACAGTGTAGATGGAGATTTACCCTGTATCTAACCCTGTGATGTACCTGTCCTGGGAGCGTCTGATGTGACTGTTTAGAGGGAGATTTGCTCTGTATCTAACTCCGTGCAGAACAAATCCTGGGACTGGATGACGGGGACAGTGTAGAGGGTGCTTTACTTTGTATGTAAATCCGTGCTGGACGTTTCTAGGGAGTGTTTGATGCGGACAGTGGAGAGGGAGATTTACCCTGTATCTAACCCTGTGATGTACCTGTCCTGGGAGTGTTTGATGGCGACTGTGTAGAGGGAGATTTAATCTGTACCTAACCCCGTGCTGTACCTGTCCTGGGAGTGTTTGATGGCGACAGTGTAGAGGGAGCTTTACTCTGTATCTAACCCCGTGCTGTACCTGTCCTGGGAGTGTTTGATGGGGACTGTGTAGAGGGAGATTTGCTCTGTATCTAACCCTGTGCTGTACCTGTCCTGGGAGTGTTTGATGGCGACTGTGTAGAGGGATATTTGCTCTGTATCTAACCCCATGCAGAACAAATCCTGGGACTGGATGACGGGGACAGTGTAGAGGGAGCTTTACTTTGTATGTAAATCTGTGCCGGACGTTTCTAGGGAGTGTTTGATGCGGACAGTGTAGAGGGAGATTTACCCTGTATCTAACCCAATGCTGTTCCTGTCCTGGGAGTGATTGTTGGCGACTATGTAGAGGGAACTTTACTCTGTATCTTACCCCGTGCTGTACCTGTCCTGGGAGTGTTTGATGGGGACAGTGTAGAGGGAGCTTTACTCTGTATCTTACCCCGTGCTGTACCTGTCCTGGGAGTGTTTGATGGGGACAGTGTAGAGGGAGCTTTACTCTGTATCTAACCCCGTGCTGTACCTGTCCTGGGAGTGTTTGATGGGGACAGTGTAGAGGGAGCTTTACTCTGTATCTAACCGCGTGCTCTACCTGTCCTGGGAGTGTTTGATGGGGACGGTGTAGAGGGAGATTTTCACTGTATTTAACCCTGTGCTGCACCTGCCCTGGGAGTGTTTGATGGGGACAGTGTAGAGGGAGCTTTACTCTATATCTAACCCTGTGCTGTACCTGTCCTGGGAGTGTTTGACTGGGACAGTGTAGAGGGAGCTTTACTTTGTATCTAACCCCATGCTGTACCTGTCCTGGGAGTGTTTGATGTGGTCTGTGTAGAGGAAGCTTTACTCTGTATCTAACCTCGTGCTGTACCTGTCCTGGGACTGTTTGATGGGGACGGTGTAGAGGGAGCTTTACTCTGTATCTAACCTCGTGCTGTACCTGTCCTGGGAGTGTTTGATGGGGACGGTGTAGAGGGAGCTTTACTCTGTATCTAATCCCGTGCTGTACCTGTCCTGGGAGTGTTTGATGGAGAAACAATAGAGGGAGCTTTACTCAGTATCTAACCCCATGCTTTATCTGCCCTGGGAGTGTTTGATGTGGGCCATGAAGAGGGAGATTTGCTCTGTATCTAACTCTGTGCTCTACCTGTCTAGGGATTATTTGATGCAGACAGTGTAGATGTAGATTTACCCTGTATCTAACCCCGTGCTGTACCTATCCTGGGAATGTCCTATGTGGACTGTGTAGAGGGAGCTTTACTCTGTATCTAACCCTGTGCTGTACCTGTCCTGGGAGTCTTTGATGTGGACCGTGTAGAGGGAGCTTTACTCTGCATCGAACCCTGGGCTGTACTTGTCCTGGGAGTGTTTGATGGGGACAGTGTAGAGGGCGCTTTACTCAGTGTCTAACTCCGTGCTGCACCTGCCCTGGGAGTGTTTGATGGGGACAGTGTAGAGGGAGCTTTGCTCTGTATCTAACCCCGTGCTGCACCTGCCCTGGGAGTGTTTGATGGGGACAGTGTAGAGGGAGCTTTACTCTGTATCTAATCCCGTGCTGTACCTGTCCTGGGAGTGTTTGATGGGGACAGTGTAGAGGGAGCTTTACTCTGTATCTAACCCCGTGCTGCACCTGCCCTGGGAGTGTTTGATGGGGACAGTGTAGAGGGAGCTTTACTTTGTATGTAATCCCGTGCTGTACCTGTCCTGGGAGTGTTTGATGGGGACAGTGTAGAGGGAGCTTTACTCTGTATCTAACCCCGTGCTGCACCTGCCCTGGGAGTGTTTGATGGGGACAGTGTAGAGGGAGCTTTACTTTGTATGTAATCCCGTGCTGTACCTGTCCTGGGAGTGTTTGATGGGGACAGTGTAGAGGGAGCTTTACTCTGTATCTAACCCCGTGCTGTACCTGTCCTGGGAGTGTTTGATGGGGACAGTGTAGAGGGAGCTTTACTCTGTTTCTAACCAAGTGCTGTACCTGTCGTGGCAGTGTTAGATGTGGACTGTTTAGAGGGAGATTTGCTTTGCATCTAACCCCGTGCAGAACAAATCCTGGGACTGGATGACGGGGACAGTGTAGAGGGAGCTTTACTTTGTATCTAACCTTGTGCTGTACCTGTCGTGGGAGTCTTTGATGTGGTCTGTGTAGAGGGAGCTTTGCTTTGTAGCTACCTCTGTGCTCTACCTGTCTAGGGAATATTTGATGCTGACAGTGTAGATGGAGATTTACCCTGTATCTAACCCTGTGATGTACCTGTCCTGGGAGCGTCTGATGTGACTGTTTAGAGGGAGATTTGCTCTGTATCTAACTCCGTGCAGAACAAATCCTGGGACTGGATGACGGGGACAGTGTAGAGGGTGCTTTACTTTGTATGTAAATCCGTGCTGGACGTTTCTAGGGAGTGTTTGATGCGGACAGTGGAGAGGGAGATTTACCCTGTATCTAACCCTGTGATGTACCTGTCCTGGGAGTGTTTGATGGCGACTGTGTAGAGGGAGATTTAATCTGTACCTAACCCCGTGCTGTACCTGTCCTGGGAGTGTTTGATGGCGACAGTGTAGAGGGAGCTTTACTCTGTATCTAACCCCGTGCTGTACCTGTCCTGGGAGTGTTTGATGGGGACTGTGTAGAGGGAGATTTGCTCTGTATCTAACCCTGTGCTGTACCTGTCCTGGGAGTGTTTGATGGCGACTGTGTAGAGGGATATTTGCTCTGTATCTAACCCCATGCAGAACAAATCCTGGGACTGGATGACGGGGACAGTGTAGAGGGAGCTTTACTTTGTATGTAAATCTGTGCCGGACGTTTCTAGGGAGTGTTTGATGCGGACAGTGTAGAGGGAGATTTACCCTGTATCTAACCCAATGCTGTTCCTGTCCTGGGAGTGATTGTTGGCGACTATGTAGAGGGAACTTTACTCTGTATCTTACCCCGTGCTGTACCTGTCCTGGGAGTGTTTGATGGGGACAGTGTAGAGGGAGCTTTACTCTGTATCTTACCCCGTGCTGTACCTGTCCTGGGAGTGTTTGATGGGGACAGTGTAGAGGGAGCTTTACTCTGTATCTAACCCCGTGCTGTACCTGTCCTGGGAGTGTTTGATGGGGACAGTGTAGAGGGAGCTTTACTCTGTATCTAACCGCGTGCTCTACCTGTCCTGGGAGTGTTTGATGGGGACGGTGTAGAGGGAGATTTTCACTGTATTTAACCCTGTGCTGCACCTGCCCTGGGAGTGTTTGATGGGGACAGTGTAGAGGGAGCTTTACTCTATATCTAACCCTGTGCTGTACCTGTCCTGGGAGTGTTTGACTGGGACAGTGTAGAGGGAGCTTTACTTTGTATCTAACCCCATGCTGTACCTGTCCTGGGAGTGTTTGATGTGGTCTGTGTAGAGGAAGCTTTACTCTGTATCTAACCTCGTGCTGTACCTGTCCTGGGACTGTTTGATGGGGACGGTGTAGAGGGAGCTTTACTCTGTATCTAACCTCGTGCTGTACCTGTCCTGGGAGTGTTTGATGGGGACGGTGTAGAGGGAGCTTTACTCTCTATCTAATCCCGTGCTGTACCTGTCCTGGGAGTGTTTGATGGAGAAACAATAGAGGGAGCTTTACTCAGTATCTAACCCCATGCTTTATCTGCCCTGGGAGTGTTTGATGTGGGCCATGAAGAGGGAGATTTGCTCTGTATCTAACTCTGTGCTCTACCTGTCTAGGGATTATTTGATGCAGACAGTGTAGATGTAGATTTACCCTGTATCTAACCCCGTGCTGTACCTATCCTGGGAATGTCCTATGTGGACTGTGTAGAGGGAGCTTTACTCTGTATCTAACCCTGTGCTGTACCTGTCCTGGGAGTCTTTGATGTGGACCGTGTAGAGGGAGCTTTACTCTGCATCGAACCCTGGGCTGTACTTGTCCTGGGAGTGTTTGATGGGGACAGTGTAGAGGGCGCTTTACTCAGTGTCTAACTCCGTGCTGCACCTGCCCTGGGAGTGTTTGATGGGGACAGTGTAGAGGGAGCTTTGCTCTGTATCTAACCCCGTGCTGCACCTGCCCTGGGAGTGTTTGATGGGGACAGTGTAGAGGGAGCTTTACTCTGTATCTAATCCCGTGCTGTACCTGTCCTGGGAGTGTTTGATGGGGACAGTGTAGAGGGAGCTTTACTCTGTATCTAACCCCGTGCTGCACCTGCCCTGGGAGTGTTTGATGGGGACAGTGTAGAGGGAGCTTTACTTTGTATGTAATCCCGTGCTGTACCTGTCCTGGGAGTGTTTGATGGGGACAGTGTAGAGGGAGCTTTACTCTGTATCTAACCCCGTGCTGCACCTGCCCTGGGAGTGTTTGATGGGGACAGTGTAGAGGGAGCTTTACTTTGTATGTAATCCCGTGCTGTACCTGTCCTGGGAGTGTTTGATGGGGACAGTGTAGAGGGAGCTTTACTCTGTATCTAACCCCGTGCTGTACCTGTCCTGGGAGTGTTTGATGGGGACAGTGTAGAGGGAGCTTTACTCTGTTTCTAACCAAGTGCTGTACCTGTCGTGGCAGTGTTAGATGTGGACTGTTTAGAGGGAGATTTGCTTTGCATCTAACCCCGTGCAGAACAAATCCTGGGACTGGATGACGGGGACAGTGTAGAGGGAGCTTTACTTTGTATCTAACCTTGTGCTGTACCTGTCGTGGGAGTCTTTGATGTGGTCTGTGTAGAGGGAGCTTTGCTTTGTAGCTACCTCTGTGCTCTACCTGTCTAGGGAATATTTGATGCTGACAGTGTAGATGGAGATTTACCCTGTATCTAACCCTGTGATGTACCTGTCCTGGGAGCGTCTGATGTGACTGTTTAGAGGGAGATTTGCTCTGTATCTAACTCCGTGCAGAACAAAAACTGGGACTGGATGACGGGGACAGTGTAGAGGGTGCTTTACTTTGTATGTAAATCCGTGCTGGACGTTTCTAGGGAGTGTTTGATGCGGACAGTGGAGAGGGAGATTTACCCTGTATCTAACCCTGTGATGTACCTGTCCTGGGAGTGTTTGATGGCGACTGTGTAGAGGGAGATTTAATCTGTACCTAACCCCGTGCTGTACCTGTCCTGGGAGTGTTTGATGGCGACAGTGTAGAGGGAGCTTTACTCTGTATCTAACCCCGTGCTGTACCTGTCCTGGGAGTGTTTGATGGGGACTGTGTAGAGGGAGATTTGCTCTGTATCTAACCCTGTGCTGTACCTGTCCTGGGAGTGTTTGATGGCGACTGTGTAGAGGGAGATTTGCTCTGTATCTAACCCCGTGCAGAACAAATCCTGGGACTGGATGACGGGGACAGTGTAGAGGGAGCTTTACTTTGTATGTAAATCTGTGCTGGACGTTTCTAGGGAATGTTTGTTGCGGACAGTGCAGAGGGAGATTTACCCTGTATCTAACCCCGTGATGTACCTGTTCTGGGATTGTTTGTTGGCGCCTATGTACAGGGAGATTTACTCTGTATCTAACCCCGTGCTGTACCTGTACTGGGAGTGTTAGATGGGGACAGTGTAGAGGGAGCTTTACTCAGTATCTAAACCTGTGCTGCACCTTCCCTTGGAGTGTTTGATAGGGACGGTGTAGAGGGAGATTTACTCTGTATCTAATTCTGTGCTGTACCTGTCCTGGGAGTGTTTGATGGAGAAACAGTAGAGGGAGCTTTACTCAGTATCTAACCCCATGCTGGATCTGCCCTGGGAGTGTTTGATGTGCCCATGAAGAGGGAGATTTGCTCAGTATCTAACCCCGTGCTATACCTGTCCTGGGAGTGTTTGACCGGGATAGTGTAGACGGAGCTTTGCTTTGTATCTAACTCTGTGCTCTACCTGTCTAGGTAATATTTGATGCAGACATTGTTGATGGAGATTTACCCTGTATCTAACCCAGTGCTGTACCTGTAATGGGACTGTCTGATGTGGACTGTGTAGAGGGAGCTTTACTCTGTATCTAACCCTGTGCTCTACCTGTCCTGGGAGTGTCTGATGTGGACTGTTTAGAGGGAGATTTGTTCTGTATCTAACCCCGTGCAGAACAGATCCTGGGACTGGATGACGGGGACAGTGTAGAGGGAGCTTTACTTTGTATGTAACCCGGTGCTGTACCTGTCCTGGGAGTGTTTGATGGGGATGATGTAGAGGGAGCTTTACTCTGTATCTAATCCCGTGCTGTACCTGTCCTGGGAGTGTTTGATGGAGAAAGAGTAGAGGGAGCATAACTCAGTATCTAACCCCATGCTGTATCTGCCCTGGGAGTGTTTGATGTGGGCCTTGAAAAGGGAGATTTGCTCTGTATCTAACCCCGTGCTATACCTGTTATGGGAGTCTTTGACCGGGACAGTGTAGAAGGAGCTTTGCTTTGTATCTAACTCTGTGCTCTACCTGTCTAGGGATTATTTGATGCAGACAGGGCAGATGTAGATTTACCCTGTATCTAACCCCGTGCTGTACCTATCCTGGGAATGTCCTATGTGGACTGTGTAGAGGGAGCTTTACTCTGTATCTAACCCTGTGCTGTACCTGTCCTGGGAGTCTTTGATGTGGACCGTGTAGAGGGAGATTTGCTCTGTATCTAACCCCGTGCAGAACAAATCCTGGGACTGATGATGGGGACAGTGTGGAGGGAGCTTTACTTTGAATGTAAATCCGTGCTGGACATTTCTAGGCAGTGTTTGATGCGGACAGTGTAGAGGGAGATTTACCCTGTATCTAACCCCGTGCTGTTCCTGTCCTGGGAATGTTTGTTGGCGCCTATGTAGAGGGATATTTACTCTGTAGCTTAACCTGTGCTTTACCTGTCCTGGAGTGTTTGAATTGGACAGTGTAGAGGAAGCTTTACTCTGTATCTAACCCCGTGTTGTACCTGTCCTGGGACTGTTTGATGGGGACAGTGTAGAGGGAGCTTTACTCTGTATCTAACCCCGTGCTGTACCTGTCCTGGGAGTGTTTGATGGGGACGGTGTAGAGGGAGCTTTACTCTGTATCTAACCCCTTGCTGTACCTGTCCTGGGAGAGTTTAATGGGGACAGTGTAGAGGAAGCTTTACTCTGTATCGAACCCTATGCTGTACTTGTCCTGGGAGTGTTTGATGGGGACCGTGTAGAGGGAGCTTTACTCAGTGTCTAACCCCGTGCTGCACCTGCCCTGGGAGTGTTTGATGGGGACAGTGTAGAGAGAGATTTACCCTGTATCTAACCCTGTGATGTACCTGTCCTGGGAGTGTTTGATGGGGACTGTGTAGAGGGAGATTTAATCTGTACCTAACCCCGTGCTGTACCTGTCCTGGGAGTGTTTGATGGCGACAGTGTAGAGGGAGCTTTACTCTGTATCTAACCCCGTGCTGTACCTGTCCTGGGAGTGTTTGATGGCGACTGTGTAGAGGGAGATTTGCTCTGTATCTAACCCCGTGCAGAACAAATCCTGGGACTGGATGACGGGGACAGTGTAGAGGGAGCTTTACTTTGTATGTAAATCTGTGCCGGACGTTTCTAGGGAGTGTTTGATGCAGACAGTGCAGAGGGAGATTTACCCTGTATCTAAACCCGTGCTGTACCTGTTCTGGGATTGTTTGTTGGCGCCTATGTACAGGGAGATTTACTCTGTATCTAACCCCGTGCTGTACCTGTCCTGGGAGTGTTAGATGGGGACAGTGTAGAGGGAGCTTTACTCAGTATCTAACCCTGTGCTGCACCTTCCCTTGGAGTGTTTGATAGGGACGGTGTAGAGGGAGATTTACTCTGTATCTAATTCTGTGCTGTACCTGTCCTGGGAGTGTTTGATGGAGAAACAGTAGAGGGAGCTTTACTCAGTATCTAACCCCATGCTGGATCTGCCCTGGGAGTGTTTGATGTGCCCATGAAGAGGGAGATTTGCTCAGTATCTAACCCCGTGCTATACCTGTCCTGGGAGTCTTTGATGTAGACTGTGTAGAGGGAGCTTTGCTTTGTATCTATATCTGTGCTCTACCTGTCTAGGCAATATTTGATGCTGACAGTGTAGATGGAGATTTTCCCTGTATCTAACCCAGTGCTGTACCTGTCCTGGGAGTGTCTGATGTGCACTGTTTAGAGGGAGATTCGTTCTGTATCTAACCCCGTGCAGAACAGATCCTGGGACTGGATGACGGGGACAGTGTAGAGGGAGCTTTACTTTGTATGTAACCCGGTGCTGTACCTGTCCTGGGAGTGTTTGATTGGGATGGTGTAGAGGGAGCTTTACTCTGTATCTAATCCCGTGCTGTACCTGTCCTGGGAGTGTTTGATGGAGAAAGAGTAGAGGGAGCATAACTCAGTATCTAACCCCATGCTGTATCTGCCCTGGGAGTGTTTGATGTGGGCCTTGAAAAGGGAGATTTGCTCTGTATCTAACCCCGTGCTGTACCTGTTATGGGAGTCTTTGACCGGGACAGTGTAGAAGGAGCTTTGCTTTGTATCTAACTCTACCTGTCTTGGGATTATTTGATGCAGACAGGGCAGATGTAGATTTACCCTGTATCTAACCCCGTGCTGTACCTATCCTGGGAATGTCCTATGTGGACTGTGTAGAGGGAGCTTTACTCTGTATCTAACCCTGTGCTGTACCTGTCCTGGGAGTCTTTGATGTGGACCGTGTAGAGGGAGATTTGCTCTGTATCTAACCCCGTGCAGAACAAATCCTGGGACTGGATGATGGGGACATTGTGAAGGGAGCTTTACTTTGAATGTAAATCCGTGCTGGACATTTCTAGGCAGTGTTTGATGTGGACAGTGTAGAGAGAGATTTACCATGTATCTAACCCTGTGATGTACCTGTCCTGGGAGTGTTTGATGGCGACTGTGTAGAGGGAGATTTACTCTGTATCTAACCCTGTGATGTACCTGTCCTGGGAGTGTTAGATGGCGCCTATGTAGAGGGATATTTACTCTGTAGCTTAACCTGTGCTTTACCTGTCCTGGGAGTGTTTGATGGGGACAGTGTAGAGGAAGCTTTACTCTGTATCTAACCCCGTGTTGTACCTGTCCTGGGACTGTTTGATGGGGACGGTGTAGAGGGAGCTTTACTCTGTATCTAACCCCATGCTGTACCTGTCCTGGGAGTATTTGATGGGGACAGTGTGGAGGGAGCTTTACTCAATGTCTAAACCCGTGCTGCACCTGCCCTGGGAGTGTTTGATGGGGACAGTGTAGAGAGAGATTTACCCTGTATCTAACCCTGTGATGTACCTGTCCTGGGAGTGTTTGATGGCGACTGTGTAGAGGGAGATTTAATCTGTACCTAACCCCGTGCTGTACCTGTCCTGGGAGTGTTTGATGGCGACTGTGTAGAGGGAGCTTTACTCTGTATCTAACCCCGTGCTGTACCTGTCCTGGGAGTGTTTGATGGCGACTGTGTAGAGGGAGATTTGCTCTGTATCTAACCCCGTGCAGAACAAACCCTGGGACTGGATGATGGGGAAAGTGTCGAGGGAGATTTACTTTGTATCTAACCAGGTGCTGTACCTGTCCTGGGAGTCTTTGATGTAGACTGTGTAGATGGAGCTTTGCTTTGTATCTATATCTGTGCTCTACCTGTCTAGGGAATATTTGATGCTGACAGTGTAGATGGAGATTTTCCCTGTATCTAACCCAGTGCTGTACCTGTCCTGGGAGTGTCTGATGTGGACTGTTTAGAGGGAGATTTGTTCTGTATCTAACCCCGTGCAGAACAGATCCTGGGACTGGATGACGGGGACAGTGTAGAGGGAGCTTTACTTTGTATGTAACCCGGTGCTGTATCTGTCCTGGGAGTGTTTGATGGGGATGGTGTAGAGGGAGCTTTACTCTGTATCTAATCCCGTGCTGTACCTGTCCTGGGAGTGTTTGATGGAGAAAGAGTAGAGGGAGCATAACTCAGTATCTAACCCCATGCTGTATCTGCCCTGGGAGTGTTTGATGTGGGCCTTGAAAAGGGAGATTTGCTCAGTATCTAACCCCGTGCTATACCTGTTATGGGAGTCTTTGACCGGGACAGTGTAGAAGGAGCTTTGCTTTGTATCTAACTCTGTGCTCTTCCTGTCTAGGGATTATTTGATGCAGACAGGGCAGATGTAGATTTACCCTGTATCTAACCCTGTGCTGTACCTATCCTGGGACTGTCCTATGTGGACTGTGTAGAGGGAGCTTTACTCTGTATCTAACCCTGTGCTGTACCTGTCCTGGGAGTCTTTGATGTGGACCGTGTAGAGGGAAATTTGCTCTGTGTCTAACCCCGTGCAGAACAACTCCTGGGACTGGATGATGGGGACAGTGTGGAGGGAGCTTTACTTTGAATGTAAATCCGTGCTGGACATTTCTAGGCAGTGTTTGATGCGGACAGTGTAGAGGGAGATTTACCCTGTATCTAACCCCGTGCTGTTCCTGTCCTGGGAATGTTTGTTGGCGCCTATGTAGAGGGATATTTACTCTGTAGCTTAACCTGTGCTTTACCTGTCCTGGAGTGTTTGAATTGGACAGTGTAGAGGAAGCTTTACTCTGTATCTAACCCCGTGTTGTACCTGTCCTGGGACTGTTTGATGGGGACGGTGTAGAGGGAGCTTTACTCTGTATCTAACCCCTTGCTGTACCTGTCCTGGGAGAGTTTAATGGGGACAGTGTAGAGGGAGCTTTACTCTGTATCGAACCCTATGCTGTACTTGTCCTGGGAGTGTTTGATGGGGACCGTGTAGAGGGAGCTTTACTCAGTGTCTAACCCCGTGCTGCACCTGCCCTGGGAGTGTTTGATGGGGACAGTGTAGAGAGAGATTTACCCTGTATCTAACCCTGTGATGTACCTGTCCTGGGAGTGTTTGATGGGGACTGTGTAGAGGGAGATTTAATCTGTACCTAACCCCGTGCTGTACCTGTCCTGGGAGTGTTTGATGGCGACAGTGTAGAGGGAGCTTTACTCTGTATCTAACCCCGTGCTGTACCTGTCCTGGGAGTGTTTGATGGCGACTGTGTAGAGGGAGATTTGCTCTGTATCTAACCCCGTGCAGAACAAATCCTGGGACTGGATGACGGGGACAGTGTAGAGGGAGCTTTACTTTGTATGTAAATCTGTGCCGGACGTTTCTAGGGAGTGTTTGATGCAGACAGTGCAGAGGGAGATTTACCCTGTATCTAACCCCGTGCTGTACCTGTTCTGGGATTGTTTGTTGGCGCCTATGTACAGGGAGATTTACTCTGTATCTAACCCCGTGCTGTACCTGTCCTGGGAGTGTTAGATGGGGACAGTGTAGAGGGAGCTTTACTCAGTATCTAACCCTGTGCTGCACCTTCCCTTGGAGTGTTTGATAGGGACGGTGTAGAGGGAGATTTACTCTGTATCTAATTCTGTGCTGTACCTGTCCTGGGAGTGTTTGATGGAGAAACAGTAGAGGGAGCTTTACTCAGTATCTAACCCCATGCTGGATCTGCCCTGGGAGTGTTTGATGTGCCCATGAAGAGGGAGATTTGCTCAGTATCTAACCCCGTGCTATACCTGTCCTGGGAGTCTTTGATGTAGACTGTGTAGAGGGAGCTTTGCTTTGTATCTATATCTGTGCTCTACCTGTCTAGGCAATATTTGATGCTGACAGTGTAGATGGAGATTTTCCCTGTATCTAACCCAGTGCTGTACCTGTCCTGGGAGTGTCTGATGTGCACTGTTTAGAGGGAGATTTGTTCTGTATCTAACCCCGTGCAGAACAGATCCTGGGACTGGATGACGGGGACAGTGTAGAGGGAGCTTTACTTTGTATGTAACCCGGTGCTGTACCTGTCCTGGGAGTGTTTGATTGGGATGGTGTAGAGGGAGCTTTACTCTGTATCTAATCCCGTGCTGTACCTGTCCTGGGAGTGTTTGATGGAGAAAGAGTAGAGGGAGCATAACTCAGTATCTAACCCCATGCTGTATCTGCCCTGGGAGTGTTTGATGTGGGCCTTGAAAAGGGAGATTTGCTCTGTATCTAACCCCGTGCTGTACCTGTTATGGGAGTCTTTGACCGGGACAGTGTAGAAGGAGCTTTGCTTTGTATCTAACTCTACCTGTCTTGGGATTATTTGATGCAGACAGGGCAGATGTAGATTTACCCTGTATCTAACCCCGTGCTGTACCTATCCTGGGAATGTCCTATGTGGACTGTGTAGAGGGAGCTTTACTCTGTATCTAACCCTGTGCTGTACCTGTCCTGGGAGTCTTTGATGTGGACCGTGTAGAGGGAGATTTGCTCTGTATCTAACCCCGTGCAGAACAAATCCTGGGACTGGATGATGGGGACATTGTGAAGGGAGCTTTACTTTGAATGTAAATCCGTGCTGGACATTTCTAGGCAGTGTTTGATGCGGACAGTGTAGAGGGAGATTTACCCTGTATCTAACCCCGTGCTGTTCCTGTCCTGGGAATGTTTGTTGGCGCCTATGTAGAGGGATATTTACTCTGTAGCTTAACCTGTGCTTTACCTGTCCTGGGAGTGTTTGATGGGGACAGTGTAGAGGAAGCTTTACTCTGTATCTAACCCCGTGTTGTACCTGTCCTGGGACTGTTTGATGGGGACGGTGTAGAGGGAGCTTTACTCTGTATCTAACCCCGTGCTGTACCTGTCCTGGGAGTATTTGATGGGGACAGTGTGGAGGGAGCTTTACTCAGTGTCTAAACCCGTGCTGCACCTGCCCTGGGAGTGTTTGATGGGGACAGTGTAGAGAGAGATTTACCCTGTATCTAACCCTGTGATGTACCTGTCCTGGGAGTGTTTGATGGCGACTGTGTAGAGGGAGATTTAATCTGTACCTAACCCCGTGCTGTACCTGTCCTGGGAGTGTTTGATGGCGACTGTGTAGAGGGAGCTTTACTCTGTATCTAACCCCGTGCTGTACCTGTCCTGGGAGTGTTTGATGGCGACTGTGTAGAGGGAGATTTGCTCTGTATCTAACCCCGTGCAGAACAAACCCTGGGACTGGATGATGGGGAAAGTGTCGAGGGAGATTTACTTTGTATCTAACCAGGTGCTGTACCTGTCCTGGGAGTCTTTGATGTAGACTGTGTAGATGGAGCTTTGCTTTGTATCTATATCTGTGCTCTACCTGTCTAGGGAATATTTGATGCTGACAGTGTAGATGGAGATTTTCCCTGTATCTAACCCAGTGCTGTACCTGTCCTGGGAGTGTCTGATGTGGACTGTTTAGAGGGAGATTTGTTCTGTATCTAACCCCGTGCAGAACAGATCCTGGGACTGGATGACGGGGACAGTGTAGAGGGAGCTTTACTTTGTATGTAACCCGGTGCTGTATCTGTCCTGGGAGTGTTTGATGGGGATGGTGTAGAGGGAGCTTTACTCTGTATCTAATCCCGTGCTGTACCTGTCCTGGGAGTGTTTGATGGAGAAAGAGTAGAGGGAGCATAACTCAGTATCTAACCCCATGCTGTATCTGCCCTGGGAGTGTTTGATGTGGGCCTTGAAAAGGGAGATTTGCTCAGTATCTAACCCCGTGCTATACCTGTTATGGGAGTCTTTGACCGGGACAGTGTAGAAGGAGCTTTGCTTTGTATCTAACTCTGTGCTCTTCCTGTCTAGGGATTATTTGATGCAGACAGGGCAGATGTAGATTTACCCTGTATCTAACCCTGTGCTGTACCTATCCTGGGACTGTCCTATGTGGACTGTGTAGAGGGAGCTTTACTCTGTATCTAACCCTGTGCTGTACCTGTCCTGGGAGTCTTTGATGTGGACCGTGTAGAGGGAAATTTGCTCTGTGTCTAACCCCGTGCAGAACAACTCCTGGGACTGGATGATGGGGACAGTGTGGAGGGAGCTTTACTTTGAATGTAAATCCGTGCTGGACATTTCTAGGCAGTGTTTGATGCGGACAGTGTAGAGGGAGATTTACCCTGTATCTAACCCCGTGCTGTTCCTGTCCTGGGAATGTTTGTTGGCGCCTATGTAGAGGGATATTTACTCTGTAGCTTAACCTGTGCTTTACCTGTCCTGGGAGTGTTTGATGGGGACAGTGTAGAGGAAGCTTTACTCTGTATCTAACCCCGTGTTGTACCTGTCCTGGGACTGTTTGATGGGGACGGTGTAGAGGGAGCTTTACTCTGTATGTAACCCCGTGCTGTACCTGTCCTGGGAGAGTTTAATGGGGACAGTGTAGAGGGAGCTTTACTCTGTATCGAACCTTATGCTGTACTTGTCCTGGGAGTGTTTGATGGGGACAGTGTAGAGGGAGCTTCACTCAGTGTCTAAACCCGTGCTGCACCTGCCCTGAGAGTGTTTGATGGGGACAGTGTAGAAAGAGATTTACCCTGTATCTAACCCTGTGATGTACCTGTCCTGGGAGTGTTTGATGGCGACTGTGTAGAGGGAGATTTAATCTGTACCTAACCCCGTGCTGTACCTGTCTGGGAGTGTTTGATGGCGACAGTGTAGAGGGAGCTTTACTCTGTATCTAACCCGTGCTGTACCTGTCCCTGGAGTGTTTGATGGCGACAGTGTAGAGGGAGATTTGCTCTGTATCTAACCCCGTGCAGAACAAATCCTGGGACTGGATGACGGGGACAGTGTAGAGGGAGCTTTACTTTGTATGTAAATCTGTGCCGGACGTTTCTAGGGAGTGTTTGATGCGGACAGTGCAGAGGGAGATTTACCCTGTATCTAACCCCGTGCTGTACCTGTTCTGGGATTGTTTGTTGGCGCCTATGTACAGGGAGATTTACTCTGTATCTAACCCCGTGCTGTACCTGTCCTGGGAGTGTTAGATGGGGACAGTGTAGAGGGAGCTTTACTCAGTATCTAACCCTGTGCTGCACCTTCCCTTGGAGTGTTTGATGGGGACGGTGTAGAGGGAGATTTACTCTGTATCTAATTCTGTGCTGTACCTGTCCTGGGAGTGTTTGATGGAGAAACAGTAGAGGGAGCTTTACTCAGTATCTAACCCCATGCTGGATCTGCCTTGGGAGTGTTTGATGTGCCCATGAAGAGGGAGATTTGCTCAGTATCTAACCCCGTGCTATACCTGTCCTGGGAATGTTTGACCGGTACAGTGTAGACGGAGCTTTGCTTTGTATCTAACTCTGTGCTCTACCTGTCTAGGTAATATTTGATGCAGACATTGTAGATGGAGATTTACCCTGTATCTAACCCAGTGCTGTACCTGTAATGGGACTGTCTGATGTGGACTGTGTAGAGGGAGCTTTACTCTGTATCTAACCCTGTGCTGTACCTGTCCTGGGAGTCTTTGATGTAGACTGTGTAGAGGGAGCTTTGCTTTGTATCTAACTCTGTGCTCTACCTGTCTAGGCAATATTTGATGCAGACAGTGTAGATGGAGATTTACCCTGTATGTAACCCTGTGCTGTACCTGTGCTGGGAGTGTCTGATGTGGTCTGTGCAGAGGGAGATTTGCTCTGTATCTAACCCCGTGCAGAACAAACCCTGGGACTGGATGATGGGGAAAGTGTCGAGGGAGATTTACTTTGTATCTAACCAGGTGCTGTACCTGTCCTGGGAGTCTTTGATGTAGACTGTGTAGAGGGAGCTTTGCTTTGTATCTATATCTGTGCTCTACCTGTCTAGGGAATATTTGATGCTGACAGTGTAGATGGAGATTTTCCCTGTATCTAACCCAGTGCTGTACCTGTCCTGGGAGTGTCTGATGTGGACTGTTTAGAGGGAGATTTGTTCTGTATCTAACCCCGTGCAGAACAGATCCTGGGACTGGATGACGGGGACAGTGTAGAGGGAGCTTTACTTTGTATGTAACCCGGTGCTGTACCTGTCCTGGGAGTGTTTGATGGGGATGGTGTAGAGGGAGCTTTACTCTGTATCTAATCCCGTGCTGTACCTGTCCTGGGAGTGTTTGATGGAGAAAGAGTAGAGGGAGCATAACTCAGTATCTAACCCCATGCTGTATCTGCCCTGGGAGTGTTTGATGTGGGCCTTGAAAAGGGAGATTTGCTCTGTATCTAACCCCGTGCTGTACCTGTCCTGGGAGTGTTTGATGGGGACAGTGTAGAGGGAGCTTTACTCTGTATCTAACCCCGTGCTGTACGTGTTCTGGGAGTTTTTGATGGCGACAGTGTAGAGGGAGCTTTACTCTGTATCTAACCCCGTGCTGTACCTGTCCTGGGAGTGTTTGATGGCGACTGTGTAGAGGGATATTTGCTCTGTATCTAACCCCGTGCAGAACAAATCCTGGGACTGGATGACGGGGACAGTGTAGAGGGAGCTTTACTTTGTATGTAAATCTGTGCCGGACGTTTCTAGGGAGTGTTTGATGCGGACAGTGCAGAGGGAGATTTACCCTGTATCTAACCCCGTGCTGTACCTGTTCTGGGATTGTTTGTTGGCGCCTATGTACAGGGAGATTTACTCTGTATCTAACCCCGTGCTGTACCTGTCCTGGGAGTGTTAGATGGGGACAGTGTAGAGGGAGCTTTACTCAGTATCTAACCCTGTGCTGCACCTTCCCTTGGAGTGTTTGATGGGGACGGTGTAGAGGGAGATTTACTCTGTATCTAATTCTGTGCTGTACCTGTCCTGGGAGTGTTTGATGGAGAAACAGTAGAGGGAGCTTTACTCAGTATCTAACCCCATGCTGGATCTGCCCTGGGAGTGTTTGATGTTCCCATGAAGAGGGAGATTTGCTCAGCATCTAACCCCGTGCTATACCTGTCCTGGGAGTGTTTGACCGGGACAGTGTAGACGGAGCTTTGCTTTGTATCTAACTCTGTGCTCTACCTGTCTAGGTAATATTTGATGCAGACATTGTAGATGGAGATTTACCCTGTATCTTACCCTGTGATGTACCTGTCCTGGGAGTGTTTGATGGCGACTGTGTAGAGGGAGATTTAATCTGTACCTAACCCCGTGCTGTACCTGTCCTGGGAGTGTTTGATGGCGACAGTGTAGAGGGAGCTTTACTCTGTATCTAACCCCGTGCTGTACCTGTCCTGGGAGTGTTTGATGGCGACTGTGTAGAGGGAGATTTGCTCTGTATCTAACCCCGTGCAGAACAAACCCTGGGACTGGATAATGGGGAAAGTGTCGAGGGAGATTTACTTTGTATCTAACCAGGTGCTGTACCTGTCCTGGCAGTCTTTGATGTCGACTGTGTAGAGGGAGCTTTGCTTTGTATCTATATCTGTGCTTTACCTGTCTAGGGAATATTTGATGCTGACAGTGTAGATGGAGATTTTCCCTGTATCTAACCCAGTGCTGTACCTGTCCTGGGAGTGTCTGATGTGGACTGTTTAGAGGGAGATTTGTTCTGTATCTAACCCTGTGCAGAACAGATCCTGGGACTGGATGACGGGGTCAGTGTAGAGGGAGCTTTACTTTGTATGTAACCCGGTGCTGTATCTGTCCTGGGAGTGTTTGATGGGGATGGTGTAGAGGGAGCTTTACTCTGTATCTAATCCCGTGCTGTACCTGTCCTGGGAGTGTTTGATGGAGAAAGAGTAGAGGGAGCATAACTCAGTATCTAACCCCATGCTGTATCTGCCCTGGGAGTGTTTGATGTGGGCCTTGAAAAGGGAGATTTGCTCTGTATCTAACCCCGTGCTATACCTGTTATGGGAGTCTTTGACCGGGACAGTGTAGAAGGAGCTTTGCTTTGTATCTAACTCTGTGCTCTTCCAGTCTAGGGATTATTTGATGCAGACAGGGCAGATGTAGATTTACCCTGTATCTAACCCCGTGCTGTACCTATCCTGGGACTGTCCTATGTGGACTGTGTAGAGGGAGCTTTACTCTGTATCTAACCCTGTGCTGTACCTGTCCTGGGAGTCTTTGATGTGGACCGTGTAGAGGGAAATTTGCTCTGTATCTAACCCCGTGCAGAACAAATCCTGGGACTGGATGATGGGGACAGTGTGGAGGGAGCTTTACTTTGAATGTAAATCCGTGCTGGACATTTCTAGGCAGTGTTTGATGCGGACAGTGTAGAGGGAGATTTACCCTGTATCTAACCCCGTGCTGTTCCTGTCCTGGGAATGTTTGTTGGCACCTATGTAGAGGGATATTTACTCTGTAGCTTAACCTGTGCTTTACCTGTCCTGGAGTGTTTGATGGGGACAGTGTAGAGGAAGCTTTACTCTGTATCTAACCCCGTGTTGTACCCGTCCTGGGACTGTTTGATATGGACGGTGTAGAGGGAGCTTTACTCTGTATCTAACCCCGTGCTGTACCTGTCCTGGGAGAGTTTAATGGGGACAGTATAGAGGGAGCTTTAGTCTGTATCGAACCCTATGCTGTACTTGTCCTGGGAGTGTTTGATGGGGACAGTGTAGAGGGAGCTTTACTCAGTGTCTAAACCCATGCTGCACCTGCCCTGGGAGTGTTTGATGGGGAAAGTGTAGAGAGAGATTTACCATGTATCTAACCCTGTGATGTACCTGTCCTGGGAGTGTTTGATGGCGACTGTGTAGAGGGAGATTTACCCTGTATCTAACCCCGTGCTGTACCTGTTCTGGGATTGTTTGTTGGCGCCTATGTACAGGGAGATTTACTCTGTATCTAACCCCGTGCTGTACCTGTCCTGGGAGTGTTAGATGGGGACAGTGTAGAGGGAGCTTTACTCAGTATCTAACCCTGTGCTGCACCTTCCCTTGGAGTGTTTGATGGGGACGGTGTAGAGGGAGATTTACTCTGTATCTAATTCTGTGCTGTACCTGTCCTGGGAGTGTTTGATGGAGAAACAGTAGAGGGAGCTTTACTCTGTATCTAACCCATGCTGGATCTGCCCTGGGAGTGTTTGATGTGCCCATGAAGAGGGAGATTTGCTCAGTATCTAACCCCGTGCTATACCTGTCCTGGGAGTGTTTGACCGGGACAGTGTAGACGGAGCTTTGCTTTGTATCTAACTCTGTGCTCTACCTGTCTAGGTAATATTTGATGCAGACATTGTAGATGGAGATTTACCCTGTATCTAACCCAGTGCTGTACCTGTAATGGGACTGTCTGATGTGGACTGTGTAGAGGGAGCTTTACTCTGTATCTAACCCTGTGCTGTACCTGTCCTGGGAGTCTTTGATGTAGACTGTGTAGAGGGAGCTTTGCTTTGTATCTAACTCTGTGCTCTACCTGTCTAGGCGATATTTGATGCAGACAGTGTAGATGGAGATTTACCCTGTATGTAACCCTGTGCTGTACCTGTGCTGGGAGTGTCTGATGTGGTCTGTGCAGAGGGAGATATGCTCTGTATCTAACCCTGTGCAGAACAAACCCTGGGACTGGATGATGGGGAAAGTGTCGAGGGAGATTTACTTTGTATCTAACCAGGTGCTGTACCTGTCCTGGGAGTCTTTGATGTAGACTGTGTAGAGGGAGCTTTGCTTTGTATCTGTATCTGTGCTCTACCTGTCTAGGGAATATTTGATGCTGACAGTGTAGATGGAGATTTTCCCAGTATCTAACCCAGTGCTGTACCTGTCCTGGGAGTGTCTGATGTGGACTGTTTAGAGGGAGATTTGTTCTGTATCTAACCCCGTGCAGAACAGATCCTGGGACTGGATGACTGGGACAGTGTAGAGGGAGCTTTACTTTGTATGTAACCCGGTGCTGTACCTGTCCTGGGAGTGTTTGATGGGGATGGTGTAGAGGGAGCTTTACTCTGTATCTAATCCCGTGCTGTACCTGTCCTGGGAGTGTTTGATGGAGAAAGAGTAGAGGGAGCATAACTCAGTATCTAACCCCATGCTTTATCTGCCCTGGGAGTGTTTGATGTGGGCGTTGAAAAGGGAGATTTGCTCTGTATCTAACCCCGTGCTGTACCTGTCCTGGGAGTGTTTGATGGGGACAGTGTAGAGGGAGCTTTACTCTGTAGCTAACCCCGTGCTGTACGTGTTCTGGGAGTTTTTGATTGCGACAGTGTAGAGGGAGCTTTACTCTGTATCTAACCCCGTGCTGTACCTGTCCTGGGAGTGTTTGATGGCGACTGTGTAGAGGGATATTTACTCTGTATCTAACCCCGTGCAGAACAAATCCTGGGACTAGATGACGGGGACAGTGTAGAGGGAGCTTTATTTTGTATGTAAATCTGTGCCGGACGTTTCTAGGGAGTGTTTGATGCGGACAGTGCAGAGGGAGATTTACCCTGTATCTAACCCCGTGCTGTACCTGTTCTGGGATTGTTTGTTGGCGCCTATGTACAGGGAGATTTACTCTGTATCTAACCCCGTGCTGTACCTGTCCTGGGAGTGTTAGATGGGGACAGGGTAGAGGGAGCTTTACTCAGTATCTAACCCTGTGCTGCACCTTCCCTTGGAGTGTTTGATGGGGACGGTGTAGAGGGAGATTTACTCTGTATCTAATTCTGTGCTGTACCTGTCCTGGGAGTGTTTGATGGAGAAACAGTAGAGGGAGCTTTACTCAGTATCTAACCCCATGCTGGATCTGCCCTGGGAGTGTTTGATGTGGGCCTTGAAAAGGGAGATTTGCTCTGTATCTAACCCCGTGCTATACCTGTTATGGGAGTCTTTGACCGGGACAGTGTAGAAGGAGCTTTGCTTTGTATCTAACTCTGTGCTCTTCCTGTCTAGGGATTATTTGATGCAGACAGGGCAGATGTAGATTTACCCTGTATCTAACCCCGTGCTGTACCTATCCTGGGAATGTCCTATGTGGACTGTGAAGAGGGAACTTTACTCTGTATCTAACCCTGTGCTGTACCTGTCCTGGGAGTCTTTGATGTGGACCGTGCAGAGGGAAATTTGCTCTGTATCTAACCCCGTGCAGAACAAATCCTGGGACTGGATGATGGGGACAGTGTGGAGGGAGCTTTACTTTGAATGTAAATCCGTGCTGGACATTTCTAGGCAGTGTTTGATGCGGACAGTGTAGAGGGAGATTTACCCTGTATCTAACCCCGTGCTGTTCCTGTCCTGGGAATGTTTGTTGGCGCCTATGTAGAGGGATATTTACTCTGTAGCTTAACCTGTGCTTTACCTGTCCTGGGAGTGTTTGATGGGGACAGTGTAGAGGAAGCTTTACTCTGTATCTAACCCCGTGTTGTACCCGTCCTGGGACTGTTTGATGGGGACGGTGTAGAGGGAGCTTTACTCTGTATCTAACCCCGTGCTGTACCTGTCCTGGGAGAGTTTAATGGGGACAGTGTAGAGGGAGCTTTACTCTGTATCTAACCCCGTGCTGTACCTGTCCTGGGAGTGTTTGATGGGGACAGTGTAGAGGGAGCTTTACTCTGTATCTAACCCCGTGCTGTACCTGTCCTGGGAGTGTTTGATGGGGACATTGTAGAGGGAGCTTTACTCAGTGTCTAAACCCATGCTGCACCTGCCCTGGGAGTGTTTGATGGGGACAGTGTAGAGAGAGATTTACCATGTATCTAACCCTGTGATGTACCTGTCCTGGGAGTGTTTGATGGCGACTGTGTAGAGGGAGATTTAATCTGTACCTAACCCCGTGCTGTACCTGTCTGGGAGTGTTTGATGGCGACAGTGTAGAGGGAGCTTTACTCTGTATCTAACCCCGTGCTGTACCTGTCCTTGGAGTGTTTGATGGCGACTGTGTAGAGGGAGATTTGCTCTGTATCTAACCCCGTGCAGAACAAATCCTGGGACTGGATGACGGGGACAGTGTAGAGGGAGCTTTACTTTGTATGTAAATCTGTGCCGGACGTTTCTAGGGAGTGTTTGATGCGGACAGTGCAGAGGGAGATTTACCCTGTATCTAACCCCGTGCTGTACCTGTTCTGGGATTGTTTGTTGGCGCCTATGTACAGGGAGATTTACTCTGTATCTAACCCCGTGCTGTACCTGTCCTGGGAGTGTTAGATGGGGACAGTGTAGAGGGAGCTTTACTCAGTATCTCACCCTGTGCTGCACCTTCCCTTGGAGTGTTTGATGGGGACGGTGTAGAGGGAGATTTACTCTGTATCTAAAATGTGCTGTACCTGTCCTGGGAGTGTTTGATGGAGAAACAGTAGAGGGAGCATAACTCAGTATCTAACCCCATGCTGTATCTGCCCTGGGAGTGTTTGATGTGGGCCTTGAAAAGGGAGATTTGCTCTGTATCTAACCCCGTGCTATACCTGTTATGGGAGTCTTTGACCGGGACAGTGTAGAAGGAGCTTTGCTTTGTATCTAACTCTGTGCTCTACCTGTCTAGGGATTATTTGATGCAGACAGGGCAGATGTAGATTTACCCTGTATCTAACCCCGTGCTGTACCTATCCTGGGAATGTCCTATGTGGACAGTGTAGAGGGAGCTTTACTCTGTATCTAACCCTGTGCTGTACCTGTCCTGGAAGTCTTTGATGTAGACTGTGTAGAGGGAGCTTTGCTTTGTATCTAACTCTGTGCTCTACCTGTCTAGGCAATATTTGATGCGGACAGTGTAGATGGAGATTTACCCTGTATGTAACCCTGTGCTGTACCTGTGCTGGGAGTGTCTGATGTGGTCTGTGCAGAGGGAGATTTGCTCTGTATCTAACCCTGTGCAGAACAAACCCTGGGACTGGATGATGGGGAAAGTGTCGAGGGAGATTTACTTTGTATCTAACCAGGTGCTGTACCTGTCCTGGGAGTCTTTGATGTAGACTGTGTAGAGGGAGCTTTGCTTTGTATCTATATCTGTGCTCTACCTGTCTAGGGAATATTTGATGCTGACAGTGTAGATGGAGATTTTCCCAGTATCTAACCCAGTGCTGTACCTGTCCTGGGAGTGTCTGATGTGGACTGTTTAGAGGGAGATTTGTTCTGTATCTAACCCCGTGCAGAACAGATCCTGGGGCTGGATGACGGGGACAGTGTAGAGGGAGCTTTACTTTGTATGTAACCCGGTGCTGTACCTGTCCTGGGAGTGTTTGATGGGGATGGTGTAGAGGGAGCTTTACTCTGTATCTAATCCCGTGCTGTACCTGTCCTGGGAGTGTTTGATGGAGACAGTGTAGAGGGAGCTTTACTCAGTATCTAACCCCATGCTGTATCGGCCCTGGGAGTGTTTGATGTGGGCCTTGAAAAGGGAGATTTGCTCTGTATCTAACCCCGTGCTGTACCTGTCCTGGGAGTGTTTGATGGGGACAGTGTAGAGGGAGCTTTACTCTGTATCGAACCCTATGCTGTACTTGTCCTGGGAGTGTTTGATGGGGACAGTGTAGAGGGAGCTTTACTCAGTGTCTAAACCCGTGCTGCACGTGCCCTGGGAGTTTTTGATGGCGATTGTGTAGAGGGAGATTTGCTCTGTATCTAACCCCGTGCTATACCTGTTATGGGAGTCTTTGACCGGGACAGTGTAGAAGGAGCTTTGCTTTGTATCTAACTCTGTGCTCTACCTGTCTAGGGAGTATTTGATGCAGACAGGGCAGATGTAGATTTACCCTGTATCTAACCCCGTGCTGTACCTATCCTGGGAATGTCCTATGTGGACAGTGTAGAGGGAGCTTTACTCTGTATCTAACCCTGTGCTGTACCTGTCCTGGGAGTCTTTGATGTGGACCGTGTAGAGGTAGATTTGCTCTGTATCTAACCCCGTGCAGAACAAATCCTGGGACTGGATGATGGGGACAGTGTGAAGGGAGCTTTACTTTGAATGTAAATCCGTGCTGGACATTTCTAGGCAGTGTTTGATGTGGACAGTGTAGAGGGAAATTTACCCTGTATCTAACCCCGTGCTGTTCCTGTCCTGGGAATGTTTGTTGGCGCCTATGTAGAGGGATATTTACTCTGTAGCTTAACCTGTGCTTTACCTGTCCTGGGAGTGTTTGATGGGGACAGTGTAGAGGAAGCTTTACTCTGTATCTAACCCCGTGTTGTACCTGTCCTGGGACTGTTTGATGGGGACGGTGTAGAGGGAGCTTTACTCTGTATCTAACCCCGTGCTGTACCTGTCCTGGGGGAGTTTAATGGGGACAGTGTAGAGGGAGCTTTACTCTGTATTGAACCCTATGCTGTACTTGTCCTGGGAGTGTTTGATGGGGACAGTGTAGAGGGAGCTTTACTCAGTGTCTAAACCCGTGCTGCACGTGCCCTGGGAGTGTTTGATGGGGACAGTGTAGAGAGAGATTTACCATGTATCTAACCCTGTGATGTACCTGTCCTGGGAGTGTTTGATGGCGACTGTGTAGAGGGAGATTTAATCTGTACCTAACCCCGTGCTGTACCTGTCCTGGGAGTGTTTGATGGCGACAGTGTAGAGGGAGCTTTACTCTGTATCTAACCCCGTGCTGTACCTGTCCTGGGAGTGTTTGATGGCGACTGTGTAGAGGGAGATTTGCTCTGTATCTAACCCCGTGCAGAACAAACCCTGGGACTGGATGATGGGGAAAGTGTCGAGGGAGATTTACTTTGTATCTAACCAGGTGCTGTACCTGTCCTGGGAGTCTTTGATGTAGACTGTGTAGAGGGAGCTTTGCTTTGAATCTATATCTGTGCTCTACCTGTCTAGGGAATATTTGATGCTGACAGTGTAGATGGAGATTTTCCCTGTATCTAACCCAGTGCTGTACCTGTCCTGGGAGTGTCTGATGTGGACTGTTTAGAGGGAGATTTGTTCTGTATCTAACCCCGTGCAGAACAGATCCTGGGACTGGATGACGGGGACAGTGTAGAGGGAGCTTTACTTTGTATGTAACCCGGTGCTGTATCTGTCCTGGGAGTGTTTGATGGGGATGGTGTAGAGGGAGCTTTACTCTGTATCTAATCCCGTGCTGTACCTGTCCTGGGAGTGTTTGATGGAGAAAGAGTAGAGGGAGCATAACTCAGTATCTAACCCCATGCTGTATCTGCCCTGGGAGTGTTTGATGTGGGCCTTGAAAAGGGAGATTTGCTCTGTATCTAACCCCGTGCTATACCTGTTATGGGAGACTTTGACCGGGACAGTGTAGAAGGAGCTTTGCTTTGTATCTAACTCTGTGCTCTACCTGTCTAGGGATTATTTGATGCAGACAGGGCAGATGTAGATTTACCCTGTATCTAACCCCGTGCTGTACCTATCCTGGGAATGTCCTATGTGGACAGTGTAGAGGGAGCTTTACTCTGTATCTAACCCTGTGCTGTACCTGTCCTGGGAGTCTTTGATGTGGACCGTGTAGAGGGAGATTAGCTCTGTATCTAACCCCGTGCAGAACAAATCCTGGGACTGGATGATGGGGACAGTGTGAAGGGAGCTTTACTTTGAATGTAAATCCGTGCTGGACATTTCTAGGCAGTGTTTGATGTGGACAGTGTAGAGGGAAATTTACCCTGTATCTAACCCCGTGCTGTTCCTGTCCTGGGAATGTTTGTTGGCGCCTATGTAGAGGGATATTTACTCTGTAGCTTAACCTGTGCTTTACCTGTCCTGGGAGTGTTTGATGGGGATAGTGTAGAGGAAGCTTTACTCTGTATCTAACCCCGTGTTGTACCTGTCCTGGGACTGTTTGATGGGGACGGTGTAGAGGGAGCTTTACTCTGTATCTAACCCCGTGCTGTACCTGTCCTGGGAGAGTTTAATGGGGACAGTGTAGAGGGAGCTTTACTCTGTATCGAACCCTATGCTGTACTTGTCCTGGGAGTGTTTGATGGGGACAGTGTAGAGGGAGCTTTACTCAGTGTCTAAACCCGTGCTGCACGTGCCCTGGGAGTGTTTGATGGGGACAGTGTAGAGAGAGATTTACCATGTATCTAACCCTGTGATGTACCTGTCCTGGGAGTGTTTGATGGCGACTGTGTAGAGGGAGATTTAATCTGTACCTAACCCCGTGCTGTACCTGTCCTGGGAGTGTTTGATGGCGACAGTGTAGAGGGAGCTTTACTCTGTATCTAACCCCGTGCTGTACCTGTCCTGGGAGTGTTTGATGGCGACTGTGTAGAGGGAGATTTGCTCTGTATCTAACCCTGTGCAGAACAAACCCTGGGACTGGATGATGGGGAAAGTGTCGAGGGACATTTACTTTGTATCTAACCAGGTGCTGTACCTGTCCTGGGAGTCTTTGATGTAGACTGTGTAGAGGGAGCTTTGCTTTGTATCTATATCTGTGCTCTACCTGTCTAGGGAATATTTGATGCTGACAGTGTAGATGGAGATTTTCCCTGTATCTAACCCAGTGCTGTACCTGTCCTGGGAGTGTCTGATGTGGACTGTTTAGAGGGAGATTTGTTCTGTATCTAACCCCGTGCAGAACAGATCCTGGGACTGGATGACGGGGACAGTGTAGAGGGAGCTTTACTTTGTATGTAACCCGGTGCTGTATCTGTCCTGGGAGTGTTTGATGGGGATGGTGTAGAGGGAGCTTTACTCTGTATCTAATCCCGTGCTGTACCTGTCCTGGGAGTGTTTGATGGAGAAAGAGTAGAGGGAGCATAACTCAGTATCTAACCCCATGCTGTATCTGCCCTGGGAGTGTTTGATGTGGGCCTTGAAAAGGGAGATTTGCTCTGTATCTAACCCCGTGCTATACCTGTTATGGGAGTCTTTGACCGGGACAGTGTAGAAGGAGCTTTGCTTTGTATCTAACTCTGTGCTCTACCTGTCTAGGGATTATTTGATGCAGACAGGGCAGATGTAGATTTACCCTGTATCTAACCCCGTGCTGTACCTATCCTGGGAATGTCCTATGTGGACAGTGTAGAGGGAGCTTTACTCTGTATCTAACCCTGTGCTGTACCTGTCCTGGGAGTCTTTGATGTGGACCGTGTAGAGGGAGATTTGCTCTGTATCTAACCCCGTGCAGAACAAATCCTGGGACTGGATGATGGGGACAGTGTGAAGGGAGCTTTACTTTGAATGTAAATCCGTGCTGGACATTTCTAGGCAGTGTTTGATGTGGACAGTGTAGAGGGAAATTTACCCTGTATCTAACCCCGTGCTGTTCCTGTCCTGGGAATGTTTGTTGGCGCCTATGTAGAGGGATATTTACTCTGTAGCTTAACCTGTGCTGTACCTGTCCTGGGAGTGTTTGATGTAGACTGTGTAGAGGGAGCTTTGCTTTGTATCTATATCTGTGCTCTACCTGTCTAGGGAATATTTGATGCTGACAGTGTAGATGGAGATTTTCCCTGTATCTAACCCAGTGCTGTACCTGTCCTGGGAGTGTCTGATGTGGACTGTTTAGAGGGAGATTTGTTCTGTATCTAACCCCGTGCAGAACAGATCCTGGGACTGGATGACGGGGACAGTGTAGAGGGAGCTTTACTTTGTATGTAACCCGGTGCTGTACCTGTCCTGGGAGTGTTTGATGGGGATGGTGTAGAGGGAGCTTTACTCTGTATCTAATCCCGTGCTGTACCTGTCCTGGGAGTGTTTGATGGAGAAAGAGTAGAGGGAGCATAACTCAGTATCTCACCCCATGCTTTATCTGCCCTGGGAGTGTTTGATGTGGGCGTTGAAAAGGGAGATTTGCTCTGTATCTAACCCCGTGCTGTACCTGTCCTGGGAGTGTTTGATGGGGACAGTGTAGAGGGAGATTTACTCTGTATCTAACCCCGTGCTGTACGTGTTCTGGGAGTTTTTGATGGCGACAGTGTAGAGGGAGCTTTAGTCTGTATCTAACCCCGTGCTGTACCTGTCCTGGGAGTGTTTGATGGCGACTGTGTAGAGGGATATTTGCTCTGTATCTAACCCCGTGCAGAACAAATCCTGGGACTGGATGACGGGGACAGTGTAGAGGGAGCTTTACTTTGTATGTAAATCTGTGCCGGACGTTTCTAGGGAGTGTTTGATGCGGACAGTGCAGAGGGAGATTTACCCTGTATCTAACCCCGTGCTGTACCTGTTCTGGGATTGTTTGTTGGCGCCTATGTACAGGGAGATTTACTCTGTATCTAACCCCGTGCTGTACCTGTCCTGGGAGTGTTAGATGGGGACAGGGTAGAGGGAGCTTTACTCAGTATCTAACCCTGTGCTGCACCTTCACTTGGAGTGTTTGATGGGGACGGTGTAGAGGGAGCTTTACTCTGTATCTAATTCTGTGCTGTACCTGTCCTGGGAGTGTTTGATGGAGAAACAGTAGAGGGAGCTTTACTCAGTATCTAACCCCATGCTGGATCTGCCCTGGGAGTGTTTGATGTGGGCCTTGAAAAGGGAGATTTGCTCTGTATCTAACCCCGTGCTATACCTGTTATGGGAGTCTTTGACCGGGACAGTGTAGAAGGAGCTTTGCTTTGTATCTAACTCTGTGCTCTACCTGTCTAGGGATTATTTGATGCAGACAGGGCAGATGTAGATTTACCCTGTATCTAACCCCATGCTGTACCTATCCTGGGAATGTCCTATGTGGATTGTGTAGAGGGAGCTTTACTCTGTATCTAACCCTGTGCTGTACCTGTCCTGGGAGTCTTTGATGTGGACCGTGTAGAGGGAGATTTGCTCTGTATCTAACCCCGTGCAGAACAAATCCTGGGACTGGATGATGGGGACAGTGTGAAGGGAGCTTTACTTTGAATGTAAATCCGTGCTGGACATTTCTAGGCAGTGTTTGATGTGGACAGTGTAGAGAGAGATTTACCATGTATCTAACCCTGTGATGTACCTGTCCTGGGAGTGTTTGATGGCGACTGTGTAGAGGGAGATTTAATCTGTACCTAACCCCGTGCTGTACCTGTCCTGGGAGTGTTTGATGGCGACAGTGTAGAGGGAGCTTTACTCTGTATCTAACCCCATGCTGTACCTGTCCTGGGAGTGTTTGATGGCGACTGTGTAGAGGGAGATTTGCTCTGTATCTAACCCCGTGCAGAACAAACCCTGGGACTGGATGATGGGGAAAGTGTCGAGGGTTATTTACTTTGTATCTAACCAGGTGCTGTACCTGTCCTGGGAGTCTTTGATGTAGACTGTGTAGAGGGAGCTTTGCTTTGTATCTATATCTGTGCCGGACGTTTCTAGGGAGTGTTTGATGCGGACAGTGCAGAGGGAGATTTTCCCTGTATCTAACCCCGTGCTGTACCTGTTCTGGGATTGTTTGTTGGCGCCTATGTACAGGGAGATTTACTCTGTATCTAACCCCGTGCTGTACCTGTCCTGGGAGTGTTAGATGGGGACAGTGTAGAGGGAGCTTTACTCAGTATCTAACCCTGTGCTGCACCTTCCCTTGGAGTGTTTGATGGGGACGGTGTAGAGGGAGATTTACTCTGTATCTAATTCTGTGCTGTACCTGTCCTGGGAGTGTTTGATGGAGAAACAGTAGAGGGAGCTTTACTCTGTATCTAACCCATGCTGGATCTGCCCTGGGAGTGTTTGATGTTCCCATGAAGAGGGAGATTTGCTCAGTATCTAACCCCGTGCTATACCTGTCCTGGGAGTGTTTGACCGGGACAGTGTAGACGGAGCTTTGCTTTGTATCTAACTCTGTGCTCTACCTGTCTAGGTAATATTTGATGCAGATATTGTAGATGGAGATTTACCCTGTATCTAACCCAGTGCTGTACCTGTAATGGGACTGTCTGATGTGGACTGTGTAGAGGGAGCTTTACTCTGTATCTAACCCTGTGCTGTACCTGTCCTGGGAGTCTTTGATGTAGACTGTGTAGAGGGAGCTTTGCTTTGTATCTAACTCTGTGCTCTACCTGTCTAGGCAATATTTGATGCAGACAGTATAGATGGAGATTTACCCTGTATGTAACCCTGTGCTGTACCTGTGCTGGGAGTGTCTGATGTGGTCTGTGCAGAGGGAGATTTGCTCTGTATCTAACCCTGTGCAGAACAAACCCTGGGACTGGATGATGGGGAAAGTGTCGAGGGAGCTTTACTTTGTATCTAACCAGGTGCTGTACCTGTCCTGGGAGTCTTTGATGTAGACTGTGTAGAGGGAGCTTTGCTTTGTATCTATATCTGTGCTCTACCTGTCTAGGGAATATTTGATGCTGACAGTGTAGATGGAGATTTTCCCTGTATCTAACCCAGTGCTGTACCTGTCCTGGGAGTGTCTGATGTGGACTGTTTAGAGGGAGATTTGTTCTGTATCTAACCCCGTGCAGAACAGATCCTGGGACTGGATGACGGGGACAGTGTAGAGGGAGCTTTACTTTGTATGTAACCCGGTGCTGTACCTGTCCTGGGAGTGTTTGATGGGGATGGTGTAGAGGGAGCTTTACTCTGTATCTAATCCCGTGCTGTACCTGTCCTGGGAGTGTTTGATGGAGAAAGAGTAGAGGGAGCATAACTCAGTATCTAACCCCATGCTGTATCTGCCCTGGGAGTGTTTGATGTGGGCCTTGAAAAGGGAGATTTGCTCTGTATCCAACCCCGTGCTGTACCTGTCCTGGGAGTGTTTGATGGGGACAGTGTAGAGGGAGCTTTACTCTGTATCTAACCCCGTGCTGTACGTGTTCTGGGAGTTTTTGATGGCGACAGTGTAGAGGGAGCTTTACTCTGTATCTAACCCCGTGCTGTACCTGTCCTGGGAGTGTTTGATGGCGACTGTGTAGAGGGATATTTGCTCTGTATCTAACCCCATGCAGAACAAATCCTGGGACTGGATGACGGGGACAGTGTAGAGGGAGCTTTACTTTGTATGTAAATCTGTGCGGGACGTTTCTAGGGAGTGTTTGATGCGGACAGTGCTGAGGGAGATTTACCCTGTATCTAACCCCGTGCTGTACCTGTTCTGGGATTGTTTGTTGGCGCCTATGTACAGGGAGATTTACTCTGTATCTAACCCCGTGCTGTACCTGTCCTGGGAGTGTTAGATGGGGACAGTGTAGAGGGAGCTTTACTCAGTATCTAACCCTGTGCTGCACCTTCCCTTGGAGTGTTTGATGGGGACGGTGTAGAGGGAGATTTACTCTGTATCTAATTCTGTGCTGTACCTGTCCTGGGAGTGTTTGATGGAGAAACAGTAGAGGGAGCTTTACTCAGTATCTAACCCCATGCTGGATCTGCCCTGGGAGTGTTTGATGTGCCCATGAAGAGGGAGATTTGCTCAGTATCTAACCCCGTGCTATACCTGTCCTGGGAGTGTTTGACCGGTACAGTGTAGACAGAGCTTTGCTTTGTATCTAACTCTGTGCTCTACCTGTCCAGGTAATATTTGATGCAGACATTGTAGATGGAGATTTACCCTGTATCTAACCCAGTGCTGTACCTGTAATGGGACTGTCTGATGTGGACTGTGTAGAGGGAGCTTTACTCTGTATCTAACCCTGTGCTCTACCTGTCCTGGGAGTCTTTGATGTAGACTGTGTAGAGGGAGCTTTGCTTTGTATCTAACTCTGTGCTCTACCTGTCTAGGCAATATTTGATGCAGACAGTGTAGATGGAGATTTACCCTGTATGTAACCCTGTGCTGTACCTGTGCTGGGAGTGTCTGATGTGGTCTGTGCAGAGGGAGATTTGCTCTGTATCTAACCCTGTGCAGAACAAACCCTGGGACTGGATGATGGGGAAAGTGTCGAGGGAGATTTACTTTGTATCTAACCAGGTGCTGTACCTGTCCTGGGAGTCTTTGATGTAGACTGTGTAGAGGGAGCTTTGCTTTGTATCTATATCTGTGCTCTACCTGTCTAGGGAATATTTGATGCTGACAGTGTAGATGGAGATTTTCCCTGTATCTAACCCAGTGCTGTACCTGTCCTGGGAGTGTCTGATGTGGACTGTTTAGAGGGAGATTTGTTCTGTATCTAACCCCGTGCAGAACAGATCCTGGGACTGGATGACGGGGACAGTGTAGAGGGAGCTTTACTTTGTATGTAACCCGGTGCTGTACCTGTCCTGGGAGTGTTTGATGGGGATGGTGTAGAGGGAGCTTTACTCTGTATCTAATCCCGTGCTGTACCTGTCCTGGGAGTGTTTGATGGAGAAAGAGTAGAGGGAGCATAACTCAGTATCTCACCCCATGCTTTATCTGCCCTGGGAGTGTTTGATGTGGGCGTTGAAAAGGGAGATTTGCTCTGTATCTAACCCCGTGCTGTACCTGTCCTGGGAGTGTTTGATGGGGACAGTGTAGAGGGAGATTTACTCTGTATCTAACCCCGTGCTGTACGTGTTCTGGGAGTTTTTGATGGCGACAGTGTAGAGGGAGCTTTAGTCTGTATCTAACCCCGTGCTGTACCTGTCCTGGGAGTGTTTGATGGCGACTGTGTAGAGGGATATTTGCTCTGTATCTAACCCCGTGCAGAACAAATCCTGGGACTGGATGACGGGGACAGTGTAGAGGGAGCTTTACTTTGTATGTAAATCTGTGCCGGACGTTTCTAGGGAGTGTTTGATGCGGACAGTGCAGAGGGAGATTTACCCTGTATCTAACCCCGTGCTGTACCTGTTCTGGGATTGTTTGTTGGCGCCTATGTACAGGGAGATTTACTCTGTATCTAACCCCGTGCTGTACCTGTCCTGGGAGTGTTAGATGGGGACAGGGTAGAGGGAGCTTTACTCAGTATCTAACCCTGTGCTGCACCTTCACTTGGAGTGTTTGATGGGGACGGTGTAGAGGGAGCTTTACTCTGTATCTAATTCTGTGCTGTACCTGTCCTGGGAGTGTTTGATGGAGAAACAGTAGAGGGAGCTTTACTCAGTATCTAACCCCATGCTGGATCTGCCCTGGGAGTGTTTGATGTGGGCCTTGAAAAGGGAGATTTGCTCTGTATCTAACCCCGTGCTATACCTGTTATGGGAGTCTTTGACCGGGACAGTGTAGAAGGAGCTTTGCTTTGTATCTAACTCTGTGCTCTACCTGTCTAGGGATTATTTGATGCAGACAGGGCAGATGTAGATTTACCCTGTATCTAACCCCATGCTGTACCTATCCTGGGAATGTCCTATGTGGATTGTGTAGAGGGAGCTTTACTCTGTATCTAACCCTGTGCTGTACCTGTCCTGGGAGTCTTTGATGTGGACCGTGTAGAGGGAGATTTGCTCTGTATCTAACCCCGTGCAGAACAAATCCTGGGACTGGATGATGGGGACAGTGTGAAGGGAGCTTTACTTTGAATGTAAATCCGTGCTGGACATTTCTAGGCAGTGTTTGATGTGGACAGTGTAGAGAGAGATTTACCATGTATCTAACCCTGTGATGTACCTGTCCTGGGAGTGTTTGATGGCGACTGTGTAGAGGGAGATTTAATCTGTACCTAACCCCGTGCTGTACCTGTCCTGGGAGTGTTTGATGGCGACAGTGTAGAGGGAGCTTTACTCTGTATCTAACCCCATGCTGTACCTGTCCTGGGAGTGTTTGATGGCGACTGTGTAGAGGGAGATTTGCTCTGTATCTAACCCCGTGCAGAACAAACCCTGGGACTGGATGATGGGGAAAGTGTCGAGGGTTATTTACTTTGTATCTAACCAGGTGCTGTACCTGTCCTGGGAGTCTTTGATGTAGACTGTGTAGAGGGAGCTTTGCTTTGTATCTATATCTGTGCCGGACGTTTCTAGGGAGTGTTTGATGCGGACAGTGCAGAGGGAGATTTTCCCTGTATCTAACCCCGTGCTGTACCTGTTCTGGGATTGTTTGTTGGCGCCTATGTACAGGGAGATTTACTCTGTATCTAACCCCGTGCTGTACCTGTCCTGGGAGTGTTAGATGGGGACAGTGTAGAGGGAGCTTTACTCAGTATCTAACCCTGTGCTGCACCTTCCCTTGGAGTGTTTGATGGGGACGGTGTAGAGGGAGATTTACTCTGTATCTAATTCTGTGCTGTACCTGTCCTGGGAGTGTTTGATGGAGAAACAGTAGAGGGAGCTTTACTCTGTATCTAACCCATGCTGGATCTGCCCTGGGAGTGTTTGATGTTCCCATGAAGAGGGAGATTTGCTCAGTATCTAACCCCGTGCTATACCTGTCCTGGGAGTGTTTGACCGGGACAGTGTAGACGGAGCTTTGCTTTGTATCTAACTCTGTGCTCTACCTGTCTAGGTAATATTTGATGCAGATATTGTAGATGGAGATTTACCCTGTATCTAACCCAGTGCTGTACCTGTAATGGGACTGTCTGATGTGGACTGTGTAGAGGGAGCTTTACTCTGTATCTAACCCTGTGCTGTACCTGTCCTGGGAGTCTTTGATGTAGACTGTGTAGAGGGAGCTTTGCTTTGTATCTAACTCTGTGCTCTACCTGTCTAGGCAATATTTGATGCAGACAGTATAGATGGAGATTTACCCTGTATGTAACCCTGTGCTGTACCTGTGCTGGGAGTGTCTGATGTGGTCTGTGCAGAGGGAGATTTGCTCTGTATCTAACCCTGTGCAGAACAAACCCTGGGACTGGATGATGGGGAAAGTGTCGAGGGAGCTTTACTTTGTATCTAACCAGGTGCTGTACCTGTCCTGGGAGTCTTTGATGTAGACTGTGTAGAGGGAGCTTTGCTTTGTATCTATATCTGTGCTCTACCTGTCTAGGGAATATTTGATGCTGACAGTGTAGATGGAGATTTTCCCTGTATCTAACCCAGTGCTGTACCTGTCCTGGGAGTGTCTGATGTGGACTGTTTAGAGGGAGATTTGTTCTGTATCTAACCCCGTGCAGAACAGATCCTGGGACTGGATGACGGGGACAGTGTAGAGGGAGCTTTACTTTGTATGTAACCCGGTGCTGTACCTGTCCTGGGAGTGTTTGATGGGGATGGTGTAGAGGGAGCTTTACTCTGTATCTAATCCCGTGCTGTACCTGTCCTGGGAGTGTTTGATGGAGAAAGAGTAGAGGGAGCATAACTCAGTATCTAACCCCATGCTGTATCTGCCCTGGGAGTGTTTGATGTGGGCCTTGAAAAGGGAGATTTGCTCTGTATCCAACCCCGTGCTGTACCTGTCCTGGGAGTGTTTGATGGGGACAGTGTAGAGGGAGCTTTACTCTGTATCTAACCCCGTGCTGTACGTGTTCTGGGAGTTTTTGATGGCGACAGTGTAGAGGGAGCTTTACTCTGTATCTAACCCCGTGCTGTACCTGTCCTGGGAGTGTTTGATGGCGACTGTGTAGAGGGATATTTGCTCTGTATCTAACCCCATGCAGAACAAATCCTGGGACTGGATGACGGGGACAGTGTAGAGGGAGCTTTACTTTGTATGTAAATCTGTGCGGGACGTTTCTAGGGAGTGTTTGATGCGGACAGTGCTGAGGGAGATTTACCCTGTATCTAACCCCGTGCTGTACCTGTTCTGGGATTGTTTGTTGGCGCCTATGTACAGGGAGATTTACTCTGTATCTAACCCCGTGCTGTACCTGTCCTGGGAGTGTTAGATGGGGACAGTGTAGAGGGAGCTTTACTCAGTATCTAACCCTGTGCTGCACCTTCCCTTGGAGTGTTTGATGGGGACGGTGTAGAGGGAGATTTACTCTGTATCTAATTCTGTGCTGTACCTGTCCTGGGAGTGTTTGATGGAGAAACAGTAGAGGGAGCTTTACTCAGTATCTAACCCCATGCTGGATCTGCCCTGGGAGTGTTTGATGTGCCCATGAAGAGGGAGATTTGCTCAGTATCTAACCCCGTGCTATACCTGTCCTGGGAGTGTTTGACCGGTACAGTGTAGACAGAGCTTTGCTTTGTATCTAACTCTGTGCTCTACCTGTCCAGGTAATATTTGATGCAGACATTGTAGATGGAGATTTACCCTGTATCTAACCCAGTGCTGTACCTGTAATGGGACTGTCTGATGTGGACTGTGTAGAGGGAGCTTTACTCTGTATCTAACCCTGTGCTCTACCTGTCCTGGGAGTCTTTGATGTAGACTGTGTAGAGGGAGCTTTGCTTTGTATCTAACTCTGTGCTCTACCTGTCTAGGCAATATTTGATGCAGACAGTGTAGATGGAGATTTACCCTGTATGTAACCCTGTGCTGTACCTGTGCTGGGAGTGTCTGATGTGGTCTGTGCAGAGGGAGATTTGCTCTGTATCTAACCCTGTGCAGAACAAACCCTGGGACTGGATGATGGGGAAAGTGTCGAGGGAGATTTACTTTGTATCTAACCAGGTGCTGTACCTGTCCTGGGAGTCTTTGATGTAGACTGTGTAGAGGGAGCTTTGCTTTGTATCTATATCTGTGCTCTACCTGTCTAGGGAATATTTGATGCTGACAGTGTAGATGGAGATTTTCCCTGTATCTAACCCAGTGCTGTACCTGTCCTGGGAGTGTCTGATGTGGACTGTTTAGAGGGAGATTTGTTCTGTATCTAACCCCGTGCAGAACAGATCCTGGGACTGGATGACGGGGACAGTGTAGAGGGAGCTTTACTTTGTATGTAACCCGGTGCTGTACCTGTCCTGGGAGTGTTTGATGGGGATGGTGTAGAGGGAGCTTTACTCTGTATCTAATCCCGTGCTGTACCTGTCCTGGGAGTGTTTGATGGAGAAAGAGTAGAGGGAGCATAACTCAGTATCTCACCCCATGCTTTATCTGCCCTGGGAGTGTTTGATGTGGGCGTTGAAAAGGGAGATTTGCTCTGTATCTAACCCCGTGCTGTACCTGTCCTGGGAGTGTTTGATGGGGACAGTGTAGAGGGAGATTTACTCTGTATCTAACCCCGTGCTGTACGTGTTCTGGGAGTTTTTGATGGCGACAGTGTAGAGGGAGCTTTAGTCTGTATCTAACCCCGTGCTGTACCTGTCCTGGGAGTGTTTGATGGCGACTGTGTAGAGGGATATTTGCTCTGTATCTAACCCCGTGCAGAACAAATCCTGGGACTGGATGACGGGGACAGTGTAGAGGGAGCTTTACTTTGTATGTAAATCTGTGCCGGACGTTTCTAGGGAGTGTTTGATGCGGACAGTGCAGAGGGAGATTTACCCTGTATCTAACCCCGTGCTGTACCTGTTCTGGGATTGTTTGTTGGCGCCTATGTACAGGGAGATTTACTCTGTATCTAACCCCGTGCTGTACCTGTCCTGGGAGTGTTAGATGGGGACAGGGTAGAGGGAGCTTTACTCAGTATCTAACCCTGTGCTGCACCTTCACTTGGAGTGTTTGATGGGGACGGTGTAGAGGGAGCTTTACTCTGTATCTAATTCTGTGCTGTACCTGTCCTGGGAGTGTTTGATGGAGAAACAGTAGAGGGAGCTTTACTCAGTATCTAACCCCATGCTGGATCTGCCCTGGGAGTGTTTGATGTGGGCCTTGAAAAGGGAGATTTGCTCTGTATCTAACCCCGTGCTATACCTGTTATGGGAGTCTTTGACCGGGACAGTGTAGAAGGAGCTTTGCTTTGTATCTAACTCTGTGCTCTACCTGTCTAGGGATTATTTGATGCAGACAGGGCAGATGTAGATTTACCCTGTATCTAACCCCATGCTGTACCTATCCTGGGAATGTCCTATGTGGATTGTGTAGAGGGAGCTTTACTCTGTATCTAACCCTGTGCTGTACCTGTCCTGGGAGTCTTTGATGTGGACCGTGTAGAGGGAGATTTGCTCTGTATCTAACCCCGTGCAGAACAAATCCTGGGACTGGATGATGGGGACAGTGTGAAGGGAGCTTTACTTTGAATGTAAATCCGTGCTGGACATTTCTAGGCAGTGTTTGATGTGGACAGTGTAGAGAGAGATTTACCATGTATCTAACCCTGTGATGTACCTGTCCTGGGAGTGTTTGATGGCGACTGTGTAGAGGGAGATTTAATCTGTACCTAACCCCGTGCTGTACCTGTCCTGGGAGTGTTTGATGGCGACAGTGTAGAGGGAGCTTTACTCTGTATCTAACCCCATGCTGTACCTGTCCTGGGAGTGTTTGATGGCGACTGTGTAGAGGGAGATTTGCTCTGTATCTAACCCCGTGCAGAACAAACCCTGGGACTGGATGATGGGGAAAGTGTCGAGGGTTATTTACTTTGTATCTAACCAGGTGCTGTACCTGTCCTGGGAGTCTTTGATGTAGACTGTGTAGAGGGAGCTTTGCTTTGTATCTATATCTGTGCCGGACGTTTCTAGGGAGTGTTTGATGCGGACAGTGCAGAGGGAGATTTTCCCTGTATCTAACCCCGTGCTGTACCTGTTCTGGGATTGTTTGTTGGCGCCTATGTACAGGGAGATTTACTCTGTATCTAACCCCGTGCTGTACCTGTCCTGGGAGTGTTAGATGGGGACAGTGTAGAGGGAGCTTTACTCAGTATCTAACCCTGTGCTGCACCTTCCCTTGGAGTGTTTGATGGGGACGGTGTAGAGGGAGATTTACTCTGTATCTAATTCTGTGCTGTACCTGTCCTGGGAGTGTTTGATGGAGAAACAGTAGAGGGAGCTTTACTCTGTATCTAACCCATGCTGGATCTGCCCTGGGAGTGTTTGATGTTCCCATGAAGAGGGAGATTTGCTCAGTATCTAACCCCGTGCTATACCTGTCCTGGGAGTGTTTGACCGGGACAGTGTAGATGGAGCTTTGCTTTGTATCTAACTCTGTGCTCTACCTGTCTAGGTAATATTTGATGCAGATATTGTAGATGGAGATTTACCCTGTATCTAACCCAGTGCTGTACCTGTAATGGGACTGTCTGATGTGGACTGTGTAGAGGGAGCTTTACTCTGTATCTAACCCTGTGCTGTACCTGTCCTGGGAGTCTTTGATGTAGACTGTGTAGAGGGAGCTTTGCTTTGTATCTAACTCTGTGCTCTACCTGTCTAGGCAATATTTGATGCAGACAGTATAGATGGAGATTTACCCTGTATGTAACCCTGTGCTGTACCTGTGCTGGGAGTGTCTGATGTGGTCTGTGCAGAGGGAGATTTGCTCTGTATCTAACCCTGTGCAGAACAAACCCTGGGACTGGATGATGGGGAAAGTGTCGAGGGAGCTTTACTTTGTATCTAACCAGGTGCTGTACCTGTCCTGGGAGTCTTTGATGTAGACTGTGTAGAGGGAGCTTTGCTTTGTATCTATATCTGTGCTCTACCTGTCTAGGGAATATTTGATGCTGACAGTGTAGATGGAGATTTTCCCTGTATCTAACCCAGTGCTGTACCTGTCCTGGGAGTGTCTGATGTGGACTGTTTAGAGGGAGATTTGTTCTGTATCTAACCCCGTGCAGAACAGATCCTGGGACTGGATGACGGGGACAGTGTAGAGGGAGCTTTACTTTGTATGTAACCCGGTGCTGTACCTGTCCTGGGAGTGTTTGATGGGGATGGTGTAGAGGGAGCTTTACTCTGTATCTAATCCCGTGCTGTACCTGTCCTGGGAGTGTTTGATGGAGAAAGAGTAGAGGGAGCATAACTCAGTATCTAACCCCATGCTGTATCTGCCCTGGGAGTGTTTGATGTGGGCCTTGAAAAGGGAGATTTGCTCTGTATCCAACCCCGTGCTGTACCTGTCCTGGGAGTGTTTGATGGGGACAGTGTAGAGGGAGCTTTACTCTGTATCTAACCCCGTGCTGTACGTGTTCTGGGAGTTTTTGATGGCGACAGTGTAGAGGGAGCTTTACTCTGTATCTAACCCCGTGCTGTACCTGTCCTGGGAGTGTTTGATGGCGACTGTGTAGAGGGATATTTGCTCTGTATCTAACCCCATGCAGAACAAATCCTGGGACTGGATGACGGGGACAGTGTAGAGGGAGCTTTACTTTGTATGTAAATCTGTGCGGGACGTTTCTAGGGAGTGTTTGATGCGGACAGTGCTGAGGGAGATTTACCCTGTATCTAACCCCGTGCTGTACCTGTTCTGGGATTGTTTGTTGGCGCCTATGTACAGGGAGATTTACTCTGTATCTAACCCCGTGCTGTACCTGTCCTGGGAGTGTTAGATGGGGACAGTGTAGAGGGAGCTTTACTCAGTATCTAACCCTGTGCTGCACCTTCCCTTGGAGTGTTTGATGGGGACGGTGTAGAGGGAGATTTACTCTGTATCTAATTCTGTGCTGTACCTGTCCTGGGAGTGTTTGATGGAGAAACAGTAGAGGGAGCTTTACTCAGTATCTAACCCCATGCTGGATCTGCCCTGGGAGTGTTTGATGTGCCCATGAAGAGGGAGATTTGCTCAGTATCTAACCCCGTGCTATACCTGTCCTGGGAGTGTTTGACCGGTACAGTGTAGACAGAGCTTTGCTTTGTATCTAACTCTGTGCTCTACCTGTCCAGGTAATATTTGATGCAGACATTGTAGATGGAGATTTACCCTGTATCTAACCCAGTGCTGTACCTGTAATGGGACTGTCTGATGTGGACTGTGTAGAGGGAGCTTTACTCTGTATCTAACCCTGTGCTCTACCTGTCCTGGGAGTCTTTGATGTAGACTGTGTAGAGGGAGCTTTGCTTTGTATCTAACTCTGTGCTCTACCTGTCTAGGCAATATTTGATGCAGACAGTGTAGATGGAGATTTACCCTGTATGTAACCCTGTGCTGTACCTGTGCTGGGAGTGTCTGATGTGGTCTGTGCAGAGGGAGATTTGCTCTGTATCTAACCCTGTGCAGAACAAACCCTGGGACTGGATGATGGGGAAAGTGTCGAGGGAGATTTACTTTGTATCTAACCAGGTGCTGTACCTGTCCTGGGAGTCTTTGATGTAGACTGTGTAGAGGGAGCTTTGCTTTGTATCTATATCTGTGCTCTACCTGTCTAGGGAATATTTGATGCTGACAGTGTAGATGGAGATTTTCCCTGTATCTAACCCAGTGCTGTACCTGTCCTGGGAGTGTCTGATGTGGACTGTTTAGAGGGAGATTTGTTCTGTATCTAACCCCGTGCAGAACAGATCCTGGGACTGGATGACGGGGACAGTTTAGAGGGAGCTTTACTTTGTATGTAACCCGGTGCTGTACCTGTCCTGGGAGTGTTTGATGGGGATGGTGTAGAGGGAGCTTTACTCTGTATCTAATCCCGTGCTGTACCTGTCCTGGGAGTGTTTGATGGAGAAAGAGTAGAGGGAGCATAACTCAGTATCTAACCCCATGCTTTATCTGCCCTGGGAGTGTTTGATGTGGGCGTTGAAAAGGGAGATTTGCTCTGTATCTTACCCCGTGCTGTACCTGTCCTGGGAGTGTTTGATGGGGACAGTGTAGAGGGAGCTTTACTCTGTATCTAACCCCGTGCTGTACGTGTTCTGGGAGTTTTTGATGGCGACAGTGTAGAGGGAGCTTTAGTCTGTATCTAACCCCGTGCTGTACCTGTCCTGGGAGTGTTTGATGGCGACTGTGTAGAGGGATATTTGCTCTGTATCTAACCCCGTGCAGAACAAATCCTGGGACTGGATGACGGGGACAGTGTAGAGGGAGCTTTACTTTGTATGTAAATCTGTGCCGGACGTTTCTAGGGAGTGTTTGATGCGGACAGTGCAGAGGGAGATTTACCCTGTATCTAACCCCGTGCTGTACCTGTTCTGGGATTGTTTGTTGGCGCCTATGTACAGGGAGATTTACTCTGTATCTAACCCCGTGCTGTACCTGTCCTGGGAGTGTTAGATGGGGACAGGGTAGAGGGAGCTTTACTCAGTATCTAACCCTGTGCTGCACCTTCCCTTGGAGTGTTTGATGGGGACGGTGTAGAGGGAGCTTTACTCTGTATCTAATTCTGTGCTGTACCTGTCCTGGGAGTGTTTGATGGAGAAACAGTAGAGGGAGCTTTACTCAGTATCTAACCCCATGCTGGATCTGCCCTGGGAGTGTTTGATGTGGGCCTTGAAAAGGGAGATTTGCTCTGTATCTAACCCCGTGCTATACCTGTTATGGGAGTCTTTGACCGGGACAGTGTAGAAGGAGCTTTGCTTTGTATCTAACTCTGTGCTCTACCTGTCTAGGGATTATTTGATGCAGACAGGGCAGATGTAGATTTACCCTGTATCTAACCCCGTGCTGTACCTATCCTGGGAATGTCCTATGTGGATTGTGTAGAGGGAGCTTTACTCTGTATCTAACCCTGTGCTGTACCTGTCCTGGGAGTCTTTGATGTGGACCGTGTAGAGGGAGATTTGCTCTGTATGTAACCCCGTGCAGAACAAATCCTGGGACTGGATGATGGGGACAGTGTGAAGGGAGCTTTACTTTGAATGTAAATCCGTGCTGGACATTTCTAGGCAGTGTTTGATGTGGACAGTGTAGAGAGAGATTTACCATGTATCTAACCCTGTGATGTACCTGTCCTGGGAGTGTTTGATGGCGACTGTGTAGAGGGAGATTTAATCTGTACCTAACCCCGTGCTGTACCTGTCCTGGGAGTGTTTGATGGCGACAGTGTAGAGGGAGCTTTACTCTGTATCTAACCCCATGCTGTACCTGTCCTGGGAGTGTTTGATGGCGACTGTGTAGAGGGAGATTTGCTCTGTATCTAACCCTGTGCAGAACAAACCCTGGGACTGGATGATGGGGAAAGTGTCGAGGGAGATTTACTTTGTATCTAACCAGGTGCTGTACCTGTCCTGGGAGTCTTTGATGTAGACTGTGTAGAGGGAGCTTTGCTTTGTATCTATATCTGTGCCGGACGTTTCTAGGGAGTGTTTGATGCGGACAGTGCAGAGGGAGATTTTCCCTGTATCTAACCCCGTGCTGTACCTGTTCTGGGATTGTTTGTTGGCGCCTATGTACAGGGAGATTTACTCTGTATCTAACCCCGTGCTGTACCTGTCCTGGGAGTGTTAGATGGGGACAGTGTAGAGGGAGCTTTACTCAGTATCTAACCCTGTGCTGCACCTTCCCTTGGAGTGTTTGATGGGGACGGTGTAGAGGGAGATTTACTCTGTATCTAATTCTGTGCTGTACCTGTCCTGGGAGTGTTTGATGGAGAAACAGTAGAGGGAGCTTTACTCTGTATCTAACCCATGCTGGATCTGCCCTGGGAGTGTTTGATGTTCCCATGAAGAGGGAGATTTGCTCAGTATCTAACCCCGTGCTATACCTGTCCTGGGAGTGTTTGACCGGGACAGTGTAGACGGAGCTTTGCTTTGTATCTAACTCTGTGCTCTACCTGTCTAGGTAATATTTGATGCAGATATTGTAGATGGAGATTTACCCTGTATCTAACCCAGTGCTGTACCTGTAATGGGACTGTCTGATGTGGACTGTGTAGAGGGAGCTTTACTCTGTATCTAACCCTGTGCTGTACCTGTCCTGGGAGTCTTTGATGTAGACTGTGTAGAGGGAGCTTTGCTTTGTATCTAACTCTGTGCTCTACCTGTCTAGGCAATATTTGATGCAGACAGTGTAGATGGAGATTTACCCTGTATGTAACCCTGTGCTGTACCTGTGCTGGGAGTGTCTGATGTGGTCTGTGCAGAGGGAGATTTGCTCTGTATCTAACCCTGTGCAGAACAAACCCTGGGACTGGATGATGGGGAAAGTGTCGAGGGAGCTTTACTTTGTATCTAACCAGGTGCTGTACCTGTCCTGGGAGTCTTTGATGTAGACTGTGTAGAGGGAGCTTTGCTTTGTATCTATATCTGTGCTCTACCTGTCTAGGGAATATTTGATGCTGACAGTGTAGATGGAGATTTTCCCTGTATCTAACCCAGTGCTGTACCTGTCCTGGGAGTGTCTGATGTGGACTGTTTAGAGGGAGATTTGTTCTGTATCTAACCCCGTGCAGAACAGATCCTGGGACTGGATGACGGGGACAGTGTAGAGGGAGCTTTACTTTGTATGTAACCCGGTGCTGTACCTGTCCTGGGAGTGTTTGATGGGGATGGTGTAGAGGGAGCTTTACTCTGTATCTAATCCCGTGCTGTACCTGTCCTGGGAGTTTTTGATGGAGAAAGAGTAGAGGGAGCATAACTCAGTATCTAACCCCATGCTGTATCTGCCCTGGGAGTGTTTGATGTGGGCCTTGAAAAGGGAGATTTGCTCTGTATCTAACCCCGTGCTGTACGTGTTCTGGGAGTTTTTGATGGCGACAGTGTAGAGGGAGCTTTACTCTGTATCTAACCCCGTGCTGTACCTGTCCTGGGAGTGTTTGATGGCGACTGTGTAGAGGGATATTTGCTCTGTATCTAACCCCGTGCAGAACAAATCCTGGGACTGGATGACGGGGACAGTGTAGAGGGAGCTTTACTTTGTATGTAAATCTGTGCCGGACGTTTCTAGGGAGTGTTTGATGCGGACAGTGCAGAGGGAGATTTACCCTGTATCTAACCCCGTGCTGTACCTGTTCTGGGATTGTTTGTTGGCGCCTATGTACAGGGAGATTTACTCTGTATCTAACCCCGTGCTGTACCTGTCCTGGGAGTGTTAGATGGGGACAGTGTAGAGGGAGCTTTACTCAGTATCTAACCCTGTGCTGCACCTTCCCTTGGAGTGTTTGATGGGGACGGTGTAGAGGGAGATTTACTCTGTATCTAATTCTGTGCTGTACCTGTCCTGGGAGTGTTTGATGGAGAAACAGTAGAGGGAGCTTTACTCAGTATCTAACCCCATGCTGGATCTGCCCTGGGAGTGTTTGATGTGCCCATGAAGAGGGAGATTTGCTCAGTATCTAACCCCGTGCTATACCTGTCCTGGGAGTGTTTGACCGGTACAGTGTAGACAGAGCTTTGCTTTGTATCTAACTCTGTGCTCTACCTGTCCAGGTAATATTTGATGCAGACATTGTAGATGGAGATTTACCCTGTATCTAACCCAGTGCTGTACCTGTAATGGGACTGTCTGATGTGGACTGTGTAGAGGGAGCTTTACTCTGTATCTAACCCTGTGCTCTACCTGTCCTGGGAGTCTTTGATGTAGACTGTGTAGAGGGAGCTTTGCTTTGTATCTAACTCTGTGCTCTACCTGTCTAGGCAATATTTGATGCAGACAGTGTAGATGGAGATTTACCCTGTATGTAACCCTGTGCTGTACCTGTGCTGGGAGTGTCTGATGTGGTCTGTGCAGAGGGAGATTTGCTCTGTATCTAACCCTGTGCAGAACAAACCCTGGGACTGGATGATGGGGAAAGTGTCGAGGGAGATTTACTTTGTATCTAACCAGGTGCTGTACCTGTCCTGGGAGTCTTTGATGTAGACTGTGTAGAGGGAGCTTTGCTTTGTACCTATATCTGTGCTCTACCTGTCTAGGGAATATTTGATGCTGACAGTGTAGATGGAGATTTTCCCTGTATCTAACCCAGTGCTGTACCTGTCCTGGGAGTGTCTGATGTGGACTGTTTAGAGGGAGATTTGTTCTGTATCTAACCCCGTGCAGAACAGATCCTGGGACTGGATGACGGGGACAGTGTAGAGGGAGCTTTACTTTGTATGTAACCCGGTGCTGTACCTGTCCTGGGAGTGTTTGATGGGGATGGTGTAGAGGGAGCTTTACTCTGTATCTAATCCCGTGCTGTACCTGTCCTGGGAGTGTTTGATGGAGAAAGAGTAGAGGGAGCATAACTCAGTATCTAACCCCATGCTTTATCTGCCCTGGGAGTGTTTGATGTGGGCGTTGAAAAGGGAGATTTGCTCTGTATCTTACCCCGTGCTGTACCTGTCCTGGGAGTGTTTGATGGGGACAGTGTAGAGGGAGCTTTACTCTGTATCTAACCCCGTGCTGTACGTGTTCTGGGAGTTTTTGATGGCGACAGTGTAGAGGGAGCTTTAGTCTGTATCTAACCCCGTGCTGTACCTGTCCTGGGAGTGTTTGATGGCGACTGTGTAGAGGGATATTTGCTCTGTATCTAACCCCGTGCAGAACAAATCCTGGGACTGGATGACGGGGACAGTGTAGAGGGAGCTTTACTTTGTATGTAAATCTGTGCCGGACGTTTCTAGGGAGTGTTTGATGCGGACAGTGCAGAGGGAGATTTACCCTGTATCTAACCCCGTGCTGTACCTGTTCTGGGATTGTTTGTTGGCGCCTATGTACAGGGAGATTTACTCTGTATCTAACCCCGTGCTGTACCTGTCCTGGGAGTGTTAGATGGGGACAGGGTAGAGGGAGCTTTACTCAGTATCTAACCCTGTGCTGCACCTTCCCTTGGAGTGTTTGATGGGGACGGTGTAGAGGGAGCTTTACTCTGTATCTAATTCTGTGCTGTACCTGTCCTGGGAGTGTTTGATGGAGAAACAGTAGAGGGAGCTTTACTCAGTATCTAACCCCATGCTGGATCTGCCCTGGGAGTGTTTGATGTGGGCCTTGAAAAGGGAGATTTGCTCTGTATCTAACCCCGTGCTATACCTGTTATGGGAGTCTTTGACCGGGACAGTGTAGAAGGAGCTTTGCTTTGTATCTAACTCTGTGCTCTACCTGTCTAGGGATTATTTGATGCAGACAGGGCAGATGTAGATTTACCCTGTATCTAACCCCGTGCTGTACCTATCCTGGGAATGTCCTATGTGGATTGTGTAGAGGGAGCTTTACTCTGTATCTAACCCTGTGCTGTACCTGTCCTGGGAGTCTTTGATGTGGACCGTGTAGAGGGAGATTTGCTCTGTATGTAACCCCGTGCAGAACAAATCCTGGGACTGGATGATGGGGACAGTGTGAAGGGAGCTTTACTTTGAATGTAAATCCGTGCTGGACATTTCTAGGCAGTGTTTGATGTGGACAGTGTAGAGAGAGATTTACCATGTATCTAACCCTGTGATGTACCTGTCCTGGGAGTGTTTGATGGCGACTGTGTAGAGGGAGATTTAATCTGTACCTAACCCCGTGCTGTACCTGTCCTGGGAGTGTTTGATGGCGACAGTGTAGAGGGAGCTTTACTCTGTATCTAACCCCATGCTGTACCTGTCCTGGGAGTGTTTGATGGTGACTGTGTAGAGGGAGATTTGCTCTGTATCTAACCCTGTGCAGAACAAACCCTGGGACTGGATGATGGGGAAAGTGTCGAGGGAGATTTACTTTGTATCTAACCAGGTGCTGTACCTGTCCTGGGAGTCTTTGATGTAGACTGTGTAGAGGGAGCTTTGCTTTGTATCTATATCTGTGCCGGACGTTTCTAGGGAGTGTTTGATGCGGACAGTGCAGAGGGAGATTTTCCCTGTATCTAACCCCGTGCTGTACCTGTTCTGGGATTGTTTGTTGGCGCCTATGTACAGGGAGATTTACTCTGTATCTAACCCCGTGCTGTACCTGTCCTGGGAGTGTTAGATGGGGACAGTGTAGAGGGAGCTTTACTCAGTATCTAACCCTGTGCTGCACCTTCCCTTGGAGTGTTTGATGGGGACGGTGTAGAGGGAGATTTACTCTGTATCTAATTCTGTGCTGTACCTGTCCTGGGAGTGTTTGATGGAGAAACAGTAGAGGGAGCTTTACTCTGTATCTAACCCATGCTGGATCTGCCCTGGGAGTGTTTGATGTTCCCATGAAGAGGGAGATTTGCTCAGTATCTAACCCCGTGCTATACCTGTCCTGGGAGTGTTTGACCGGGACAGTGTAGACGGAGCTTTGCTTTGTATCTAACTCTGTGCTCTACCTGTCTAGGTAATATTTGATGCAGATATTGTAGATGGAGATTTACCCTGTATCTAACCCAGTGCTGTACCTGTAATGGGACTGTCTGATGTGGACTGTGTAGAGGGAGCTTTACTCTGTATCTAACCCTGTGCTGTACCTGTCCTGGGAGTCTTTGATGTAGACTGTGTAGAGGGAGCTTTGCTTTGTATCTAACTCTGTGCTCTACCTGTCTAGGCAATATTTGATGCAGACAGTGTAGATGGAGATTTACCCTGTATGTAACCCTGTGCTGTACCTGTGCTGGGAGTGTCTGATGTGGTCTGTGCAGAGGGAGATTTGCTCTGTATCTAACCCTGTGCAGAACAAACCCTGGGACTGGATGATGGGGAAAGTGTCGAGGGAGCTTTACTTTGTATCTAACCAGGTGCTGTACCTGTCCTGGGAGTCTTTGATGTAGACTGTGTAGAGGGAGCTTTGCTTTGTATCTATATCTGTGCTCTACCTGTCTAGGGAATATTTGATGCTGACAGTGTAGATGGAGATTTTCCCTGTATCTAACCCAGTGCTGTACCTGTCCTGGGAGTGTCTGATGTGGACTGTTTAGAGGGAGATTTGTTCTGTATCTAACCCCGTGCAGAACAGATCCTGGGACTGGATGACGGGGACAGTGTAGAGGGAGCTTTACTTTGTATGTAACCCGGTGCTGTACCTGTCCTGGGAGTGTTTGATGGGGATGGTGTAGAGGGAGCTTTACTCTGTATCTAATCCCGTGCTGTACCTGTCCTGGGAGTTTTTGATGGAGAAAGAGTAGAGGGAGCATAACTCAGTATCTAACCCCATGCTGTATCTGCCCTGGGAGTGTTTGATGTGGGCCTTGAAAAGGGAGATTTGCTCTGTATCTAACCCCGTGCTGTACCTGTCCTGGGAGTGTTTGATGGGGACAGTGTAGAGGGAGCTTTACTCTGTATCTAACCCCGTGCTGTACGTGTTCTGGGAGTTTTTGATGGCGACAGTGTAGAGGGAGCTTTACTCTGTATCTAACCCCGTGCTGTACCTGTCCTGGGAGTGTTTGATGGCGACTGTGTAGAGGGATATTTGCTCTGTATCTAACCCCGTGCAGAACAAATCCTGGGACTGGATGACGGGGACAGTGTAGAGGGAGCTTTACTTTGTATGTAAATCTGTGCCGGACGTTTCTAGGGAGTGTTTGATGCGGACAGTGCAGAGGGAGATTTACCCTGTATCTAACCCCGTGCTGTACCTGTTCTGGGATTGTTTGTTGGCGCCTATGTACAGGGAGATTTACTCTGTATCTAACCCCGTGCTGTACCTGTCCTGGGAGTGTTAGATGGGGACAGTGTAGAGGGAGCTTTACTCAGTATCTAACCCTGTGCTGCACCTTCCCTTGGAGTGTTTGATGGGGACGGTGTAGAGGGAGATTTACTCTGTATCTAATTCTGTGCTGTACCTGTCCTGGGAGTGTTTGATGGAGAAACAGTAGAGGGAGCTTTACTCAGTATCTAACCCCATGCTGGATCTGCCCTGGGAGTGTTTGATGTGCCCATGAAGAGGGAGATTTGCTCAGTATCTAACCCCGTGCTATACCTGTCCTGGGAGTGTTTGACCGGTACAGTGTAGACAGAGCTTTGCTTTGTATCTAACTCTGTGCTCTACCTGTCCAGGTAATATTTGATGCAGACATTGTAGATGGAGATTTACCCTGTATCTAACCCAGTGCTGTACCTGTAATGGGACTGTCTGATGTGGACTGTGTAGAGGGAGCTTTACTCTGTATCTAACCCTGTGCTGTACCTGTCCTGGGAGTCTTTGATGTAGACTGTGTAGAGGGAGCTTTGCTTTGTATCTAACTCTGTGCTCTACCTGTCTAGGCAATATTTGATGCAGACAGTGTAGATGGAGATTTACCCTGTATGTAACCCTGTGCTGTACCTGTGCTGGGAGTGTCTGATGTGGTCTGTGCAGAGGGAGATTTGCTCTGTATCTAACCCTGTGCAGAACAAACCCTGGGACTGGATGATGGGGAAAGTGTCGAGGGAGATTTACTTTGTATCTAACCAGGTGCTGTACCTGTCCTGGGAGTCTTTGATGTAGACTGTGTAGAGGGAGCTTTGCTTTGTATCTATATCTGTGCTCTACCTGTCTAGGGAATATTTGATGCTGACAGTGTAGATGGAGATTTTCCCTGTATCTAACCCAGTGCTGTACCTGTCCTGGGAGTGTCTGATGTGGACTGTTTAGAGGGAGATTTGTTCTGTATCTAACCCCGTGCAGAACAGATCCTGGGACTGGATGACGGGGACAGTGTAGAGGGAGCTTTACTTTGTATGTAACCCGGTGCTGTACCTGTCCTGGGAGTGTTTGATGGGGATGGTGTAGAGGGAGCTTTACTCTGTATCTAATCCCGTGCTGTACCTGTCCTGGGAGTGTTTGATGGAGAAAGAGTAGAGGGAGCATAACTCAGTATCTAACCCCATGCTGTATCTGCCCTGGGAGTGTTTGATGTGGGCCTTGAAAAGGGAGATTTGCTCTGTATCTAACCCCGTGCTATACCTGTTATGGGAGTCTTTGACCGGGACAGTGTAGAAGGAGCTTTGCTTTGTATCTAACTCTGTGTTCTACCTGTCTAGGGATTATTTGATGCAGACAGGGCAGATGTAGATTTACCCTGTATCTAACCCCGTGCTGTACCTATCCTGGGAATGTCCTATGTGGATTGTGTAGAGGGAGCTTTACTCTGTATCTAACCCTGTGCTGTACATGTCCTGGGAGTCTTTGATGTGGACTGTGTAGAGGGAGATTTGCTCTGTATCTAACCCCGTGCAGAACAAATCCTGGGACTGGATGATGGGGACAGTGTGAAGGGAGCTTTACTTTGAATGTAAATCCGTGCTGGACATTTCTAGGCAGTGTTTGATGTGGACAGTGTAGAGGGAAATTTACCCTGTATCTAACCCCGTGCTGTTCCTGTCCTGGGAATGTTTGTTGGTGCCTATGTAGAGGGATATTTACTCTGTAGCTTAACCTGTGCTTTACCTGTCCTGGGAGTGTTTGATGGGGACAGTGTAGAGGAAGCTTTACTCTCTATCTAACCCCGTGTTGTACCTGTCCTGGGACTGTTTGATGGGGACGGTGTAGAGGGAGCTTTACTCTGTATCTAACCCCGTGCTGTACCTGTCCTGGGAGTGTTTGATGGGGACGGTGTAGAGGGAGCTTTACTCTGTATCTAACCCCGTGCTGTACCTGTCCTGGGAGAGTTTAATGGGGACAGTGTAGAGGGAGCTTTACTCTGTATCGAACCCTATGCTGTACTTGTCCTGGGAGTGTTTGATGGGGACAGTGTAGAGGGAGCTTTACTCAGTGTCTAAACCCGTGCTGCACGTGCCCTGGGAGTGTTTGATGGGGACAGTGTAGAGAGAGATTTACCATGTATCTAACCCTGTGATGTACCTGTCCTGGGAGTGTTTGATGGCGACTGTGTAGAGGGAGATTTAATCTGTACCTAACCCCGTGCTGTACCTGTCCTGGGAGTGTTTGATGGCGACAGTGTAGAGGGAGCTTTACTCTGTATCTAACCCCATGCTGTACCTGTCCTGGGAGTGTTTGATGGTGACTGTGTAGAGGGAGATTTGCTCTGTATCTAACCCTGTGCAGAACAAACCCTGGGACTGGATGATGGGGAAAGTGTCGAGGGAGATTTACTTTGTATCTAACCAGGTGCTGTACCTGTCCTGGGAGTCTTTGATGTAGACTGTGTAGAGGGAGCTTTGCTTTGTATCTATATCTGTGCCGGACGTTTCTAGGGAGTGTTTGATGCGGACAGTGCAGAGGGAGATTTTCCCTGTATCTAACCCCGTGCTGTACCTGTTCTGGGATTGTTTGTTGGCGCCTATGTACAGGGAGATTTACTCTGTATCTAACCCCGTGCTGTACCTGTCCTGGGAGTGTTAGATGGGGACAGTGTAGAGGGAGCTTTACTCAGTATCTAACCCTGTGCTGCACCTTCCCTTGGAGTGTTTGATGGGGACGGTGTAGAGGGAGATTTACTCTGTATCTAATTCTGTGCTGTACCTGTCCTGGGAGTGTTTGATGGAGAAACAGTAGAGGGAGCTTTACTCTGTATCTAACCCATGCTGGATCTGCCCTGGGAGTGTTTGATGTTCCCATGAAGAGGGAGATTTGCTCAGTATCTAACCCCGTGCTATACCTGTCCTGGGAGTGTTTGACCGGGACAGTGTAGACGGAGCTTTGCTTTGTATCTAACTCTGTGCTCTACCTGTCTAGGTAATATTTGATGCAGATATTGTAGATGGAGATTTACCCTGTATCTAACCCAGTGCTGTACCTGTAATGGGACTGTCTGATGTGGACTGTGTAGAGGGAGCTTTACTCTGTATCTAACCCTGTGCTGTACCTGTCCTGGGAGTCTTTGATGTAGACTGTGTAGAGGGAGCTTTGCTTTGTATCTAACTCTGTGCTCTACCTGTCTAGGCAATATTTGATGCAGACAGTGTAGATGGAGATTTACCCTGTATGTAACCCTGTGCTGTACCTGTGCTGGGAGTGTCTGATGTGGTCTGTGCAGAGGGAGATTTGCTCTGTATCTAACCCTGTGCAGAACAAACCCTGGGACTGGATGATGGGGAAAGTGTCGAGGGAGCTTTACTTTGTATCTAACCAGGTGCTGTACCTGTCCTGGGAGTCTTTGATGTAGACTGTGTAGAGGGAGCTTTGCTTTGTATCTATATCTGTGCTCTACCTGTCTAGGGAATATTTGATGCTGACAGTGTAGATGGAGATTTTCCCTGTATCTAACCCAGTGCTGTACCTGTCCTGGGAGTGTCTGATGTGGACTGTTTAGAGGGAGATTTGTTCTGTATCTAACCCCGTGCAGAACAGATCCTGGGACTGGATGACGGGGACAGTGTAGAGGGAGCTTTACTTTGTATGTAACCCGGTGCTGTACCTGTCCTGGGAGTGTTTGATGGGGATGGTGTAGAGGGAGCTTTACTCTGTATCTAATCCCGTGCTGTACCTGTCCTGGGAGTTTTTGATGGAGAAAGAGTAGAGGGAGCATAACTCAGTATCTAACCCCATGCTGTATCTGCCCTGGGAGTGTTTGATGTGGGCCTTGAAAAGGGAGATTTGCTCTGTATCTAACCCCGTGCTGTACCTGTCCTGGGAGTGTTTGATGGGGACAGTGTAGAGGGAGCTTTACTCTGTATCTAACCCCGTGCTGTACGTGTTCTGGGAGTTTTTGATGGCGACAGTGTAGAGGGAGCTTTACTCTGTATCTAACCCCGTGCTGTACCTGTCCTGGGAGTGTTTGATGGCGACTGTGTAGAGGGATATTTGCTCTGTATCTAACCCCGTGCAGAACAAATCCTGGGACTGGATGACGGGGACAGTGTAGAGGGAGCTTTACTTTGTATGTAAATCTGTGCCGGACGTTTCTAGGGAGTGTTTGATGCGGACAGTGCAGAGGGAGATTTACCCTGTATCTAACCCCGTGCTGTACCTGTTCTGGGATTGTTTGTTGGCGCCTATGTACAGGGAGATTTACTCTGTATCTAACCCCGTGCTGTACCTGTCCTGGGAGTGTTAGATGGGGACAGTGTAGAGGGAGCTTTACTCAGTATCTAACCCTGTGCTGCACCTTCCCTTGGAGTGTTTGATGGGGACGGTGTAGAGGGAGATTTACTCTGTATCTAATTCTGTGCTGTACCTGTCCTGGGAGTGTTTGATGGAGAAACAGTAGAGGGAGCTTTACTCAGTATCTAACCCCATGCTGGATCTGCCCTGGGAGTGTTTGATGTGCCCATGAAGAGGGAGATTTGCTCAGTATCTAACCCCGTGCTATACCTGTCCTGGGAGTGTTTGACCGGTACAGTGTAGACAGAGCTTTGCTTTGTATCTAACTCTGTGCTCTACCTGTCCAGGTAATATTTGATGCAGACATTGTAGATGGAGATTTACCCTGTATCTAACCCAGTGCTGTACCTGTAATGGGACTGTCTGATGTGGACTGTGTAGAGGGAGCTTTACTCTGTATCTAACCCTGTGCTGTACCTGTCCTGGGAGTCTTTGATGTAGACTGTGTAGAGGGAGCTTTGCTTTGTATCTAACTCTGTGCTCTACCTGTCTAGGCAATATTTGATGCAGACAGTGTAGATGGAGATTTACCCTGTATGTAACCCTGTGCTGTACCTGTGCTGGGAGTGTCTGATGTGGTCTGTGCAGAGGGAGATTTGCTCTGTATCTAACCCTGTGCAGAACAAACCCTGGGACTGGATGATGGGGAAAGTGTCGAGGGAGATTTACTTTGTATCTAACCAGGTGCTGTACCTGTCCTGGGAGTCTTTGATGTAGACTGTGTAGAGGGAGCTTTGCTTTGTATCTATATCTGTGCTCTACCTGTCTAGGGAATATTTGATGCTGACAGTGTAGATGGAGATTTTCCCTGTATCTAACCCAGTGCTGTACCTGTCCTGGGAGTGTCTGATGTGGACTGTTTAGAGGGAGATTTGTTCTGTATCTAACCCCGTGCAGAACAGATCCTGGGACTGGATGACGGGGACAGTGTAGAGGGAGCTTTACTTTGTATGTAACCCGGTGCTGTACCTGTCCTGGGAGTGTTTGATGGGGATGGTGTAGAGGGAGCTTTACTCTGTATCTAATCCCGTGCTGTACCTGTCCTGGGAGTGTTTGATGGAGAAAGAGTAGAGGGAGCATAACTCAGTATCTAACCCCATGCTGTATCTGCCCTGGGAGTGTTTGATGTGGGCCTTGAAAAGGGAGATTTGCTCTGTATCTAACCCCGTGCTATACCTGTTATGGGAGTCTTTGACCGGGACAGTGTAGAAGGAGCTTTGCTTTGTATCTAACTCTGTGTTCTACCTGTCTAGGGATTATTTGATGCAGACAGGGCAGATGTAGATTTACCCTGTATCTAACCCCGTGCTGTACCTATCCTGGGAATGTCCTATGTGGATTGTGTAGAGGGAGCTTTACTCTGTATCTAACCCTGTGCTGTACATGTCCTGGGAGTCTTTGATGTGGACCGTGTAGAGGGAGATTTGCTCTGTATCTAACCCCGTGCAGAACAAATCCTGGGACTGGATGATGGGGACAGTGTGAAGGGAGCTTTACTTTGAATGTAAATCCGTGCTGGACATTTCTAGGCAGTGTTTGATGTGGACAGTGTAGAGGGAAATTTACCCTGTATCTAACCCCGTGCTGTTCCTGTCCTGGGAATGTTTGTTGGTGCCTATGTAGAGGGATATTTACTCTGTAGCTTAACCTGTGCTTTACCTGTCCTGGGAGTGTTTGATGGGGATAGTGTAGAGGAAGCTTTACTCTGTATCTAACCCCGTGCTGTACCTGTCCTGGGAGTGTTTGATGGGGACAGTGTAGAGGAAGCTTTACTCTCTATCTAACCCCGTGTTGTACCTGTCCTGGGACTGTTTGATGGGGACGGTGTAGAGGGAGCTTTACTCTGTATCTAACCCCGTGCTGTACCTGTCCTGGGAGTGTTTGATGGGGACAGTGTAGAGAGAGATTTACCATGTATCTAACCCTGTGATGTACCTGTCCTGGGAGTGTTTGATGGCGACTGTGTAGAGGGAGATTTAATCTTTACCTAACCCCGTGCTGTACCTGTCCTGGGAGTGTTTGATGGCGACAGTGTAGAGGGAGCTTTACTCTGTATCTAACCCCATGCTGTACCTGTCCTGGGAGTGTTTGATGGCGACTGTGTAGAGGGAGATTTGCTCTGTATCTAACCCCGTGCAGAACAAACCCTGGGACTGGATGATGGGGAAAGTGTCGAGGGAGATTTACTTTGTATCTAACCAGGTGCTGTACCTGTCCTGGGAGTCTTTGATGTAGACTGTGTAGAGGGAGCTTTGCTTTGTATCTATATCTGTGCCGGACGTTTCTAGGGAGTGTTTGATGCGGACAGTGCAGAGGGAGATTTACCCTGTATCTAACCCCGTGCTGTACCTGTTCTGGGATTGTTTGTTGGCGCCTATGTACAGGGAGATTTACTCTGTATCTAACCCCGTGCTGTACCTGTCCTGGGAGTGTTAGATGGGGACAGTGTAGAGGGAGCTTTACTCAGTATCTAACCCTGTGCTGCACCTTCCCTTGGAGTGTTTGATGGGGACGGTGTAGAGGGAGATTTACTCTGTATCTAATTCTGTGCTGTACCTGTCCTGGGAGTGTTTGATGGAGAAACAGTAGAGGGAGCTTTACTCAGTATCTAACCCATGCTGGATCTGCCCTGGGAGTGTTTGATGTGCCCATGAAGAGGGAGATTTGCTCAGTATCTAACCCCGTGCTATACCTGTCCTGGGAGTGTTTGACCGGGACAGTGTAGACGGAGCTTTGCTTTGTATCTAACTCTGTGCTCTACCTGTCTAGGTAATATTTGATGCAGACATTGTAGATGGAGATTTACCCTGTATCTAACCCAGTGCTGTACCTGTAATGGGACTGTCTGATGTGGACTGCGTAGAGGGAGCTTTACTCTGTATCTAACCCTGTGCTGTACCTGTCCTGGGAGTCTTTGATGTAGACTGTGTAGAGGGAGCTTTGCTTTGTATCTAACTCTGTGCTCTACCTGTCTAGGCAATATTTGATGCAGACAGTGTAGATGGAGATTTACCCTGTATGTAACCCTGTGCTGTACCTGTGCTGGGAGTGTCTGATGTGGTCTGTGCAGAGGGAGATTTGCTCTGTATCTAACCCTGTGCAGAACAAACCCTGGGACTGGATGATGGGGAAAGTGTCGAGGGAGATTTACTTTGTATCTAACCAGGTGCTGTACCTGTCCTGGGAGTCTTTGATGTAGACTGTGTAGAGGGAGCTTTGCTTTGTATCTATATCTGTGCTCTACCTGTCTAGGGAATATTTGATGCTGACAGTGTAGATGGAGATTTTCCCTGTATCTAACCCAGTGCTGTACCTGTCCTGGGAGTGTCTGATGTGGACTGTTTAGAGGGAGATTTGTTCTGTATCTAACCCCGTGCAGAACAGATCCTGGGACTGGATGACGGGGACAGTGTAGAGGGAGCTTTACTTTGTATGTAACCCGGTGCTGTACCTGTCCTGGGAGTGTTTGATGGGGATGGTGTAGAGGGAGCTTTACTCTGTATCTAATCCCGTGCTGTACCTGTCCTGGGAGTGTTTGATGGAGAAAGAGTAGAGGGAGCATAACTCAATATCTAACCCCATGCTGTATCTGCCCTGGGAGTGTTTGATGTGGGCCTTGAAAAGGGAGATTTGCTCTGTATCTAACCCCGTGCTATACCTGTTATGGGAGTCTTTGACCGGGACAGTGTAGAAGGAGCTTTGCTTTGTATCTAACTCTGTGCTCTACCTGTCTAGGGATTATTTGATGCAGACAGGGCAGATGTAGATTTACCCTGTATCTAACCCCGTGCTGTACCTATCCTGGGAATGTCCTATGTGGACTGTGTAGAGGGAGCTTTACTCTGTATCTAACCCTGTGCTGTACCTGTCCTGGGAGTCTTTGATGTGGACTGTGTAGAGGGAGATTTGCTCTGTATCTAACCCCGTGCAGAACAAATCCTGGGACTGGATGATGGGGACAGTGTGAAGGGAGCTTTACTTTGAATGTAAATCCGTGCTGGACATTTCTAGGCAGTGTTTGATGTGGACAGTGTAGAGGGAAATTTACCCTGTATCTAACCCCGTGCTGTTCCTGTCCTGGGAATGTTTGTTGGCGCCTATGTAGAGGGATATTTACTCTGTAGCTTAACCTGTGCTTTACCTGTCCTGGGAGTGTTTGATGGGGACAGTGTAGAGGAAGCTTTACTCTGTATCTAAGCCCGTGTTGTACCTGTCCTGGGACTGTTTGATGGGGACGGTGTAGTGGGAGCTTTACTCTGTATCTAACCCCGTGCTGTACATGTCCTGGGAGAGTTTATTGGGGACCGTGTAGAGGGAGCTTTACTCTGTATTGAACCCTATGCTGTACTTGTCCTGGGAGTGTTTGATGGGGACAGTGTAGAGGGAGCTTTACTCAGTGTCTAACCCCGTGCTGCACCTGCCCTGGGAGTGTTTGATAGGGACAGTGTAGAGGGAGCTTTATTCTGTATCTAACCCCGTGTTGTACCTGTCCTGGCAGTGTTAGTTATGGACCGTGTAGAGCGAGATTTGCTCTGTATCTAACCCTTTGCCGTACAAATCCTGGGAGTGTTTGACGGGGACAGTGTAGAGGGAGATTTAATCTGTACCTAACCCGCTGCTGTACCTGTCTAGGGAGTGTTTGATTGGGACAGTGTAAAGGGAGATTTAGACTTTAACTAACACCGTGCTGTACCTGTCGTGGGATTGTTTGATGGGGACGGTGTACCGGGAGCTTTGCTCTGTATCTAACCCCATGCTGTGCCTGTCCTGGGAGTGTTTGATGGGGACGGTGTAGAGGGAGCTTTACTCTGTATCTAACCCCGTGCTGTACCTGTCCTGGGAGTGTTTGATGGGGACAGTGTAGAGGGAGCGTTACTCTGTATCTAACCCTGTGCTGTGCCTGTCCTGGGAGTGTTAGATGGGGACGGTGTAGAGTGAGATTTACTCTGTATCTAATCCCGTGCTGTAACTGTCCTGGGAGTGTTTGATGGGGAAAGTTTAGAGGGAGAGTTAATCTGTATCTAACCCCGTGCTGCACATGTCCTGGGACTGTTTGATGGGGACAGTGTAGAGGGAGATTTACTCTGTATCTAACCCCGTGCTGTACCTGTCCTGGGAGTGTTTGATGGGGACAGTGTAGATGGAGCTTTACTCTGTATGTAACCCCGTGCTGTACCTGTCCTGAGAGTGTTTCATGGGGACAGTGTAGAGGGAGCTTTTCTCTGTATCTAACCCCGTGCTGTACCTGTCCTGGGAGTGTTTGATGGGGACAGTGTAGAGGGAGCTTTCCTCTGTATCTAACCCCGTGCTGTACCTGTCCTGGGAGTGTTTGACTGGGATAATGTAGAGGGAGATTTGCTTTGTATCTAACCCCATGCAGAACAAATCCTGGCACTGGATGACGGGGACAGTGTAGAGGGAGCTTTGCTTTGCGTCTATCCTGGTGCGGTACCTGTCCTGGGAGTGTTTGATGTGGTTTGTGTAGAGGGAGCGTTGCTTTGTATCTACCTCTGTGCTCTACCTGTCAAGGGAATATTTGATGCTGACAGTGTAGATGGAGATTTACCCTGTATCTAACCTTGTGCTGTACCTGTCCTGGGAGTGTCTGATGTGGACCATGTGGAGGGAGATTTGCACTGTATCTAACCCCGTGCAGAACAAATTCTGGGACTGGATGACGGGGACAGTGTAGAGGGAACTTTACTTTGTATGTAAATCCGTGCTGGACTTTTCTATGGAGTGTTTGATGCGGACAGTGTAGAGGGAGATTTACCCTGTATCTAACCCCATGCTGTTCCTGTCCTGGGAGTGTTTGATGCGGACAGTGTAGAGGGAGATTTACTCTGTATCTAACCTCGTGCTATACCTGTCCTGGGACTGTTTGATGGGGACGGTGTAGAGGGAGCTTTACTCTGTATCTAACCCCATGCTTTACCTGTCCTGGAAGTGTTTGTTGGTGACTATGTAGAGGAAGATTTACTCTGTATATTACCCCGTGCTGTACCTGTCCTGGGAGTGTTTGATGGGGACAGTGTAGAGGAAGCTTTGCTCTGTATCTAACCCCATGCTGTGCCTGTCCTGGGAGTGTTTGATGGGGACGGTGTAGAGGGAGGTTTACTCTGTATCTAACCCCATGCTGTACCTGTCCTGGGAGTGTTTGATGGGGCAGTGTAGAGGGAGCTTTACTCTGTATCTAACCCTGTGCTGTGCCTGTCCTGGGAGTGTTAGATGGGGACGGTGTAGAGGGAGATTTACTCTGTGTCTAATCCCGTGCTGTAACTGTCCTGGGAGTGTTTGATAGGAAATGTTTAGAGGGAGAGTTAATCTATATCTAACCCCGTGCTGCACTGGTCCTGGGAGTTTTTGATGGGGAAAGTTTAGAGGGAGAATTAATCTATATCTAACCCCGTGCTGCAAACGTCCTGGAAGTGTTTGATGGGAAATGTTTAGAGGGAGAGTTAATCTGTATCTAACCCCGTGCTGCACATGTCCTGGGAGTGTTTGATGGGAAACAGAAGAGGGAGCTTTACTCTGTATCTAACCCCGTGCTGTACCTGTCCTGGGAGTGTTTGATGGGGACAGTGTAGAGGGAGCTTTACTCTGTATCTAACCCCGTGCTGTACCTGTCCTGGGAGTGTTTAATGGGGACAGTGTAGAGCGAGATTTACTCTGTATCTAACCCCGTGCTGTACCTGTCCTGGGAGTATTTAATGGGGACAGTGTAGAGGGAGCTTTACTCTGTATCTAACCCCGTGCTGTACCTGTCCTGGGAGTGTTTGACTGGGATAATGTAGAGGGAGATTTGCTTTGTATCTAACCCCGTGCAGAACAAATCCTGGCACTGGATGACGGGGACAGTGTAGAGGGAGCTTTATTTTGTGTCTATCCTGGTGCGGCACCTGTCCTGGGAGTGTTTGATGTGGTTTGTGTAGAGGGAGCGTTGCTTTGTATCTACCTCTGTGCTCTACCTGTCAAGGGAATATTTGATGCTGACAGTGTAGATGGAGATTTACCCTGTATCTAACCCTGTGCTGTACCTGTCCTGGGAGTGTCTGATGTGGACCATGTGGAGGGAGATTTGCTCTGTATCTAACCCCGTGCAGAACAAATCCTGGGACTGGATGACGGGGACAGTGTAGAGGGAGCTTTACTTTGTATGTAAATCCGTGCTGGACGTTTCTATGGAGTGTTTGATGCGGACAGTGTAGAGGGAGATTTACCCTGTATCTAACCCCATGCTGTTCCTGTCCTGGGAGTGTTTGATGCGGACAGTGTAGAGGGAGATTTACTATGTATCTAACCTCGTGCTGTACCTGTCCTGGGACTGTTTGATGGGGACGGTGTAGAGGGAGCTTTACTCTGTATCTAACCCCATGCTTTATCTGTCCTGGAAGTGTTTGTTGGTGACTATGTAGAGGAAGATTTACTCTGTATATTACCCCGTGCTGTACCTGTCCTGGGAGTGTTTGATGGGGACAGTGTAGAGGAAGCTTAACTCTGTATCTAACCTCGTGCTGTACCTGTCCTGGGACTGTTTGATGGGGACGGTGTAGAGGGAGCTTTACTCTGTATCTAAACTCGTGCTGTACCTGTCCTGGGAGTGTTTAATGGGACAGTGTAGAGGGAGCTTTACTCTGTATCGAACCCTGGGCTGTACTTGTCCTGGGAGTGTTTGATGGGGACAGTTTAGAGGGAGCTTTACTCAGTGTCTAAACCCATGCTGCACCTGCCCTGGGAGTGTTTGATGGGGACAGTGTAGAGGGAGCTTTATTCTGTACCTAACCCCGTGCTGTACCTGTCCTGGGAGTGTTAGATATGGACCGTGTAGAGCGAGATTTACTCTGTATATTACCCCGTGCTGTACCTGTCAAGGGAATATTTGATGCTGACAGTGTAGAGGAAGCTTAACTCTGTATCTAACCTCGTGCTGTACCTGTCCTGGGAGTGTTTGATGGCGACTGTGTAGAGGGAGATTTGCTCTGTATCTAACCCCGTGCAGAACAAATCCTGGGACTGGATGACGGGGACAGTGTAGAGGGAGCTTTACTTTGTATGTAAATCTATGCTGGATGTTTCTAGGGAGTGTTTGATGTGGACAGTGCAGAGGGAGATTTACACTGTATCTAACCCCGTGCTGTACCTGTTCTGGGATTGTTTGTTGGCGCCTATGTACAGGGAGATTTACTCTGTATCTAACCCCGTGCTGTACCTGTCCTGGGTGTGTTAGATGGGGACAGTGTAGAGGGAGCTTTACTCACTATCTAACCCTGTGCTGCACCTTCCCTTGGAGTGTTTGATGGGGACGGTGTAGAGGCAGCTTTACTCTGTATCTAAACCCGTGCTGTACCTGTCCTGGGAGTGTTTGATGGGGACGGTGTAGAGGGAGATTTACTCTGTATCTAATTCTGTGCTGTACCTGTCCTGGGAGTGTTTGATGGAGAAACAGTAGAGGGAGCTTTACTCAGTATCTAACCCCATGCTGGATCTCCCCTGGGAGTGTTTGATGTGCCCATGAAGAGGGAGATTTGCTCAGTATCTAACCCCGTGCTATACCTGTCCTGGGAGTGTTTGACCGGGACAGTGTAGACGGAGCTTTGCTTTGTATCTAACTCTGTGCTCTACCTGTCTAGGTAATATTTGATGCAGACATTGTAGATGGAGATTTACCCTGTATCTAACCCAGTGCTGTACCTGTAATGGGACTGTCTGATGTGGACTGTGTAGAGGGAGCTTTACTCTGTATCTAACCCTGTGCTCTACCTGTCCTGGGAGTCTTTGATGTAGACTGTGTAGAGGGAGCTTTGCTTTGTATCTAACTCTGTGCTCTACCTGTCTAGGCAATATTTGATGCAGACAGTGTAGATGGAGATTTACCCTGTATGTAACCCTGTGCTGTACCTGTGCTGGGAGTGTCTGATGTGGTCTGTGCAGAGGGAGATTTGCTCTGTATCTAACCCCGTGCAGAAAAAACCCTGGGACTGGATGATGGGGAAAGTGTCAAGGGAGATTTACTTTGTATCTAACCCGGTGCTGTACCTCTCCTGGGTGTGTTTGATGGGGACAGTGTAGAGGGAGCTTTACTCTGTATCTAACCCTGTGCTGTGCCTGTCCTGGGAGTGTTAGATGGGGACGGTGTAGAGGGAGATTTACTCTGTATCTAATCCCGTGCTGTAACTGTCCTGGGAGTGTTTGATGGGAAATGTTTAGAGGGAGAGTTAATCTATATCTAACCCCGTGCTGCACAGGTCCTGGGAGTTTTTGATGGGGAAAGTTTAGAGGGAGAGTTAATCTATATCTAACTCCGTGCTGCACATGTCCTGGGAGTGTTTGATGGGAAACAGAAGAGGGAGCTTTACTCTGTATCTAACCCCGTGCTGTACCTGTCCTGGGAGTGTTTGATGGGGACAGTGTAGAGGAAGATTTATGATGTATCTAACGCCGTTCTGTACCTATCCTGGAAGTGTTTGATGGGGACGGTGTAGAGGGAGCTTTACTCTGTATCTAACCCCGTGCTGTACCTGGTGTGGGAGGGTTTGATGGGGACAGTGTAGAGGGAGATTTACTCTGTATCTAACCCCGTGCTGTACCTGGTGTGGGAGTGTTTGATGGGGACACTGTAGAGGGAGCTTTACTCTGTATTTAACCCCGTGCTGTACCTGTCCTGGGAGTGTTTGATGGGGACGGTATAGAGGGAGCTTTAATCTGTATCTAACCCTGTGCTGTACCTCTCCTGGGAGTGTGTGATGGGGACAGTGTAGAGGTAGCTTTAGTCTGTATCAAAACCCATGCTGTACCTGTCCTGGGAGTGTTTGATGGGGACAGTGTAGGCAGAGTTTTTCCCTGTATCTTACCCCGTACTGTACCTGTCCTGGGAATGTTTGATGGGGACAGTGTAGATGGAGCTAAACTCTGTATCTAACCCCGTGCTGTACCTGCCTTGCGGTATATTGATGTGAACCGGGTAGAGGGAGTTTTAATCTGTATCTAACCCGGTGCTGTACCTGTCCTGGGATTGTTTGATGGGGACATTGTAAATGGATTTTTACTTTGTATCCAAACCCGTGCTGTACCTGTCCTGGGAGTGTTTGATGTGCACAGTGTAGAGTGAGTTTGCTCTGTATCTAACCCCGTGCTGTACCTGTCCTTGGAGTGTTTGATGGTCACAGTGTAGAGGGAGCTTAACTCTGCATCTAACCACTTGCTGTACCGATCCTGGGATTGTTTGATGGTCACAGTGTAGAGGGAGCTTTACTCTGTATCTAACCCGGTGCTGTACCTATCCTTGGAGTGTTTGTTGGGGACAGTGTAGAGGGAGCTTTACTCTGTATCTAACCCCATGCTGTAACTGCCCTGGGAGTTTTTGATGTGGGCCATGAAGCGGGAGATTTGCTCTGTATCTAACCCTGTGCGGTACCTGTCCAGGGAGTGTTTGATGTGGAGAGAGTGGAGGGAGCTTTAATCTGTATGTAACCCCGTGCTGTACCTGTCCTGGGAGTGTTTGATGGGGACGGTGTAGCTGGAGATTTACTCTGTATTTAACCCCATGCTGTACCTGTCCTGGGAGTATTTGATGGGGACTGTGTAGAAGGAGCTTTACTCTGTATCTAACACCGTGCTGTACCTGTCCTGGGAGTGTTTGATGGGGACCGTGTAGAGTGAGATTTGCTCTGTATGTAACCCAGTGCTGTACAAATTCTGGAAGCGTTTGACGGGTACAGTGTAGAGGGAGATTTACTTTGATGTAACTATGTGGTGAACTGTCTAGGGAGTGTTTGATGCGGACAGTGTAGAGGGAGATTTATCCTGTAACTAACCCTATGCTGTACCTGTCCTGGGAGTGTTTGTTGGAGAAAGTTTAGAGGGAGATTTACACTAAATCTAACCCCGTGCTGCACATGTTCTGGGAGTGTTTGATATGGACCGTGTAGAGGGAGATTTGCTCTGTTTCTAACCCCGTGCTGTACAAATCCTGGGAGTGTTTGATGGTGGCAGTGGAGAGGAAGATTTATGATGTATCTAACGCCGTTCTGTACTTATCCTGGAAGTGTTTGATGGGGACGGTGTAGAGCGAGCTTTACTCTGTATCTAACCCCGTGCTGTACCTGGTGTGGGAGGGTTTGATGGGGACAGTGTAGAGGGAGATTTACTCTGTATCTAACCCCGTGCTGTACCTGGTGTGGGAGTGTTTGATGGGGACAGTGTAGAGGGAGCTTTACTCTGTATTTAACCCCGTGCTGTACCTGTCCTGGGAGTGTTTGATGGGGACGGTGTAGAGGGAGCTTTACTCTGTATCTAACCCTGTGCTGTACATGTCCTAGGAGTGTTTGATGATGTCAATGTTGAGGGAGCTTTAATCTGTATCTAACTCTGTGCTGTACCTGTCCTGGGAGTGTTTGATGGGGACAGTGTAGAGGGAGCTTTACTCTGTATCTAACCCTGTGCTGTATCTGTCCTGGGAGTGTTTGATGGGGACAGTGTAGAGGGAGTTTTACTCTGTATCTAACCCTGTGCTGTACCTGTCCTGGGAGTGTTGAATGGGGACAGTGTAGAGGGAGCTTTACTCTGTATCTAACCCCGTGCTGTACCTGTCCTGGGAGTGTTTGATGGGAGCCTTGTCTTCAACTGCCTGCAGCCCTATGCTCTGGAATTATCATGCTAAACCTGTCCGTCGCTCTCACTCTCCCCCTTTTCAATATTCCCTGAAACCTCCCTCTTTCACCGATCTTCTGGTCACCTGTCCCAATGCCTGTTCATGTGGCTCGAGGTCAAATGGATTGATCCTGGCTTCACTGAAGGAGCTCGGGAGGGTGTTACTCTGTTAAGGATCTTCTATAAATCTAAGTGGTTAACATTAAACTAAGTGCTGGCAATGTTGCTTCGTTCTACACACTTACACACCCCAGCTGATACAGCATCTCGACTGGACATGGTTTAGACATGGGAGATTTCAGCCAACATGTGTCTCATAATCTCACCCAACTGGGGTCCGGCTCAGCACCAGGCCCGGATTGGAGCCTGGGATTTCCCTGCTGCATAGATTGGGCCTCCACACCATCCCCGGCTCTCACTGTCTCACTCAGCACTCGGCCCGGTGTGGAGCTGGGGTTTTTCCTGCTTTGGTGGGTCCACCTCAGTACCGCTCGTCGCTTATGACTTTCTCATTCAGCACTAGGCCTGGATTGGAACCTGGGCTTTTCCTGCTCCAGTGTGTCCAGGCCTCAGTCCAACCAAGCCAGCTGTGAGTGGCTCACTCAGCACTAGGCTCGGATTGGAGCCTGGCGTTTTCCTGCTCCATTGTGTCTGGGCCTCAGTACCACCGAACAGGCTGTGAGTGGCTCACTCAGCACTAAGCCCAGATTGAACAAAGAACAAAGAACAGTACAGCACAGGAACAGGCCCTTCGGCCCGCCAAGCCTGCGCCGATCATATTGCCCGTCAACTAAAACATTTTGCACTTCCGGGGTCCGTATCCCTCTATTCCCATCCTATTCATGTATTTGTCAAGCTGCCTCTTAAACACCACTATCGTACCCGCTTCCACCACCTCCTCTGGCAACGAATTCCAGACACTCACTACCCTCTGCGTAAAAAACTTGCCCCGCACATCTCCTCTATAGTTTTCTCCTCTCACCTTAAATCTGTGTCCCCTAGTAACTGACTCTTCCACCCTGGAAAAAAGCTTCTGACTATCTACCTGGGATTTTCCTACTCCACGTGTCTGGGCCTCAGTACCACACACCACTTGCGATTGCCTCACTCAGCACTAGGCCCGGATTGGAGCCTGAGGTTTTCATGCTCCGCGTGTCTGGGCCTCAGTACCACACACCACTTGTGATTGCCTCACTCAGCACTAGGCCCGGATTGGAGCCTGAGGTTTTCCTGCTCTGCGTGTCTGGGCCTCAGTACCACACACCACTTGTGATTGCCTCACTCAGCACTAGGCCCAGGTTGGAGCTGCCGGCTGACAAATCCCCAAGTCCAGATGGACTTCACCCTAAGGTCTTGAAAGGAGGGGTTAGTGACGGAGCTGACACACTGGTTTTAATTTCCCCAAATTCCCTAGGTTCAGGGAAGGTTCCATTAGATTGGAAAATAGCAAATATAACTCCTTTATTCAAAAAGGGAGGGAGACAGCAGGAATCTACAGGCAAGTTAGCCTGACATCTGTCATGGGGAAATTGTTAGAAGCTGTTATTAAAGATATTTATAATCGGGCACTGAGAAAAGGTCAAGACAATCAGGCAGACTCAACATGGCCCTGCGAACGGGAAATCGTGTTTAACCAATTTATTGGAGTTCGTTGAAGTAGTCACATGCGCCATGGATCAAGGGGAGCCAGTGGATGTTCTGTACTTAGATTTCCAGAAGGCTTTTGATAAAGTGCCACAGTAAAGTTTATTGTGGAATATAAAAGCTCATGGTGTAGGGGGTAACATATTGGCGTGGATAGAAGATTGGCTGGCTGACAGGAAGCAGAGAGCTGGCATCGATGGGACGTGATGAGTGGTGTGTCACAGGGATCAGAGCTGGGGCCTCAACTGTTTGCAGTTTATAGAAATGACTTGGGTGAAGGGACTGAAGGAATGGTGGCTAAACTTGCTGCTGACACAAAGATAGGCAGGAAAGTACATTGTGAAGAGGAAGTAAGGAGGGCACAAAGTGTCATAGAAAGTGAGTGGGCAAAGAGCTGGGAAATGGAGTATAATGTGGGCAAATGTGAAATAGCTCATTTGGCATAAAGAATAGTTAAGAAGCTTATTATCCAAATGGTGAGAGATTGCAGAGCTCTGAGATGCAGAGGGATCTGGGTGTCCCAGTGCATGAATCAATAAAGGTTAGTGTGAAGTGTATTCTCTAAATGGTGAGAGATTGCAGAGCTCTGAGATGCAGAGGGATCTGGGTGACCCAGTGCATGAATCAATAAAGGTTAGTGTGAAGTGTATTCTCTAAATGGTGAGAGATTGCAGAGCTCTGAGATGCAGAGGGATCTGGGTGACCCAGTGCATGAATCAATAAAGGTTAGTGTGAAGTGTATTCTCTAAATGGTGAGAGATTGCAGAGCTCTGAGACGCAGAGGGATCTGGGTGTCCTAGTGCATGAATCACAAGGTTAGTGAGCAGGTGCAGCAGGTAATGAGGAAAGCTAATCGAATGTTATCATTTATTGTGAGGGGGGAATCGATTACAAAAGTAGGGAGGTTATGCTCCAGTTGTACAGGGCACTGGTGAGACCACATCTGGAGTATTGTGTACAGCACTGGTCTCCTTATTTAAGGAAGGATGTAACTGCGTTGGAAGCAGTTCGGAGAAGGTTTACCAGACTAATCCCAGGAATGGGCGGGTTGTCTTATGAAGAAAGGCTGGACAGGTTAGGCTCGTATCCGCTGGAGTTTAGCAGAGTGAGAGGTGACTTGATTGAAACCTTTAAGATCCTGAGGGGTCTGGACAGGGTGGATGTGAAGAGGGTGTTTCCCTCTTGTGGGAGAATCTAGAACGAGGGGGGGGGTCACAGTTTAAAAATAAGGGGGTCACCCATTTAAGACAGAGATGAGGAGAAACATTTTCTCTCAGAGGGTGGTGAGTCTTTGGAACTCTCTTCCCCAACAGGAGGTGGAAGCAGAGACTCTGAATATTTTTAAGGCCGAGCGAGATAGATCCTTGATTAACAAGGGGGTGAAAGGTTATCGGGGGGTCGGCGGGAATGTGGGGTTGAGGTTACAGTCAGATCAGCCACGATCTTATTGAATGGGGGTATCAGAGCTCAAGGGGCCGAGTGGCCTTACTCCTGCTCCGAATTCGTACGTTCGGGTATGTTCATATCATCGGGAGTTGAATCAGCCGACGACCGGGCGATCGCCCTCCGTCCGGTGCTCGTTGCTAAACCACCCGAGACCCCTCTCAATTTGTAATCTGACCTTTAATACACTAACGTGAATCTTTAACAGCTTCAACAAACAGCTCGATCCGAGTAACATTCGGGAAAGTCACCCCAACGTTTTAGTTTCAGGCGCCAGCCCCGGGGAGGATCTGTCGGCCTGGGAGAGGGAGCGGGGGCAGGGTCGCCGGAGCGATCCCCGGGCCTGAAAGGGTTAAACCCCGAGGACAGGATTCACAGGCTCGACTTGGATTCCCTCGAGTGTCGAAGATGAGGCGGGGGGTGGTGGGGGGGGGGGGTTGATCCTGTCGAGGGGTTTGCAGGTGGTTAAAGGGTTCGATGGGGTCGATGGAGAGAAACTGTTTCCTCTGGGGCGGGGGTGGGGTTGGGGGTGGTGGGGGAGGGGGGAGGCGAGGTGGTTGGTGGGGGGGGGGGGGGAAGAGTCCAGAGTGAGGGGGGTAGAAGCTTCAGATCCGAGCCAGGCCGTTGGGGGGGGTGGGGGGTGATGTCGGGAAGCACCTCCTCACACAAAGGGGAGCGGAAATCTGCAACTCCCACCCCTGAGGAAAAGCTGCCGGGGCTGGGGGAGGGCGGTGGGGGGTCAATTGGAAATTTCAACACGGAGATGGAGAGATATGTGTCGGGTAAGGGGGTTAAGGGGTTCGGATCCGAGGCGCGCAGACGGCTATCAAATATCAGATCAATTCAACCATGAACCAATTAAATGAAATAACAGGCTCGAGGGGCTGAATGGAGCCTCCTCCTGTTCCTGTGTAACAGGCTCAAGGGGCCGAATGGCCTCCTCCTGTTCCCGTGTAACAGGCTCGAGCAGGGGGCTGAATGGGCCTCCTCCTGTTCCTGTGTTACAGGCTCGAGGATGGGGCTGAATGGGGCCTCCTCCTGTTCCTGTGTAACAGGCTCGAGCAGGGGGCTGAATGGGCCTCCTCCTGTTCCTGTGTAACAGGCTCGAGGGGCTGAATGGGGCCTCCTCCTGTTCCTGTGTAACAGGCTCGAGGAGGGGGCTGAATGGGGCCTCCTCCTGTTCCTGTGTAACAGGCTCGAGGAGGGGGCTGAATGGGGCCTCCTCCTGTTCCTGTGTAACAGGCTCGAGGAGGGGGCTGAATGGGGCCTCCTCCTGTCCCTGAGTAACAGGCTCGAGGAGGGGGCTGAATGGGGCCTCCTCCTGTTCCTGTGTAACAGGCTCGAGGAAGGGCTGAATGGGGCCTCCTCCTGTTCCTGTGTAACAGGCTCGAGGGGCTGAATGGCCTCCTCCTGTTCCCGTGTAACCGGCTCGAGGGATGGGGTGGTGAATGGGGCCTCCTCCTGTTCCTGAGTAACAGGCTCGAGGAGGGGGCTGAATGGGGCCTCCTCCTGTTCCTGTGTAACAGGCTCGAGGAGGGGGCTGAATGGGGCCTCCTCCTGTTCCTGTGTAACAGGCTCGAGGAGGGGGCTGAATGGGGCCTCCTCCTGTTCCTGTGTAACAGGCTCGAGGAGGGGGCTGAATGGGGCCTCCTCCTGTTCCTGTGTAACAGGCTCGAGGAGGGGGCTGAATGGGACCTCCTCCTGTCCCTGTGTAACAGGCTCGAGGGGCTGAATGGGGCCTCCTCCTGTCCCTGAGTAACAGGCTCGAGGAGGGGGCTGAATGGGGCCTCCTCCTGTTCCTGTGTAACAGGCTCGAGGAAGGGCTGAATGGGGCCTCCTGTTCCTGTGTAACAGGCTCGAGGAGGGGGCTGAATGGGGCCTCCTCCTGTCCCTGAGTAACAGGCTCGAGGAGGGGGCTGAATGGGGCCTCCTCCTGTTCCTGTGTAACAGGCTCGAGGAAGGGCTGAATGGGGCCTCCTCCTGTTCCTGTGTAACAGGCTCGAGGAGGGGGCTGAATGGAGCCTCCTCCTGTCCCTGAGTAACAGGCTCGAGGAGGGGGCTGAATGGGGCCTCCTCCTGTTCCTGTGTAACAGGCTCGAGGAGGGGGCTGAATGGGGCCTCCTCCTGTTCCTGTGTAACAGGCTCGAGGAGGGGGCTGAATGGGGCCTCCTCCTGTCCCTGAGTAACAGGCTCGAGGAGGGGGCTGAATGGGGCCTCCTCCTGTTCCTGTGTAACAGGCTCGAGGAAGGGCTGAATGGGGCCTCCTCCTGTTCCTGTGTAACAGGCTCGAGGGGCTGAATGGCCTCCTCCTGTTCCCGTGTAACCGGCTCGAGGGATGGGGTGGTGAATGGGGCCTCCTCCTGTTCCTGAGTAACAGGCTCGAGGAGGGGGCTGAATGGGGCCTCCTCCTGTTCCTGTGTAACAGGCTCGAGGAGGGGGCTGAATGGGGCCTCCTCCTGTTCCTGTGTAACAGGCTCGAGGAGGGGGCTGAATGGGGCCTCCTCCTGTTCCTGTGTAACAGGCTCGAGGAGGGGGCTGAATGGGGCCTCCTCCTGTTCCTGTGTAACAGGCTCGAGGAGGGGGCTGAATGGGGCCTCCTCCTGTTCCTGTGTAACAGGCTCGAGGAGGGGGCTGAATGGGACCTCCTCCTGTCCCTGTGTAACAGGCTCGAGGGGCTGAATGGGGCCTCCTCCTGTCCCTGAGTAACAGGCTCGAGGAGGGGGCTGAATGGGGCCTCCTCCTGTTCCTGTGTAACAGGCTCGAGGAAGGGCTGAATGGGGCCTCCTGTTCCTGTGTAACAGGCTCGAGGAGGGGGCTGAATGGGGCCTCCTCCTGTTCCTGTGTAACAGGCTCGAGGAGGGGGCTGAATGGGGCCTCCTCCTGTCCCTGAGTAACAGGCTCGAGGAGGGGGCTGAATGGGGCCTCCTCCTGTTCCTGTGTAACAGGCTCGAGGAAGGGCTGAATGGGGCCTCCTCCTGTTCCTGTGTAACAGGCTCGAGGAGGGGGCTGAATGGAGCCTCCTCCTGTCCCTGAGTAACAGGCTCGAGGAGGGGGCTGAATGGGGCCTCCTCCTGTTCCTGTGTAACAGGCTCGAGGAAGGGCTGAATGGGGCCTCCTCCTGTTCCTTGTAACAGGCTCGAGGAGGGGGCTGAATGGAGCCTCCTCCTGTTCCTGTGTAACAGGCTCGAGGAGGGGGGCTGAATGGGGCCTCCTCCTGTTCCTGTGTAACAGGCTCGAGGAGGGGGCTGAATGGGGCCTCCTCCTGTTCCTGTGTAACAGGCTCGAGGGGCTGAATGGGGCCTCCTCCTGTCCCTGAGTAACAGGCTCGAGGAGGGGGCTGAATGGGGCCTCCTCCTGTTCCTGTGTAACAGGCTCGAGGAAGGGCTGAATGGGGCCTCCTCCTGTTCCTGTGTAACAGGCTCGAGGAGGGGGCTGAATGGCCTCCTCCTGTCCCTGTGTAACAGGCTCGAGGAGGGGGCTGAATGGCCTCCTCCTGTTCCTGTGTAACAGGCTCGAGGAGGGGGCTGAATGGCCTCCTCCTGTTCCTGTGTAACAGGCTCGAGGAGGGGGCTGAATGGGGCCTCCTCCTGTCCCTGTGTAACAGGCTCGAGGAGGGGGCTGAATGGCCTCCTCCTGTTCCTGTGTAACAGGCTCGAGGAGGGGGCTGAATGGCCTCCTCCTGTTCCTGTGTAACAGGCACGAGGAGCTAAATGCAGGAACACTTCCTATTGGTTCCCCGAAAATGCCAACTTCATTGGTGCACTGCAAGTCTGCTAGACAAATGTTCTGATTGGCTGATCCAAAGGTAGACCGATGTATGTTCTATTGGTTAATGACCAATGGATGTTCTGATTGGTTGACGGGTGATTGATGTGCTCATTGCTTGATGACTGATGGATAACCCGATTGGTTGTTGACTGATGGATGTCCTGATTGGTTGATGACGGAAGGATGTCCTGATTGGTCGATGGCAGATGCATGGACTAAAAATGGTCTGGCAAATCAGGAGGATGGATCCAGTTAATCAGCAGGAGATGCCGCTCATCTCCTCAGGGTCCTGAGGACCAAGTGGATCAGAGAGCGATCAGTGGATTCCAGTGTTTCTGGTGTAAATGACAAGAGATCAAGAGAACCTGACCGAGCCCCACACACAAACCAGCTCCTGTATTACGCGACTCATTCATAATCCTCCAGTCGCCACAGATCATCCAGAGTCACAGCTACAACCTGGAGAGGAACAGAGGAAGTGTCAACAACAGATCAAAATATCACCCAGGTTAAAGTCAGCCGAGTTCATGGAGAGAAACAGAACAGTCACAGAGTGTAGAGGGAGCTTTACTCTGTATCTAACCCCGTGCTGTACCTGTCCTGGGGGTGTTTGATGGGGACGGTGTAGAGGGAGCTTTACTCTGTATCTAACCCCGTGCTGTACCTGTCCTGGGAGTGTTTGATGGGGACAGTGTAGAGGGAGTTTTACTCTGTATCTAACCCCGTGCTGTACCTGTCCTGGGAGTGTTTGATGGGGACAATGTAGAGGGAGATTTACTCTGTATCTAACCCCGTGCTGTACCTGTCCTGGGAGTGTTTGGTGGGGACAGTGCAGAGGGAGCTTTACCCTGTATCTACCCCCGTGCTGTACCTGTCCTGGGAATGTTTGATGGGGACAGTGTAGAGGGAGCTTTACTCTGTATCTAATCCCATGCTGTACCTGTCCTGGGAGTGTTTGATGGGGACAGTGTAGAGGGAGATTTACTCTGTATCTAACCCCGTGCTGTACCAGCTCTGGGAGTGTTTGATGGGGACAGTGTAGAGGGAGATTTACTCTGTATCTAAACCCGTGCTGTACCTGTCCTGGGAGTGTTTGATGGGGACGGTGTAGAGGGAGCTTTACTCTGTATCTAACCCCGTGCTGTACCTGTCCTGGGAGTGTTTGATGGGGACAGTGTAGAGGGAGATTTACTCTGTATCTAACCCCATGCTGTACCTGTCCTGGGAGTGTTTGATGGGGACAGTGTAGAGGGAGCTTTACTCTGTATCTAACCCCGTGCTGTACCTGTCCTGGGAGTGTTTGATGGGGACAGTGTAGAGGGAGATTTACTCTGTATCAAACCCCGTGCTGTACCTGTCCTGGGAGTGTTTGATGGGGACAGTGTAGAGGGAGATTTACTCTGTATCTAACCCCGTGCTGTACCTGTCCTGGGAGTGTTTGATGGGGACAGTGTAGAGGGAGATTTACTCTGTATCAAACCCCATGCTGACTGTCATCCCGGTTCGCTTGATTCTCACTGTCCAATGATCCCTGGATTAGAGAGAGAGAGAGAGGGGAAATCATCCAGGGTTCCTGCTCCTGATCACTGTCCAGTGATCCCTGGGTTAGAGAGAGAGGGGAAATCAGCCAGGGTTCCTGCTCCTGATCCCTGGGTTAGAGAGAGAGAGAGGGGAAATCATCCAGGGTTCCTGCTCCTGATCACTGTCCAGTGATCCCTGGGTTAGAGAGAGAGAGGGGGGAAATCAGCCAGGGTTCCTGCTCCTGATCACTGTCCAGTGATCCCTGTGTTAGAGAGAGAGAGGGGAAATCAGCCAGGGTTCCTGCTCCTGATCACTGTCCAGTGATCCCTGGGTTAGAGAGAGAGAGAGAGAGGAAATCAGCCAGTGTTCCTGCTCCTGAACACTGTCCAGTGATCCCTGGGTTAGAGAGAGAGAGGGGAAATCAGCCAGGGTTCCTGCTCCTGATCACTGTCCAGTGATCCCTGGGTTAGAGAGAGAGAGAGAGGGGAAATCAGCCAGGGTTCCTGCTCCTGATCACTGTCCAGTGATCCCTGGGTTAGAGAGAGAGGGGAAATCAGCCAGGGTTCCTGCTCCTGATCACTGTCCAGTGATCCCTGGGTTAGAGAGAGAGAGAGAGGGAAAATCAGCCAGGGTTACTGCTCCTGATCACTGTCCAGTGACCCCTGGGTTAGAGAGAGAGAGGAAACCAGCCAGGGTTACTGCTCCTGATCACTGTCTAGTGATCCCTGGGTTAGAGAGAGAGAGGAAATCAGCCAGGGTTCCTGCTCCTGATCACTGTCCAGTGATCCCTGGGTTAGAGAGAGGGAGAGGGGAAATCAGCCAGGGTTCCTGCTCCTGATCACTGTCCAGTGATCCCTGGGTTAGAGAGAGAGAGAGAGGAAATCAGCCAGGGTTCCTGCTCCTGATCACTGTCCAGTGATCCCTGGGTTAGAGAGAGGGGGGAAATCAGCCAGGGTTCCTGCTCCTGATCACTGTCCAGTGATCCCTGGGTTAGAGAGAGAGGGGAAATCAGCCAGGGTTCATTCTCCTGATCACTGTCCAGTGATCCCTGTTTTAATGGGGTTATCTCTGGGTATTTTTCTGTCTTTCTGGCTATGGCGTTTGGACATGGGCATCATCGAGTGATGCCCCCACACTAACCCAGACCGGGGTCCATGCAGGAGCAGGGGTCAGGTGAGGGCGGTATTAGAGTTCCCTTGCGATGCACACTCCAGGCGAATATCCGATTGACACGAGCAGGCTCGGGGAGGGATCCAGCCGGGAGGAGGGTGAGGCGAGGCGCCGGGAAGGGGTGTGTGTCATAATCCGAGGGTTCATCTCCCTTCAGGAACCCTCCCGTCCTCTCCCACAGATTGGGGAACACTCCCGGACAATCCTTACCCTGCTGTGCTGTGGGTCTGGGTAATCCCGCAGCTGCCCGGGGAACACCCGGCGCACCACCAGCTTCAGCTCCAGCGGGTAGACGTAGGTCGGCCACGCGCAGTGGCACAGTCCGATCCCGGCTTTCCACTGTCCAGGGGAGAGAGACAGAGAGAGAGAGAGAGAGAGAAAAGGGGTAAATGAGTGGAGAGCTGCAGATCGAGGGGAGCTCCGTAAAGAGTGTTAGTGACACGAGTGTCGGGGGAGGGGATAGGTCGGGATTGTGGTTCGGGTCAGAGGTCAGAGGTCGAGGGGAAGTTTATGGGGTCAGAATCTGGATTCAGGTTGCAGAGCCATTGGGGTCGAGATTTGAGGGTCAATGTTCAGGGGTCAGGGTGTGCAGCAGGGGTCAGGCATTGCGGGTCAGGGTTCAGCGCAGTCACGATGCGCGGTCAGTGTTCAGGGTCTGAGTTTGGGGCCTGGCTCGTGGTGAGATTTGGGGGTCAGGATGTGGTTGGTTTCCACGGTCAGGGTGTGTTTTGAGGTTTTAGGGTCAGGGTTCCGGGGTCAGGGTGACAGTTCAGAAGTCAGGGTTCGGGTGCTCGCGTGTGGTTCCAGGCATCGGGACCAGAGTTTGGGGGCCAGGGTGCGTGTGGGTTCAGGTCAGGCTTTGGGGATCAGGTGCGGTTTTGGGCTTCAGATGGGTCAGACTTCGGAAATCAGGGTGTGTTTTTGGGGTTCATGGGTCAGAGCTCATGGGTCAAGGTGTGGTTTTGAGGTCCAGAGGTGAGAGTTCAGGGTCAGGACATGGGTTTGTGGTAAAGGGTCGGAGTTGTGGTTTAAGGAACAGGTGTCAGAGGTCAGGGATCTGGGCGTGGATTTGGGATTCAGCGGTCAGAGCATGGAATTGGGGTTCAGGGGTCAGGATGTAGTTTTGAGGTTCAGGGGTCAGGATGTGCTTTGGGGGTACAGGGGTTAGGGTGTGGTTTTTGGGTTACAGGGGGTCAGGATGTGGTTTTGGGGCACATGGGGTCAGGGGTCAGGATGTGGATTTGGGGCATATGGGTTCAGGGGTCAGCATGTGGTTTTGGGGTTCAGGGGGTCAGGATGTGGATTTGGGGTACAGGGGGTCCTGATGTGCTTTTGCGCTACAGGTGGTCAGGAAGTGGTTTTGGGGTACAGGGGTCAGGATGTGCTTTTGCGCTACAGGTGGTCAGGAAGTGGTTTTGGGGTACAGGGGTCAGGATGTGGTTTTGGGGTACATGGGGTCAGGATGGGGTTTTGGGGTACATGGGGTTCAGGATGTGGTTTTGGGATACAAGGGTCAGGATGTGGTTTTGGGGTACATGGGGTCAGGATGTGGTTTTGGGGGTACCGGCGCTCAGGATGTGGTTTTGGGGTCCAGGGGTTCAGGATGTGGTTTTGGGGGTACCGGGGGTCAGGATATGGTTTTGGGATACAGGGGTTCAGGATGTGGTTTTGGGGGTACCGAGGTTCAGGATGTGGTTTTGGGGTACAGCGGTTCAGGAAGTGGTTTTGGGGTACCGGGGGTCAGGATGTGGTTTTGGGGTCCAGGGGTTCAGGATGTGATTTTGGGGTACCGGGGGTCAGGATGTGGTTTTGGGGTCCAGGGGTTCAGGATGTGATTTTGGGGGTACCGGGGGTCAGGATGTGGTTTTGGGGTCCAGGGGTTCAGGATGTGATTTTGGGGGTACCGGGGGTCAGGATGTGATTTTGGGGGTACCGGGGGTCAGGATGTGGTTTTGGGGTACAGGGGGTTCAGGATGTGGTTTTGGGTTACATGGGGTCAGGATGTGGTTTTGGGGTACATGGGGTCAGGATGTGGTTTTGGGGTACATGGGGTTCAGGATGTGGTTTTGGGGTACATGGGGTTCAGGATGTGGTTTTGGGGTACAAGGGTTCAGGATGTGGTTTTGGGGTACAAGGGTTCAGGATGTGGTTTTGGGCTACCGGGGATCAGGATGTGGTTTTGGGGTACATGGGGCCAGGATGCGGTTTTGGGGTACACCAGGGGGTCAGGATTAGGTTTTGGGGTGCAGGGAGGTCAGGGTGTGGATTTGGGGTAAAGGGGCTCAGGATGTGGTTTGGGGGCACATGGGGTCAGGGGTTAGCATGTGGTTTTGGGGTTCAGGGCAGTCAGGATATGGATTTGGGGTACAGGGGGTCCTGATGTGGTTTTGGGCTACAGGCGGTCAGGATGTGATTTGGGGTACAGGGTTTCAGGAAGTGGTTTTTGGAGTCCAGGGGTTCAGGATGTGGTTTTGGAGTACAGGGGGCCAGGATGTGGATTTGGGGTACAGGGGTCAGGAAGTGGTTTTGGGGTACAGGGGGTCAGGATGTGGTTTGGGGTACATGGGGTCAGGATGTGGTTTTGGGGTACCGGGGGTCAGGATGTGGTTTGGGGTACGGGGGGGGGGGGTCAGGATGTGGTTTTGGGGTGCAGGGAGGTCAGGGGGTGGATTTGGGGTACAGGGGGTCAGGATGTGGTTTTGGGGTACAGGGGGTCAGTGTTTTGGGATACCAGGGGGTTATGATGTGGTTTTGGAGTACAGGGGTTTGGGGTCAGGATGTGGTTTTGGGGTATAGGGGTTCAGGGTGTGGTTTTGGGATACAAGGGGGCCAGGATGAGGTTTTGGGGTACAGGGGGTTAGGGTGTGGTTTTGGGGTGCAGGGAGGTCAGGGTGTGGATTTGGGGTACAGGGAGATCAGGATGTGGTGTTGGGGTACAGGGGAGATCAGGATGTGGTGTTGGGGTACAGGGGTCCGGGGTCAGGATATGGTGTTGGGGTACAGGGGGATCAGGATGTGGTGTTGGGGTACAGGGGTCCGGGGTCAGGATGTGGTTTGGGGTACAGGGGGGTTAGGATGTGGTTTTGGGGTGCAGGGAGGTCAGGATGTGGATTTGGGGTACAGGGGATCAGGATGTGGTTTTGGGGGTATAGGGGTCCGGGGTCAGGATGTGGTTTTGGGGTACAGGGGGTCAGGATGTGGTTTGGGGTACAGGGGATCAGGATGTGGTTTTGGGGGTATAGGGGTCCGGGGTCAGGATGTGGTTTTGGGGTACAGGGGGTCAGGATGTGGTTTGGGGTACAGGGGGTCAGGATGTGGTTTGGGGTACAGGGGGTCAGGATGTGGTTTGGGGTACAGGGGGTCAGGATGTGGTTTTGGGGGTATAGGGGTCCGGGGTCAGGATGAGGTTTTGGGGTACAGGGGGTCAGGATGTGGTTTGGGGTACAGGGGGTCAGGATGTGGTTTGGGGTACAGGGGGTCAGGATGTGGTTTTGGGGATATAGGGGTCCGGGTCAGGATATGGTTTGGGGTACAGGGGGGTCAGGATGTGGTTTGAGGTACAGGGAGGTCAGGATGTGGTTTGGGGTACAGGGGGGTTAGGATGTGGTTTTGGGGTGCAGGGAGGTCAGGGTGTGGATTTGGGGTACAGGGGATCAGGATGTGGTTTTGGGGGTATAGGGGTCCGGGGTCAGGATGTGGTTTTGGGGTACAGGGGGTCAGGATGTGGTTTGGGGTACAGGGGGTCAGGATGTGGTTTTGGGGTACAGGGGGTCAGGATGTGGTTTTGGGGTACAGGGGGTCAGGATGTGGTTTTGGGGTACAGGGGGTCAGGATGTGGTTTTGGGGTACAGGGGGTCAGGATGTGGTTTTGGGGGTATAGGGGTCCGGGGTCAGGATGTGGTTTTGGGGTACAGGGGGTCAGGATGTGGTTTTGGGGTACAGGGGGTCAGGATGTGGTTTTGGGGTACAGGGGGTCAGGATGTGGTTTTGGGGGTATAGGGGTCCGGGGTCAGGATGTGGTTTTGGGGTACAGGGGGTCAGGATGTGGTTTGGGGTGCAGGGGGTCAGGATGTGGTTTGGGGTGCAGGGGGTCAGGATGTGGTTTGGGGTACAGGGGATCAGGATGTGGTTTTGGGGGTATAGGGGTCCGGGGTCAGGATGTGGTTTTGGGGTACAGGGGGTCAGGATGTGGTTTTGGGGTACAGGGGGTCAGGATGTGGTTTTGGGGTACAGGGGGTCAGGATGTGGTTTTGGGGGTATAGGGGTCCGGGGTCAGGATGTGGTTTTGGGGTACAGGGGGGTCAGGATGTGGTTTGGGGTACAGGGAGGTGAGGATGTGGATTTGGGGTACAGGGGGTCAGGATATGGTTTGGGGTACAGGGGGGTCAGGATGTGGTTTGGGGTACAGGGGGGTCAGGATGTGGTTTGGGGTACAGGGAGGTGAGGATGTGGATTTGGGGTACAGGGGGGTCAGGATGTGGTTTGGGGTACAGGGAGGTCAGGATGTGGATTTGGGGTACAGGGGTCCGGGGCTCGGGGCAAATCCCCAGCGAGTTCCCCTACCAGTCTCCGTCCAATCAGCCGATACACCTCATGTCTCCGGCTTCGGTTCCATCTCTTACAAGCGGCAGCCTCCAGAATGGAGGTAATCCAGAGCGGGAGACTAGGGAAGAACAGATGGTGTTAGACAAGGGAGGAGATAGAGAGAGGGGGAGGGAGTGAAAGAAAGTGAGAGAGACAGAGGGAAAGAGGTTTATGCCAGAAGGAGTGAGAAAGGAATAGAAGGTGGGGGACAGAGAGCTTTCCACAATCCTGCCAGCTCTCTGTCCCGTTCTCTCACCCCTTTACCCTCTGTATTTCTCACCCACTCTCTCTCTCTCCCATTTCCCCCCTCTCTCTCCCATTACCCCGTCTCTCTCATACCCCCCTTTCCCCCTCACTCTTTCACACACCCATTTCCCCATCTCTCTCTCATGTTCTCTCTCCCCATTCCCTCTCTCTCTCACTCTCATTTCCCCCTCTCTCTCTCACCCCCATTTCCCCTTTCTTTCACTCCCATTACCCCGTCTCTCTCATACCCTCCTTTCCCCCTCACTCTCTCTCTCCCATTTCCCCATCTCTCTCTCATGTTCTCTCTCCCCATTCCCTCTCTCTCACCCCCATTTCCCCTTTCTTTCACTCCCATTACCCCGTCTCTCTCATACCCCCCTTTCCCCCTCACTCTCTCTCACTCCCATTTCCTCCCCCTCTCTCTCAGTCCCATTCCATTCTCTCTCTCTCACCCCCATTTCACTCTCTCTCTCACCCCCATTTCCCCTTTCTTTCACTCCCATTACCCCGTCTCTCTCATACCCCCCTTTCCCCCTCACTCTCTCTCACTCCCATTTCCCCATCTCTCTCTCAGTCCCATTCCATTCTCTCTCTCTCACCCCCATTTCACTCTCTCTCTCACCCCCATTTCACTCTCTCTCTCACCCCCATTTCACTCTCTCTCACCCCCATTTCTCCCTCACAGTCTCTCTCGCTACAATATCCTTCCCCTCTCTCACCCATTACACCCTCTCTCTCATTCTCTCTCACCTCCCATTCCCCACCTCTCCCTCTCACTCCTAATTCACCCTCTTTCTCTCACCTACTTACCTCTCTCACTCCCATTTCCCCTTCTCTCTCACTCCCATTTCCCTGACTCTCACTCCATTTCCCTTTCTATCTCTCTCTCTCCCATTTCCCTCTCTCTTTCTCCCATTTCCCTCTCCCTCTCTCACTCCCATTTCCCTCCCTCTCTCTCACTCCCATTTCCCTTTCTATCTCTCTCACTCCCATTTCCCTGACTCTCACTGCATTTCCCTTTCTATCTCTCTCACTCCATTTCCCTTTCTATCTCTCTCACTCCCATTTCCCTTTCTATCTCTCTCTGTCCCATTTCCCTCTCTATCTCTCCCATTTCCCTCTTCCTCTCTCACTCCCATTTCCCTTTCTCTCTCACTCCCATTTCCCTTTCTATCTCCCTCACTCCCATTTCCCTTTCTATCTCTCTCACTCCCATTTCCCTTTCTATCTCTCTCACTCCCATTTCCCTTTCTATCTCTCTCACTCCCATTTCCCTTTCTATCTCTCTCACTCCCTTTTCCCTTTCTGTCTCTCTCTCTCACTCCCATTTCCCTTTCTGTCTCTCTCTCCCTCTCCCATTTCCCTTTCTGTCTCTCTCCCCCCTCTCCCATTTCCCTCCCTCTCTCTCACTCCCATTTCCCTTTCTATCTCTCTCACTCCCATTTCCCTTTCTGTCTCTCTCTCTCACTCCCATTTCCCTTTCTGTCTCTCTCACTCCATTTCCCTTTCTATCTCTCTCACTCCATTTCCCTTTCTATCTCTCTCACTCCCATTTCCCTTTCTATCTCTCTCTGTCCCATTTCCCTCTCTATCTCTCCCATTTCCCTCTTCCTCTCTCACTCCCATTTCCCTTTCTCTCTCACTCCCATTTCCCTTTCTATCTCCCTCACTCCCATTTCCCTTTCTATCTCTCTCACTCCCATTTCCCTTTCTATCTCTCTCACTCCCATTTCCCTTTCTATCTCTCTCACTCCCATTTCCCTTTCTATCTCTCTCACTCCCTTTTCCCTTTCTGTCTCTCTCTCTCACTCCCATTTCCCTTTCTGTCTCTCTCTCCCTCTCCCATTTCCCTTTCTGTCTCTCTCCCCCTCTCCCATTTCCCTCCCTCTCTCTCACTCCCATTTCCCTTTCTATCTCTCTCACTCCCATTTCCCTTTCTGTCTCTCTCTCTCACTCCCATTTCCCTTTCTGTCTCTCTCTCCCTCTCCCATTTCCCTTTCTGTCTCTCTCCCCCTCTCCCATTTCCCTCCCTCTCTCTCACTCCCATTTCCCTCTCGCTCTCTCTCCCACTCCCATTCCCCTCTCTCTCTCCCATTTCCCTCCCTCTCTTGTTGGCTTTCTCTCTCTCTCTCTCTCTCATTCTCTCCCTCACCCCCATTTCTCACACTCTTCTCTATAAATCTCCATGTTTTCCTCTCTCCCAAACACCCCCACAACGACATCACCTCTCCATAGCTCCACCCCCCAGATTCTCTTAAAGACACAGTCCACACCCCCACTGGGCTCAGCTGTTCGACTTGATGAAGCGTTTTACCAGCCTCTCTCTCATGACTCAGAGACTGTTCAATTTTAACTCTTTTTATCCGTGAGAGGACCTGAACTCCTCCCGGATTTGTCCAGAGTGTCTCTCTCTGTAAAGTAACCTCGTGTTGCTCAGACTGTTTATCTGACATGTAGCCCTGGATGAGCAGAAGTTTCCTCCAGTTAAATATCGGGAAGATTGAATCGACTGTTTTCAGTCCCCGCTCCAAACTCCGTTCCTGAGATACCGGCTCAATCCCTCTCCCTGGTACCAGTCTGAGGTTAAACCAGTCAGTTCACAACAGATGAGCTTCTGACCTCATATCTGCGCCATCACTCAGACCGCCGATTCCCGTCTTCGTAACATGGCCCGCGTCAACCCCTCTCAGCTCATCCGCTGCTGCAGCCCTCACCCATGTCTTCATTCCCTCCAGATTTCACTATTCCCACCACACTCCTGGCTGCTCTCCCACACTCTGCCCTCTGGAAACTGGAGGTCTTAAGGACAGAGGGATCTACCTGTCCTGGTACATGAATCATAACAAGTTAGTCTGCAGGTGCAGCAAGTGATTCGGAAGGGAAATGCAATGTTGGTCTTTATTGTGAGGGGGCTGGAGTATAAAAATCGGGAAGTCTTGCTCCAACTGTACAGGGCGTTGGTGAGGCCACTCCTGGTGTCTTGTGGACAGTTTCAGTCCCCTTACTGAAGGATCGATAGACTCGGATTGGAGGCCGTTCAGAGGCGGTTCACTCGGCTGATTCCTGGGGTGAAGGGGGTTTGTCGGATGAGGAAAGGGTGAGCAGGTTGGGCCTGTACCCATTGGAGTTTAGAAGAATGAGGGGTGGTCTTATTGAAACATATCAGATTCTGAGGGGAGGGAGGGGGCTTGACAGGGTGGATGCTGAGAGGGTGTTTCCCCCTCGTGGGGGGGCCACAGTTTCAGAATGAGGGGCCTCCCATTGAAGACGGAGACATGGAGAAGGAGGGTCTACACCGAGGGAGTACTTCACTGTTGGAGGGTCAGTGCTGAGGGAGAGCCGCACTGTCAGAGGGCCAGTGCTGAGGGAGAGCCGCACTGTCAGAGGGCCAGTGCTGAGGGAGAGCCGCACTGTCAGAGGACCAGTACTGAGGAAGTGCCGCACTGTTGGAGAGTCAGTACCTAGGGAGTGCCGCACTGTCGGAGAGTCAGTACCTAGGGAGTGCCGCACTGTTGGAGAGTCAGTACCTAGGGAGTGCCGCACTGTCGGAGGATCAGTACTGAGGGAGTACAGCACTGTTGGGGGGGCAGTTGTGAGGGAGTGCAGCACTGTCGGAGGGTCAGTACTGAGGGAGTGCCGAACTGTCGGAGGGTCAGTACTGAGGGAGTACAGCACTGTCAGAGGGTCAGTACCTAGCGAGTGCCGCACTGTCGGAGGGTCAGTACTGAGGGAGTACAGCACTGTCGGATGGTCAGTACTGATGGAGCGCCGCACTGTCGGAGGGCCAGTGCTGAGGGACTGCCACACTGTCCGAGGACCAGTACTGCAGGAGTGCCGCACTGTCGGAGGGTCAGTACTGAGGGAATACAGCACTGTCAGAGGGTCAGTACTGAGGGAATGCTGCACTGTCGGAGAGTCCGTACTGTGGGAGTACAGCACTGTCGGAGGGACAGTAGGGAGGGAGCGCCACACTGTCGGAGGGTCAGTACTGAGGGAGTGCCGCACTGTCGGAGGGTCAGTACTGAGGGAGTGCCGCACTGTCGGAGGGTCAGTACTGAGGGAGTGCCGCACTGTTGGAGGGTCAGTACTGAGGGAGAGCCGCACTGTCGGAGGGTCAGTACTGAGGGAGTGCCGCACTGTCGGATGTTCAGTGCTCAGGGAACGCCGCACTGTCGGAGGGTCAGGACTGAGGGAGTGCCGCACTGTCAGAGGGTCAGGACTGAGGGAGAGCCGCTCTGTCGGAGTGTCAGTACTGAGGGGGTGCAGCACTGTCGGAGGGTCAGTACTGAGAGGGTGCAGCACTGTCGGAGGGTCAGTACTGAGGGAGTGCCATCCTGTCGGAGGGTCAGTACTGAGGGAGTGCCGCACTGTCGGAGGGTCAGTACTGAGGGAGTGCTGCACTGTCGGAGGGTCAGTACTGAGGGAGTGCAGCAGTGTTGGAGGGTCAGTACTGAGGGAGTGCCACTCTGTCGGAGGGTCAGTACTGAGGGAGTGCCGCACTGTCGGATGTTCAGTGCTCAGGGAACGCCGCACTGTCGGAGGGTCAGGACTGAGGGAGTGCCGCACTGTCAGAGGGTCAGGACTGAGGGAGAGCCGCTCTGTCGGAGTGTCAGTACTGAGGGGGTGCAGCACTGTCGGAGGGTCAGTACTGAGAGGGTGCAGCACTGTCGGAGGGTCAGTACTGAGGGAGTGCCATCCTGTCGGAGGGTCAGTACTGAGGGAGTGCCGCACTGTCGGAGGGTCAGTACTGAGGGAGTGCTGCACTGTCGGAGGGTCAGTACTGAGGGAGTGCAGCAGTGTTGGAGGGTCAGTACTGAGGGAGTGCCACTCTGTCGGAGGGTCAGTACTGAGGGAGTGCTGCACTGTCGGAGGGTCAGTACTGAGGGAGTACCGCACTGTCGGAGGGTCAGTACTGAGGGAGTACAGCACTGTCGGAGGATCAGTACTGAGGGAGTACAGCACTGTTGGGGGGGCAGTTGTGAGGGAGCGCAGCACTGTCGGAGGGTCAGTACTGAGGGAGTACAAAACTGTCAGAGGGTCAGTACCTAGCGAGTGCCGCACAGTCGGAGGGTCAGTACTGAGGGAGCACCGGACTGTCGGAGGGCCAGTACTGAGGGACTGCCGCACTGTCTGAGGGCCAGTACTGAGGGAGTGCCGAAATGTCGGAGGGTTAGTACTGAGGGAGTGCTGCACTGTCGGAGGGTCAGTACTGAGGGAATACAGCACTGTCGGAGGGTCAGTACTGAGGGAATGCTGCACTGTCGGAGAGTCCATACTGTGGGAGTACAGCACTGTCGGAGGGACAGTAGTGAGGGAGCGCCACACTGTTGGAGGGTCAGTACTGAGGGAGTGCCGCACTGTCGGAGGGTCAGTAGTGAGGGAGTGCCGCACTGTCGGAGGGTCAGTACTGAGGGAGTGCCGCACTATCGGAGGGTCAGTACTGAGGGAGAGCCGCACTGTCGGAGGGTCAGTACTGAGGGGGTGCCGCACTGTCGGAGGGTCAGTACTGAGGGAACGCCGCACTGTCGGATGTTCAGTGCTCAGGGAACGCCGCACTGTCAGAGGGTCTGTACTGAGGGAGTGCCACACTGTCGGAGGGTCAGGACTGAGGGTGAGCCGCTCTGTCGGAGGGTCAGTACTGAGGGGGTGCAGCACTGTCGGAGGGTCAGTACTGAGAGGGTGCAGCACTGTCGGAGGGTCAGTACTGAGGGAGTGCCATCCTGTCGGAGGGTCAGTACTGAGGGAGTGCCGCACTGTCAGAGGGTCAGTACTGAGGGAGTGCTGCACTGTCGGAGGGTCAGTACTGAGGGAGTGCCGCACTGTTGGAGGGTCAGTACTGAGGGAGTGCCACTCTGTCGGAGGGTCAGTACTGAGGGAGTGCTGCACTGTCGGAGGGTCAGTACTGAGGAAGTGCCACACTGTTGGAGGGTCAGTACTGAGGGAGTGCCACTCTGTCGGAGGGTCAGTACTGAGGGAGTGCTGCACTGTTGGAGGGTCAGTGCTGAGGGAGTGCTGCACTGTCAGAGGGTCAGTACTGAGGGAGTGCCGCACTGTCGGAGGGTCAGTACTGAGGGAGTGCTGCACTGTCAGAGGATCAGGGCTCAATTTCGATTTTCCATTCCCGGATTTGGTGGGAGGGGCCTAAACCCATGACGCTCTGACTCAGGAGAGAGAGAAATCGAGAGAGAGAGAGATTCACTGAGACTCGATGAAATCCTCCTGGACGTGAGATCTACTCTGTGTACCTGAGAGCGCAGAGAATCCCTCAGTTTAACATCTCCTTCCTCTGCCGCTCTCAACCTGGCGACTGAATGAGGGTCCAACACTGCTAAGCAATGTTTAAAAGTGAGCTCTGGTCGCTGAGTTTAATCTTCTGTCCCATTCAGCAGTGTATCATACGAAGCACATTCACTGTGTAAACACTCCAGAGATTCACATGAAGGTGTCACATTAAACAATAACTTCAGGCATGAATCATAGTTTGAAATAAGACCGAGCAAGGCCATTCTGCCCCCATGTTGGTTCTGTCTCCTTGACAGGTCTATCCAATTAATCCCGTGCTCCCCCCTCTGCTCTCTCCCCCTCCCCTCTCCCCCCGTATCCCTGTAAACTTTTCTCCTTCAAGTATTTCTCCAGTTGCCTCTTTCGAGGGTCCCCCTGTGGAATCTGCTCCCACCGCCCTTTCAGGCAGCGTCATCCAGATCACAACAACTCGCTGTGTGGGAAATAAACAATTCTGCTCATCTCCCCCTCTGCTCCCTTTCCCGATTCCCTCCGACCCTCGTCTCTCCGCTTCCCCACCCTCCTGCCACTGGAAACACCTTCCCCTCGTTCACTCGATCGGGAACCCCCCTCCGACCCCCTCAGGATTTTGAACGCCTCAATTCAATCTCCCCCTTAACGTTCTCTGCTCCAAGGAGAACAATCCCAGCTTCTCCAATCTCTCCACGTCACCGATGTTCCTCATCCCTGGAACCATTCTTGTGAATCTTTTCCGCACTCTCCCTAAAGCCTTCACATCCTTCCTAAAGTGTGGTGCCTGGAATTGGACACAATGCTCCAGTTGGGATTGAACCAGTGTTTTATACACGTTTAACACAACCTCCCTGCTCTTGTACCCTCAGGCCCTATTAATAAAGCCCAGGATGCTGTCTGCTTTATTACCCGCTCTCTCACCCTGTCCTGCCACCTTCAGTGATTTATGTACATATACCCCCAGGTCCCTCAGCTCCTGCACCCTGTTTAGAATTGTACCCTTTATTTTATATTGTCACAGAGTCATAGAGACATAGAGGTCTACAGCACAGAATAAGGCCCTTTGGCCCATTGAGTCTGCACTGGTCAAACAAGTACCTAACTACTCTAATCCCATTTCCCAGCACTAGGCCCATAGCCTTGTGTGCCATGTGGCATCACAAGTGCATATCCAAATACATCTTAAATGTTATGAGGGTTTCTGCCTCTACCACCCTTTCAGGCAGTGAGTTCTGGATTCCCACCACCCTCTGGGTGAAAAAATTCTTCCTCACATCCCCTCTAAACCTCTGCCTTAAATCAATGCCCCCTGGTTATTGATCCCTCCACCAAGGGGAAAAGTTCCTTCCTGTCTACCCTATCTATGCCCCTCATAATTTTACACACCTCAATCATGTGCCCCCTCAATCTCCTCTGCTCCAGGGAAAATAACCCCAGTCTATCCAATCTCTCCTCATAACTAAAACTCTCCAGCCAGGCAACATCCTGGTAAATCTCCTCTGCTCCAGGGAAAATAACCCCAGTCTATCCAATCTCTCCTCATAACTAAAACTCTCCAGCCCAGGCAACACCCTGGGAAATCTCCTCTGCACTCTCTCTAGTGCAGTCACATCCTTCCTATAATGTGGATTCCAGAACAGCACACAATACTCTAGCTGTGGCCTAACCAGTGTTTTATACAGTTCCAGCATAACCTCCCTGCTCTTATATTCTATGCTTTGGCTAATAAAGGCAAGTATCCCATATGCCTTCTTAACCACCTTATCTACCTGTCCCGCTACCTTAAGGGACTGGTGGACATGCACACCAAGGTCCCTTTCATCCTCAGTACTTCCCAGGGTCCTAACATTCATCATGTATCCCCGAGCCTTGTTTGTCCTGCCCAAGTGCATCACCTCACACTTATCCGGATTAAATTCCATGTGCCACTGATCAGCCCATCTGATCAGCCTGTCTATATCCTCCTGTAATCTAAGGCTATCCTCCGCACTATTTACCACCCCACCAACTTTCGTGTCATCCGCGAACTTACTGATCAACCCTCCTACATTCAAGTCTAAAAATTGTCTCTCCACCTTTTTCCTACCAAAATGAATCGCTTCACTCTCCACATTAAACTGCATTTGCCATCTGCCTGCCCACTTCACCAGTTCAATGACTAAAATGTGGGGAGGCAGAGGTGTCGCGGTATTGTCACTGGGCTAGTAATCCAGAGACCCAGAGTAATGCTCTGGGGACCTGGGTCTGAATCCCATCACGGTAGATGGTGAAATTTGAATTCAATAAAGATCAGGAATTAAAAGTCCAATGATGGCCATGAAACCATTGTCGATTGATGTAAAAACCCATCTGGTTCAGTAATGTCCTTTAGGGAAGGAAATCTGCTGTCTTTACCCAGTCTGGGCCTACATGTGACTCCAGACCCCACAGCAATGTGGTTGACTCTGAAATGGCCCTTTAAGGGCAATTAGGGAGAAGCTGTAAATGCTGGCCTCGCCAATAACCCACACATCTCATGAATGAATAAAAAAATAAAAGGTGCACAGCAAGATTCCAATAACTTACATTGATCAGGTGAGACACCTGGAGTGTTGCTTGAGAGAAAAGGATAAAGCAAGAAATTTGTAAGTTCTATAGACAAATTTTATGTCAACATTGTTAATTCAACCTTCAAAGCTTTGTCAATCTATCAAACATGATCTTAATGTACAGTTTGCATAGATAGGAACAGGATGAGGCCATTCAGCCCCTCGAGTCTGTTACACAGGAACAGGAGGAGGCCATTCAGCCCTGCAGACTTGATCATTTGCCATGTGGGGAGTATGGTTTGGGAGTGTGAGGACAGAGTTTCGATCATTAGGCAGGTGAGAGTTGATGGTGTGTGAAGTGGGGAGGGGTTGAGGGGAGGGATGGGGGTTGAGGGTTGGGGAGATGGTGGGAAATTGGAATCTATTCCTGGCAGCAGCACTTGTAGAGAAATGTTCCTAATCCCCCCAGAGTGACCAAGATCGCCAAGGCGATCAGAAACCAGACCCACCAGGGTCGGGTCTTCCGGTAAACTCTCAGACAGTCACTACCGTCCCTCTCCAGCCCCACCTCCACTCCCTCATAGCCTCTCGAGCGGAGGGTGAAGATGCAGTTTCCCCCTGAGCTCTCGGCCTTTACAATCTCAAACTTCTCGTAGGGAGGGATTAAGATCTCATCTTCCCCCTCAAAGAATGAGTAATTGCGGATCTTGACACCGTAAGTCGTGTTCAGCACAAACAAAGTCCTGTTTCCATATCCCTCGGCCACTGTTCTGTTGAGGGAGGTGGAGGTGAATCTCCCAAACCTCATCTCCTGGCCCCATCTCCCAAACTTGGGAACGTTCAACCCGCGATAAAGGTGTAAGTGTTTGGAATGATCTCTCAATGCCTGGAGAGCGATGGTTAGGAGATAGTGGAAGGCCTTCAGTTTAAATTCGGAGTTGTATTTGGTGATATTTCCATATTTCTGAACCTCATCGTTAAATGCCTTGTACAATGATCCATGATGGGTGTACATAGTGACCACGATCATGTGCTCCTTACGGAGACCATGGGGAATGGTGCGCCCATTCCAAAACTTTCTGGCCAAATCCCAAACATCCATGAACGTCTGGTTTTTCTGCAGTTCTTCATTCAAACACTCGATCGCCAAGTTGTCCCAATCTTCACTCCGGGGGAACCAATACATGGCTGAATTCTCTTCCATATCCAGCCCATTGCCATCCGTGTGGACACCACAGCTTTCCCCATCGCTGACCAGGGAGGTGACCAGCCGCTGTGCTGTGAATCAGAGAGAGTGAGAGAGACAAGTCCCAGTGATACAGCCTCTTCCACAACAACACAATGAGCCAAAGCCTCACAGCAGCAACAGTTTATATCATAAACCCACCATGTCACGGAGACACAGAAGGGGATTTCAGGGAGAGATCGCTCAAAGTGAGAGAGAGAGGGAGATTTGAAAGGGAGTCGGACAGGACGGAAACAGGTGGAGAGATTTAGGGAGGGAATTCCAGATATCAGCGACCCCAGGCAGCTGAAGGCACGGCCGCCGATGGTGGAGCGATAGGGAATCGAGGGATGGTCAAGAGGCCGGAATTGGAGGAGCGCAGAGATCTCAGAGGGTCGTAGGAGGGCTACAGAGATCCGGAGGGGTGTAGGGGCTGGTGGAGGTCAAAGAACTAAGGACGGTTGTAGGGGTTGGAGGAGGTTACAGAAATATGGAGCGTTGTAGGTGCTGGAGGAGGTTAGAGAGATAGGGAGGGTTGTAGGGGCTGGAGGAGGTTACAGAGATAGGGAGGGCTGTAGGGGCTGGAGGAGGTTACAGAGATAGGGAGGGTTGTAGGGGCTGGAGGAGGTTACAGAGATAGGGAGGGGTGTAGGGGCTGGAGGAAGTTACAGAGATAGGGAGGGCTGTAGGGGCTGGAGTGTGTTAGAGAGATAGGGAGGGTTGGAGGGCCTGTAGGAGGTAACAGATACAGGGAGGGTTGTAGGAGCTGGAGGAGGATACAGACATAGGGAGGGCTGTAGGGGCTGGAAGAGGTTACAGAGATAGGGAGGGTTGTCGGGGCTGGAGGAGGATACAGACATAGGGAGGGCTGTAGGGGCTTGAGGAGGTTACAGAGATTGGCAGGGTTGTACTGGCTGGAGGAGGTTAGAGAGATAGGGAGGGTTGTAGGGGCTGGAGGAGGTTACTGAGAAAGGGAGGTTTGTAGGGTCTGAGGGAGGTTACAGAGATAGAGAGGTTTGTAGGGGCTGGAGGAGGTTACAGAGATAGGGAGGGTTGTTGGGGCTGCAGGTTAAAGAGATAGGGAGGGGTGTAGAGGCTGGAGGTTACAGAGATAGGGAGGGTTGTAGGGGCTGGAGGTTCCAGAGATAGGGAGGGTTGTAGGTGCTGGAGGCGGTTACAGAGATAGGGAGGGTTGTAGGGGCTGGAGGTTACAGAAATAGGGAGGGTTGTAGGGGCTGGTGGTTACAGAGATAGGGAGGGTTGTAGGGGCTGGGGGAGGTTACAGAGATAGGGAGGTTTGTTGGGCTGGGGGAGGTTACAGAAATAGGGAGGGTTGTAGGGGCTGGGAGGAGTTCACAGAGATTGGGAGGGTTGTAGGGGCTGGGAGAGGTTACAGCTATAGGGAGGTTTGTAGTGGCTGGGGGAGGTCACAGAGATAGGGAGGGTTTTAGGGGCTGGATGAGGTTACAGAGACTGGGAGGGATTTAAGGGCTGGAGGAGGTTACAGAGATAGGGAGGGTTGTTGGGGCTGGAGGAGGTTACAGATATAGCTAGTGTTGTATGGGCTGGAGGAGGTTACAGAGATAGGTAGGGTTGTAGGGGCTGGAGGAGGTCACAGAGATTGGGAGGGTGGTAGGGGCTGGAGGAGGTTACAGAGATAGGGAGGGTTGTAGGGGCTGGAGGAGGTTAGAGAGATTGGGAGGGTTATAGGGGCTGGAGGAGGTTAGAGAGATTGGGAGGGTTGTAGGGGCAGGTGAAGTTCGCAGAGATGGGGGGGTTATAGGGGCTGGATGAGGTTATAGAGAAAGGGAAAGATTTAAGGGCTGGAGGAGGTTTCAGAGACAGGAAGGGTTTTAAGTGCTCGAGCAGGTTACAGAGACAAGTAGGGTTGTACAGCCTGTGTCAGAGATAGAAAGGGTTGTAGTGACTGGCGGAAGTTACTGAGATAGGGATGGTTGAAGTGGCTGGAGGAGTTTACAGAGATAGGGAGGTTTCTAGGGTCTGGAGGAGGTTAAAGAGTTAGGGAGGGTTGTAGAGGCTGGAAGATGTTAGAGAGATATGTAGGGTTGTACAACCTAGGGATGTGTCAGAGATAGCAAGTGTTTTAGCTTCTGAAGGACCATTATAAAAAAAGTGCATTGCAGTGCAACATTGGCTGAATCCTGGCCCTTCTACAAGGAAGCACTCCCTCAGAAATTACCCGCCGACAGTGCAAAACTCCCTAAGTACTGACCCTCCAACAGTGCAGCACTCCCTCAGAACTGAAGATCCTACTGTGCAGCACTCCCTCAGCACTGTCTGACAGTGCTGCACTCCCTCAATACTGTCCCTCCGATAGTATGCACTCACTCAATAATGTCCCTCCCATAGTGCTGCACTCCCTCAATACTGTCCCTCCCATAGTGCTGCACTCACTCAATAATGTCCCTCCCACTGTGCTGCACTCACTCAATAATGTCCCTCCCATAGTGCTGCACTCCCTCAATACTGTCCCTCCCACAGTGCTGAACTCCCTCAATACTGTCCCTCCCATAGTGCTGCCCTACCTCAATACTGTCCCTCCCATAGTGCTGCACTCCCTCAATACTGCTTCTCCCACAGTGCTGCAATCCATCAGTACTGTCCCTCCAACTGTGCTGCACTCCCTCAGTACAGGCAGCATAATCCTGCTGTTGCTGGAAATGTGTAATAAAGACAGAAGATGCTGGAATAACTCAGCAGGTCTGGCAGCGTGTGTGGAGAGTGGACCCAGCTTAACGTTTCGAGTCCGTATGAACCTCCTTCAGAAAATGCCTGGGGATGTCTGTCTGCACTTGTCACTGTGCAGGTCTCGAACCCACCAGTTTCAGTCACATGTAGGAGAGACAGACAGTAAAACCCAGTGAGATAGAGAACCAAATTTTGTACAGATTACCACTTCAAAGTTAAGGGACGAATTGTTTTGATATTTGCAGTCAGTGTGTAAATACTCACAGCCTATCAGGAGGTAAACATAAATGATCCACCTCAGCTTGTCTAATCTCCAGATTTGATGCATTAAACTTAGTGGTAGAAGGAATCACAGTCCAGGAAATGGACCTCACTCCGATCAATTCGGATCTGGTACGTGACCAGCACTTTGCTCAGAGCGGAACCTATATCTTGTGATAGTTTAAATCACACAATGAGAAACGTGCACAATCCTTCGATGCGCTGTACTTCCTGAAACAGCGATTCATGTGTAAACAAGAGGAACTGGAGGAGGTTACAGAGACAGGGAGGGTTATAGGGGCTGGAGGAGGTTACAGAGACAGGGAGGGTTGTAGGGGCTGGAGGAGGTTACAGAGACAGGGAGGGTTGTAGGGGCTGGAGGAGGATACAGAGATGGGGAGGGTTGAAGGGGCTGGAGGAGGTTACAGAGATAGGGAGGGTTGTAGGGGTTGGAGGAGGTTACAGAGATATGGAGTGCTGTAGGGGATGGAGGAGGTTACAGAGATAGGGAGGATTGCAGGGGCTGGAGGAGGTTACAGAGATAGGGAGTGTTGTAGGGGTTGGAGGAGGTTACAGAGATAGGGAGGTTTAGGGGCTGGAGGAGGTTACAGAGATAGGGAGAGTTGTAGGGACTGGAGGAGGTTACAGAGATAGGGAGGATTGTAGGGGCTGGAGCAGGTTACAGAGATAGGGAGGTGTAGGGGCTGGAGGAGGTTACAGAGACAGGAAGGGTTTTAAGTGCTCGAGCAGGTTACAGAGACAAGTAGGGTTGTACAGCCTGTGTCAGAGATAGAAAGGGTTGTAGTGACTGGCGGAAGTTACAGAGATAGGGATGGTTGAAGGGGCTGGAGGAGGTTACAGAGATAGGGAGGTGTAGGGGCTGGAGGAGGTTACAGAGACAGGGAGTGTTGTAGGGGCTGGAGGAGGATACAGAGACGGGGAGTGTTGCAAGGGCTGGAGGAGGTTACAGAGATAGGGAGGGTTGTTAGGGCTGGAGGAGGATACAGAGATAGGGAGGGTTGTAGGGGCAGGAGGAGGTTACAGAGATAGGGAGCGTTGTCGGTGCTGGAGGAGGTTACAGAGATAGGGAGTGTTGTAGGGGCTGGAGGAGATTACGGAGATAGCGAGGGTTGTAGGGGCTGGAGGAGGTTACAGAGATAGGGAGGGTTGTAGGGCCTGGAGGAATTTACAGCGATAGGGAGGGTTGTAGGGGCTGGAGGAGGTTACAGAGATAGGGAGTGCTGTAGGGGCTGGAGGAGGTTACAGAGATGGGGAGGATTGCAGGGGCTGGAGGAGGTTACTGAGAAACGGAGGGTTGTAGGGGCTGGAGCAGGTTACAGAGATAGGGAGGTTTATAGGGGCTGGCAGGCTTTACAGAGATAGGGAGGATTGTAGGGGCTGGAGGAGGTTACAGAGATAGGGAGGGTTATAGGGACTGGAGGAGGTTACAGAGATAGGGAGAGTTGTAGGGACTGGAGGAGGTTACAGAGATAGGGAGGGTTATAGGGACTGGAGGAGGTTACAGAGATAGGGAGGATTGTAGGGGCTGGAGGAGGTTACAGAGATAGGGAGGGTTATAGGGACTGGAGGAGGTTACAGAGATAGGGAGGGTTATAGGGACTGGAGGAGGTTACAGAGACAGGGAGGATTGTAGGGGCTGGAGGAGGTTCCAGAGATAGGGAGTGTTATTGGGGCTGGCAGGCTTTACAGAGAAAGTGGGGGCTGGAGCAGGTTACAGAAATAGGGATCGGTGTAGAGGCAGGAGGACTTTGGAGTGACAAGTAGTGTTGTACAGCTTGGGGATGTGTCAGAGATAGCAAGTGTTGTTGCTTCTGAAGGAAGGTTACAGAGTTAGTGCATTGGCTGAGTCCTGGCCCTTCGACAAGCAAGCACTCCCTCAGAAATTACCCTCCAACCGTGCAAAACTCCCTTAGCACTGACACTCCGACAGTGAGGCACTGCCTCAGCACTGACCCTCAGACAGTGCGGCACTCCCTCAGCACTGACCCGCCGACAGTGCAGCACTCCCTCAGCACTGACGCTCCGACTGTGCAGCACTCCCTCAGCACTGTCCCTCTGACAGTGCTGCACTCCCTCAATACTGTTCCTCCCACAGTATGCACTCCCTCAATACTTTCCCTCCCACAGTGCTGCACTCCCTCAGTACAGGCAGCATAATCCTGCTGTTGCTGGAAACGTGAAATAAAGACAGAAGATGCTGGAATAACTCAGCAGGTCTGGCAGCGTGTGTGGAGAGTGGACCCAGCTTAACGTTTCGAGTCCGTATGAACCTCCTTCAGAAAATGCCTGGGGATGTCTGTCTGCACTTGTCACTGTGCAGGTCTCGAACCCACCAGTTTCAGTCACATTTAGGAGAGACAGACAGTAAAACCCAGTGAGATAGAGATCAAAATTTTGTAAAGATTACCACTTCAAAGTTAAGGGATGAATTGTTTTGATATTTGCAGTCAGTGTGTAAATACTCACAGCCTATCAGGAGGTAAACGTAAATGATCCACCTCAGCTTGTCTAATCTCCAGATTTGATGCATTAAACTTGCCTGTAGAATTGTTGACAGTCCTGGAAATGGACTTCACTCTGATCAATTCTGATCTTGCACATGACCAGTACTTGGCTCAGAGCTGTACCTACATTTGGTGATAGTTTGTTTAACCCACACAATCAGAAACTTGCACAACCCTTCGATGCGCTGTACTTCCTGAAACCACGATTTGTGTATAAACCAGAGGTCTCCCTTTCCTCGAGAGCAAAATTCCTTCCCATCTACTGAATCTGACAATGTAGTTCATATAAATTACAGAGATAGGGAGTCTTGTATGGACAGGGCGAGGCATCACAGATGGGGATAGTTGTCGAGACTGAAGGAGTTTACAGAGATACGGAGGGCTGTAGGAGGCTGGAGGAGTTTACAGAGATAGGGAGGGTTGTAGGGGCTGGAGGAGGTTACAGAGATAGGGAGGGTTGTAGAGGCTGGAGGTGGTTACAGATTTAGGAAGGGTTGTAGGGGCTGGAGGAGGTCACAGAGATTGGGAGGGTGGTAGGGGCTGGAGGAGGTTACAGAGATAGAGAGTGTTGTAGGTTCTAGAGGCGGTTACAGAGATAGGGAGGGTTGTAGGTGCTGGAGGAGGTTACAGAGATAGGGAGGGTTGTAGAGGCTGGAGGTGGTTACAGATTTAGGAAGGGTTGTAGGGGCTGGAGGAGGTCACAGAGATTGGGAGGGTGGTAGGGGCTGGAGGAGGTTACAGAGATAGGGAGGGTTGCAGGGGCTGGAGGAGGTTACAGAGATAGGGAGGGTTGTAGGGGCTGGAGGAGGTTACAGAGACAGGGAGGGTTGTAGGGGCTGGAGGAGGTTACAGAGACAGGGAGGGTTGTAGGGGCTGGAGGAGGTTACAGAGATAGGGAGGGTTGCAGGGGCTGGAGGAGGTTACAGAGATAGGGAGGGGTGTAGGGGCTGGAGGAGGTTACAGAGATAGGGAGGGTTGCAGGGGCTGGAGGAGGTTACAGAGATAGGGAGGGTTGTAGGGGCTGGAGGAGGTTACAGAGATAGGGAGGATTGCAGGGGCTGGAGGAGGTTACAGAGATAGGGCTTGCTGTAGGTTCTAGAGGCGGTTAAAGAGATAGGGAGGGTTGTAGGGGCTGGAGGAGTTTACAGAGATTGATATGGTTGTAGGTGCTGGAGGAGGTTAGAGAGATTGGGAGGGTTGTAGGAGCTGGAGGAGGTTAGAGAGATTGGGAGGGTTGTAGGGGCAGGTGGAGTTCACAGAGATGGGAGGGTTATAGAGGCTGGATGAGGTTATTAGAGAAAGGGAGGGATTTAAGGGCTGGAGGAGGTTTCAGAGTCAGCAAGGATTTTAAGTGCTCGAGCAGGTTACAGAGACAAGTAGGGTTGTACAGCCTATGTCAGAGATAGAAAGGGTTGTAGTGACTGGCGGAAGTTACTGAGATAGGGTTGGTTGAAGGGGCTGGAGGAGTTTACAGAGATAGGCAGGTTTCTAGGGTCTGGAGGAGGTTAAAGAGTTAGGGAGGGTTGTAGAGGCTGGAAGATGTTAGAGAGATATGTAGGGTTGTACAACCTAGGGATGTGTCAGAGATAGCAAGTGTTTTAGCTTCTGAAGGACCATTATAAAAAAAGTGCATTGCAGTGCAACATTGGCTGAATCCTGGCCCTTCTACAAGGAAGCACTCCCTCAGAAATTACCCGCCGACAGTGCAAAACTCCCTAAGTACTGACCCTCCAACAGTGCAGCACTCCCTCAGAACTGAAGATCCTACTGTGCAGCACTCCCTCAGCACTGTCTCTCTGACAGTGCTGCACTCCCTCAATACTGTCCCTCCAATAGTATGCACTCACTCAATAATGTCCCTCCCACTGTGCTGCACTCCCTCAATAATGTCCCTCCCATAGTGCTGCACTCCCTCAATACTGTCCCTCTGACAGTGCTGCCCTACCTCAATACTGTCCCTCCCACAGTGCTGAACTCCCTCAATACTGTCCCTCCCATAGTGCTGCACTCCCTCAATACTGCTTCTCCCACAGTGCTGCAATCCATCAGTACTGTCCCTCCAACTGTGCTGCACTCCCTCAGTACAGGCAGCATAATCCTGCTGTTGCTGGAAATGTGAAATAAAGACAGAAGATGCTGGAATAACTCAGCAGGTCTGGCAGCGTGTGTGGAGAGTGGACCCAGCTTAACGTTTCGAGTCCATATGAACCTCCTTCAGAAAATGCCTGGGGATGTCTGTCTGCACTTGTCACTGTGCAGGTCTCGAACCCACCAGTTTCAGTCACATTTAGGAGAGACAGACAGTAAAACCCAGTGAGATAGAGAACCAAATTTTGTACAGATTACCACTTCAAAGTTAAGGGATGAATTGTTTTGATATTTGCAGTCAGTGTGTAAATACTCACAGCCTATCAGGAGGTAAACATAAATGATCCACCTCAGCTTGTCTAATCTCCAGATTTGATGCATTAAACTTAGTGGTAGAAGGAATCACAGTCCAGGAAATGAACTTCACTCCGATCAATTCGGATCTGGTACGTGACCAGCACTTTGCTCAGAGCGGAACCTATATCTTGTGATAGTTTATTTCACACAATGAGAAACGTGCACAATCCTTCGATGCGCTGTACTTCCTGAAACAGCGATTCATGTGTAAACAAGAGGAACTGGAGGAGGTCACAGAGACAGGGAGGGTTATAGGGGTTTTAGGAGGTTACAGAGACAGGGAGGGTTATAGGGGCTGGAGGAGGTTACAGAGACAGGGAGGGTTATAGGGGCTGGAGGAGGTTACAGAGATAAGGAGGGTTGTAGGGGCTGGTGGAGGTTACAGAGATAGGGAGGGTTGTATGGGCTGGAGGAGGTTACAGAGATAGGGAGGGTTGTCGGGCTGGAGGAGGTTACAGAGATGGGGAGGATTGCAGGGGCTGGAGGAGGTTACAGAGAAACGGAGGGTTGTAGGGGCTGGAGCAGGTTACAGAGATAGGGAGGGTTATAGGGGCTGGCAGGCTTTACAGAGACAGGGAGGATTGTAGGGGTTGGAGGAGGTTACAGAGATAGGGAGGTGTAGGGGCTGGAGGAAGTTACAGAGATAGGGAGAGTTGTAGTGACTGGAGGAGGTTACAGAGATAGGGAGGGTTGTAGGGGTTGGAGGAGGTTACAGAGTAGGGAGGGTTGTAGGGGCTGGAGGAGGTTACAGAGATAGGGAAGGTTGTAGAGGTTGGAGGAGCTTACAGAGATAGGGAGGGTTGTAGGGGCTGGAGGAGGATACAGAGATAGGGAGGGTTGTAGGGGCAGGAGGAGGTTACAGAGATAGGGAGTGTTGTAGGGGCTGGAGGAGGATACAGAGATAGGGAGTGTTGTAGGGGCTGGAGGAGATTACGGAGATAGCGAGGCTTGTAGGGGCTGGAGGAGGTTACAGAGATAGGGTTGTATGGGCTGGAGGAGGTTCTAGAGACAGGGAGGGTTGTAGAAGGTTTCAGAGATAGGGAGGGTTGTAGGGACTGGAGGAAGTTACAGAGATAGGGAGGGTTGTAGAGGCTGGAGGAGGTAACAGAGGTGGGAGGGTTGTAGGTTCTGGAGGAGGTTCTAGAGACAGGGAGGGTTGTAGGAGTTTTCAGAGATAGGGAGTGTTGTAGGTGCTGAAGGAGATTATAGAGATAGGGAGGGTTGTAGGGACAGGTGGAGGCTTCAGAGATAGGGGCTGTTGTAGTGGCTGGAAGAGGCTATAGAGATAGGGAGGGTTGTAGGGGCTGGTGGAGGTTGTAGAGATGGGCACAGTTGTAGGGGCTGGAGGACTTTACAGACATAGGGATGTTTGTAGGTCCTGGATGTGACAGAGAGAGAGCGAGGGCAAGTTATTGGTGGTGGTGGGAATGAGAGAGCGAGATATAAACAGAGAATTAGTTTCATGGAGCAGATGAGATAGGGGAGAGACACAGGTGAAGTGGAGACCTGCTCATGGCCCAGCACTTGTGGTTTCAGCACAGTTTATGGAGGCAGGATCCGAGCTGGTCTCTCACTGAGTGGTTTAACCAAGAGTTCAGATGAGGAGAAAGGTCAAAGTTGAACAAAGCATTGTTCACATACATGGCAGGAATTGATCCGAGCGGGGAGTGTATCCTGGACTCTATGGTCCAGGAGGGGTCAGTTAGTTCAAGGTGTTAGGATCTAGAGATAGTTTAATGTATATTTTTCTCTCTTTGTGGGTGAAATGATGAAACGTGTGGCCCAGTTTCATTTCTCAGTGGAGATGGCAGCTCTAAGCTCTGTTTGAATACCGGCATTTCTAATGAGGTTTTACATCTCTTGAACGCAAGGTAGGAAAAAAACTGTGCTGTTTCCTAGCGACAGGGGTCCAGAGAGAGAGAGAAAAGTCAGAAAAAAATCTGCCCGCCATCAATTAAAAGGTCACTTAAGCCATTAAACGCCGATACCACGTTGCCAGTGTGTGATTTGGCCCTTGTCACATGGGAAGAACGGGCAGGTGGGCAGCCGACAAGTTCAAAAACCTCCTCCCCGGGGGGTATAAAAAGGGTCAGCAGCATTGGCAGTGCGAGTCGTGTGGAGGTTAGGAGATAGTTTGCTGTTGGTGTGGTTTTGGTACTTGGCAGATTCACCTCCGTTCGGGGCTTCATTCTTAGCATTTCCAGGCTGCATTTCAGGCCTCATCGGGGTCTCCAAAGACCCCGGAGGATTCAGACCGTGTGGACCCTTCTGGGTATCAGACAGCCTTCCATCACCCTGGGAATGAGGATTGTGGTCTCCGCTGGAGGCATCTCCCCTGAGGAGGGAGAGAGGGGCAGAAGGGAGAGGTGTCGCAATGCAGATTCCAGGGGAGGGACCTGTGGGAGGAGAGACGCAGGCACAAGGGGAGCAGGGCCAGCAGGGACTCGAAGGTGGAAGGGGCCACAGAGAGCACTGCTATCCTGCTGCCGGAGCTTACAGGCGGCGATGCAGCGACCTCAATATGTCCGAGGTGCAGCACCGAAGGGGACTTCCTCTCTCCAGGGAGACAGTGACCTCCATTTGGACAGATGATTGGGCCTGGGACCAGCTCTGACTGTGTGGGTGGACGCCCCATGCCAGTGGCTCTGAAGGTCACAGAGGAGCCCGCAGAGACCATCAGACAGCTTGTGTGTCAAACTAAGGTTGTTCTGGACCTCCCAGCTCACCATTGATGGACGGGCACCTCGCTGGGATACTGGGTGCCTCATCCATCTCCCACACGGACACTCACCAGCTGGGGTCAGTGCCTGTGTGAGGGCTTGCAGGTCCGAGCGCATACCCCAGGAACCCCTGATTCTGTTCCTGGAGCTGCCTCTCCAGGAGAGTCACCTCTCTCTCAATGGAGGAGGCAGGGTGCTTGGCCATGAGGGTTAACGCAGTGATTATGCTCCACATGGACTCCTCCTCAGCAGAGAGCATGGCACTCAGACCCACACGGATCTCCACCAGATCCTTCCGAGCATCCCACTGGACATCCAGCATCTGGCGCCTAATGGACACCTCCAGAGGCTCATCATCTGGCTTTGACCCAGCATCGTCCTGGTCTCCAGCAGCCCTCCGACTGCCGGCGCACTGCGTACTCTCTGCCTCCACCTGACACTCAAGCGAGTGCCCTCAAAACAAGGTCTTGGAGAGTGGAGGTTGGAAACCCTCGGGTGCTGGGGCGGTGGAGGGAGTGAATGTTTGTGGATGGGGAGCCAATCAAGCGGGGCTGCTTTGTCCTTGATGGTGTCGAGCTTCTTGTGTGTTGTTGGAGCTGCACTCATCCAGGCAAGTGGGGAATATTCCATCACACTCCTGACTTGTGCCTTGTAGATGGTGGACAGGCTTTGGGGAGTCAGAAGGTGAGTTACTCACCACAGGATTCCCAACCCCTGACCTGCGTTTGTAGCCACAGTATTTACATGTCTAGTCCAGTTCAGTGAGGAGGAGTTGAGGAGGGGAGGAGGATTTGAGTAGGTGAGGAGGATTTAAGGAGGTGAGGAGGAGTTGAGGAGGTGAGGAGGATTTGAGCAGGTGAGGAGGATTTAAGGAGGTGAGGAGGAGTTGAGTACATTTCAAGCAATGACCTGATTATAGAACGAGTGGTTATCACAATAACTCATGAGCATAGGCTACCCAGAGGCTGTATCCATTGTGGTTATCCCGAAGGAAGGTGATGATATTCCATATCCTTGGGAACATGGTGTCTGTGACCACCTCGATGTAATGGTGTACATCAGGCTGTGTTATCTCAGGTGAGCTATCCACAAGCTGCCTGGAATGAGGCAGAGTCTTCCTCTGCACTGAGTCTCACTCAGTGAGGTCGGTAAATGCCTGTCCTGTCTCTCGGGGCAGTAGAAGATCATCGGGTCCTCTGCTGAAAATCTGGTGGTTCAGAGCCATGGCCAATTGGAAGAGACATCAGGCTTGAGGGGCTGAATGGCCTCCTCCTTCTCCTCTCTCCATATGTTCTGAAGTTACCCCAATGCCTCGATCTCTCCCCTGGTCTCTGTCGAGGACTTATGGAGGGTTGCTAAGAGAAATGTACCTGTGAGGTACTCATAGACATGGGGCGCTCGATAATAGTCCAAACGACATTCTCTGTACAGGGCGGAGTGGTGAGAGATCCTTCATATCGGTAAAATGGAGCCAGTTTCCAGGGAATAACCTTATCCAGATTCAAAGGCAGAATGTGTGCTTCACCTGGAGGTGAACAGAAATGGAAGTAAAGTGTGTTAGAGTCCAAAACACACGTCACAGAGAGAAGGTGGGATTGAGGGATACGGAGAGAAGGTGGGATTGAGGGATACGGAGAGAAGGTGGGATTGAGGGATACGGAGAGAAGGTGGGATTGAGGGATATGGAGAGAAGGTGGGATTGAGGGATATGGAGAGAAGGTGGGATTGAGGGATACGGAGAGAAGGTGGGATTGAGGGATATGGAGAGAAGGTGGGATTGAGGGATATGGGGAGAAGGTGGGATTGAGCGATACGGGGAGAAGGTGGGATTGAGGGATATGGGGAGAAGGTGGTTTTGAGGGATATGGAGAAATGGTGGAACTGAGGGATATGGAGAGAATGAGGGATTGAGGGATACGGAGAGAAGGTGGGATTGAGGGATATGGAGAGAAGGTGGGACTGAGGGATACGGAGAGAAGGTGGGATTGAGGGATACGGAGAGAACGTGGGATTGAGGGATATGGAGAGAAGGTGGGATTGAGGGATACGGAGAGAACGTGGGATTGAGGGATACGGAGAGAAGGTGGGAATGAGGGATATGGAAAGAAGGTGGGACTGAGGGATATGGAGAGAATGAGGGACTGAGGGATAGGGAGAGAAGTTGGGATTGAGGGATACGGGGAGAAGGTGGGATTGAGGGATACGGGGAGAAGGTGGGAATGAGGGATATGGAGAGAAGGTGGGATTGAAGGATACGGAGAGAAGGTGGGATTGAGGGATATGGGGAGAAGGTGGGATTGAGGGATATGGAAAGAAGGTGGGATTGAGGGATTTGGAGTGAAGGTATGATTGAGGGATATGGAAAGAAGGTGGGACTGAGGGATATGGAGAGAATGAGGGACTGAGGGATAGGGAGAGAAGTTGGGATTGAGGGATACGGGGAGAAGGTGGGATTGAGGGATACGGGGAGAAGGTGGGAATGAGGGATATGGAGAGAAGGTGGGATTGAGGGATATGGAGAGAAGGTGGGATTGAGGGATATGGAAAGAAGGTGGGATTGAGGGATTTGGAGTGAAGGTATGATTGAGGGATATGGAAAGAAGGTGGGACTGAGGGATATGGAGAGAATGAGGGACTGAGGGATAGGGAGAGAAGTTGGGATTGAGGGATACGGGGAGAAGGTGGGATTGAGGGATACGGGGAGAAGGTGGGAATGAGGGATATGGAGAGAAGGTGGGATTGAGGGATATGGAGAGAAGGTGGGATTGAGGGATATGGAAAGAAGGTGGGATTGAGGGATTTGGAGTGAAGGTATGATTGAGGGATATGGAAAGAAGGTGGGACTGAGGGATATGGAGAGAATGAGAGATTGAGGGATAGGGAGAGAAGTTGGGATTGAGGGATACGGGGAGATGCAAGGATTGAGAGATGTGACGTAAGGTGGGAATGAACAATATGAGGAGCAGGTGGGATTGAGGATCATGGGGAGAAAGTGGGAGTGGGGGAAATCAGAGGAAGGTGGGATGATGCGTTGGATTTGTCGAGAGTTGATGGAGCTTTACTCTTTATCATTGTCCTGTACCGGCCCAGGCAATGTTCGGACACTAGAGAGAGATCAAAACTGCTCCTGATCGCTGTCCTGTGATCTCTGGGTTGGAGAGACAGAGAGGGGAAATCAGCCCGGGTTCCTGCTCCTGATCACTGTCCAGTAACCCCTGGGTTAGAGAGGGGGGAAATCAGCCAGGGTTCCTGCTCCTGATCACTGTCCAGTGATCCCTGGGTTGGAGAGAGAGAGGAAATCAGGCAGCTTTCCTGCTCCTAATCACTGTCCAGTGATCCCTGGGTTAGAGGGAGAAGGGAAATCAGCCAGGGTTCCTGCTCCTGATCACTGTCGAGTGATCCCTGGGTTAGAGAGACAGAGAGGGGAAATCAGCCAGGGTTCCTGCTCCTGATCATTGTCCAGTGATCCCTGGGTTAGAGAGAGAGAGAGAGGGGAAATCAGCCAGGGTTCCTGCTCCTGATCACTGTCCAGTGATCCCTGGGTTAGAGAGAGAGGGCAAATCAGCCAGGGTTCCTGCTCCTGATCACTGTCCAGTGATCCCTGGGTTAGAGAGAGAGAGGGCAAATCAGCCAGGGTTCCTGCTCCTGATAACTGTCCAGTGATCTCTGGGTTAGAGAGAGAGAAAGAGGGGGGAAATCAGCCAGGGTTCCTGCTCCTGATCACTGTCCAGTGATCCCTGGGTTAGAGAGAGAGGGCAAATCAGCCAGGGTTCCTGCTCCTGAACACTGTCCAGTGATCCCTGGGTTAGAGAGAGAGAGAGGAAATCAGCCAGGGTTCCTGATCCTGATCACTGTCCAGTGATCCCTGGGTTAGAGAGAGAGAGGGGAAATCAGCCAGGGTTCCTGCTCCTGATCACTGTCCAGTGATCCCTGGGTTAGAGAGAGAGAGAGGGGAAATCAGCCAGGGTTCCTGCTCCTGATCACTGTCCAGTGATCCCTGGGTTAGAGAGAGAGAGGGAAAATCAGCCAGGGTTCCTGCTCCTGATCACTGTCCAGTGATCCCTGGGTTAGAGAGAGTGAGGGGAAATCAGCCAGGGTTCCTGCTCCTGATCACTGTCCAGTGATCCCTGGGTTAGAGAGAGAGAGAGAGGGGGGAAATCAGCCAGGGTTCCTGCTCCTGATCACTGTCCAGTGATCCCTGGGTTAGAGAGAGAGAGGGGAAATCAGCCAGGGTTCCTGCTCCTGATCACTGTCCAGTGATCCCTGGGTTAGAGAGAGAGAGAGAGGGGGGAAATCAGCCAGGGTTCCTGCTCCTGATCACTGTCCAGTGATCCCTGGGTTAGAGAGAGAGGGGAAATCAGCCAGGGTTCCTGCTCCTGATCACTGTCCAGTGATCCCTGGGTTAGGGAGAGAGAGGGGAAATCAGCCAGGGTTCCTGCTCCTGATCACTGAGCAGTGATCCCTGGGTTAGAGAGAGAGAGGGAAAATCAGCCAGGGTTCCTGCTCCTGATCACGGTCCAGTGATCCCTGGGTTAGAGAGAGAGAGGGGAAATCAGCCAGGGTTCCTGCTCCTGATATCTGTCCAGTGATCCCTGGGTTAGAGAGAGGGGAAATCAGCCAGGGTTCCTGCTCCTGATCACTGTCCAGTGATCCCTGGGTTAGAGAGTGAGAGGGGAAATCAGCCAGGGTTCCTGCTCCTGATCTCTGTCCAGTGATCCCTGGGTTAGAGAGAGGGGAAATCAGCCAGGGTTCCTGCTCCTGATCACTGTCCAGTGATTCCTGGGATAGAGAGAGAGGGGAAATCAGCCAGGGTTCCTGCTCCTGATCATTTTCCAGTGATCCCTGGGTTAGAGAGAGAGAGGGAAATCAGCCAGGGTTCCTGCTCCTGATCTCTGTCCAGTGATCCCTGGGTTAGAGAGAGGAGAAATCAGCCAGGGTTCCTGCTCCTGATCACTATCCAGTGATCCCTGGGTTAGAGAGCGAGAGGGGAAATCAGCCAGGGTCCTGCTCCTGATCACTGTCCAGTGATCCCTGGGTTAGAGAGAGAGAGAGGAAATCAGCCAGGGTTCCTGCTCCTGATCTCTGTCCAGTGATCCCAGGGTTAGAGAGAGGGGAAATCAGCCAGGGTTCCTGCTCCTGATCACTGTCCAGTGATCCCTGGGTTGGAGAGAGAGAGGGGAAATCAGCCAGGGTTCCTGCTCCTGATCACTGTCCAGTGATCCCTGGGTTAGAGAGAGAGGGGGATAGAGAGAAAGAGAGGGGAAATCAGCTAGTGTTTCTGCTCCTGATCACTGTGTAACAAACCCCTGAGTTAGACAGAGAGTGGAATATTAACCAGGGTTACTACTCCTGATCATTTTCCAGTCATCCCTCAGTTAGAGAAAGGGTGGAAATGATCCAGCGGTTCTGCTCCTAATCAATGTACAATGGTCTCTGGGTTAGAGAGAGTGAGGGGAAATCAGCCAGTGTTCCTGCTCCTGATCACTGTCCAGTGATCCCTGGGTTAGAGAGAGAGAGGGGAAATCAGTCAGGGTTCCTGCTCCTGATCACTGTCCAGTGATCCCTCGGTTAGAGAGAGAGAGAGGGAAAATCAGCCAGGGTTCCTGCTCCTGATCACTGTGCAGTGATCCCTGGGTTAGAGAGAGAGAGAGGTGAAATCAGCCAGGGCTCCTGCTCCTGATCACTGTCCAGTGATCTCTGGGTTAGAGAGAGAGAGAGGGGGGAAATCAGCCAGGGTTCCTGCTCCTGATCACTGTCCAGTGATCCCTGGGTTAGAGAGAGAGTAGAAATCAGCCAGGGTTCCTGCTCCTGATCACTGTCCAGTGATCTCTGGGTTAGAGAGAGAGAGAGGGGGGAAATCAGCCAGGGTTCCTACTCCTGAACACTGTCCAGTGATCCCTGGGTTAGAGAGAGTGAGGGGAAATCAGCCATGGTTCCTGCTCCTGATCACTGTCCAGTGATCCCTGGGTTAGTGAGAGAGAGGGGATATCAGCCAGGGTTCCTGCTCCTGATCACTGTCCAGTGATCCCTGGGTTAGAGAGAGAGAGGGAAAATCAGCCAGGGTTCCTGCTCCTGATCACTGTCCAGTGATCCCTGGGTTAGAGAGAGAGAGGGGAAATCAGCCAGGGTTCCTGCTCCTGATCACTCTCCTTTGATCTCTGGGTTAGAGAGAGAGAAAGAGGGGGGAAATCAGCCAGGGTTCCTGCTCCTGATCACTGTCCAGTGATCCCTGGGTTAGAGGGAGAAGGGAAATCAGCCAGGGTTCCTGCTCCTGATCACTGTCCAGTGATCCCTGGGTTAGAGAGAGAGAGGGAAATCAGCCAGGGTTCCTGCTCCTGATCACTGTCCAGTGATCCCTGGGTTAGAGAGAGAGGGGAAATCAGCCAGGGTTCCTGCTCCTGATCACTGTCCAGTGATCCCTGGGTTAGAGGGAGAAGGGAAATCAGCCAGGGTTCCTGCTCCTGATCACTGTCCAGTGATCCCTGGGTTAGAGAGAGAGAGGGGAAATCAGCCAGGGTTCCTGCTCCTGATCACTGTCCAGTGATCTCTGGGTTAGAGAGAGAGAAAGAGGGGGGAAATCAGCCAGGGTTCCTGCTCCTGATCACTGTCCAGTGATCCCTGGGTTAGAGAGAGAAGGCAAATCAACCAGGGTTCCTGCTCCTGATCACTGTCCAGTGATCCCTGGGTTAGAGAGAGAGAGGGAAAATCAGCCAGGGTTCCTGCTCCTGATCACTGTCCAGTGATTCCTGGGTTAGAGAGAGAGAGGGGAAATCAGCCAGGGTTCCTGCTCCTGATCACTGTCCAGTGATCCCTGGGTTAGAGAGAGAGAGAGCGGAAATCAGCCAGGGTTCCTGCTCCTGATCACTGTCCAGTGATCCCTGGGTTAGAGAGAGAGAGGGAAAATCAGCCAGGGTTCCTGCTCCTGATCACTGTCCAGTGATCCCTGGGTTAGAGAGAGTGAGGGGAAATCAGCCAGGGTTCCTGCTCCTGATCACTGTCCAGTGATCCCTGGGTTAGAGAGAGAGAGAGAGGGGGGAAATCAGCCAGGGTTCCTGCTCCTGATCACTGTCCAGTGATCCCTGGGTTAGAGAGAGAGAGGGGAAATCAGCCAGGGTTCCTACTCCTGATCGCTGTCCAGTGATCCCTGGGTTAGAGAGAGAGAGAGAGGGGGGAAATCACCCAGGGTTCCTGCTCCTGATCACTGTCCAGTTATCCCTGGGTTAGAGAGAGTGAGGGGAAATCTGCCAGGGTTCCTGCTCCTGATCACTGTCCAGTGATCCCTGGGTTAGAGAGAGAGGGGAAATCAGCCAGGGTTCCTGCTCCTGATCACTGTCCAGTGATCCCTGGGTTAGAGAGAGAGAGGAGAAATCAGCCAGGGTTCCTGCTCCTGATCACTGAGCAGTGATCCCTGGGTTAGAGAGAGAGAGGGAAAATCAGCCAGGGTTCCTGCTCCTGATCACTGTCCAGTGATCCCTTGGTTAGAGAGAGAGAGGGAAATCAGCCAGGGTTCCTGCTCCTGATCACGGTCCAGTGATCTCTGGGTTAGAGAGAGAGAGGGGAAATCAGCCAGGGTTCCTGCTCCTGATCACTGTTCATTGATCCCTGGGTTAGAGAGAGAGGGAAAATCAGCCAGGATTCCTGCTCCCGAGCACTGTCCAATGATCCCTGGGTTAGAGAGAGTAGAAATCAGCCAGGGTTCCTGCTCCTGATCACTGTCCAGTGATCCCTGGGTTAGAGAGAGAGAGAGGGGAAATCAGCCAGGGTTCCTGCTCCTGATCACTGTCCAGTGATCCCTGGGTTAGAGAGAGAGTGGAAATCAGCCAGGGTTCCTGCTCCTGATCACTGTCCAGTGATCCCTGGGTTAGTGAGAGAGGGGAAATCAGCCAGGGTTCCTGCTCCTGATCACTGTCCAGTGATCCCTGGGTTAGAGAGAGAGAGAGGGGAAATCAGCCAGGGTTCCTGCTCCTGATCACTGTCCAGTGATCCCTGGGTTAGAGAGAAGAGAGGAAATGAGGCAGGGTTCCTGCTCCTGATCACTGTCCAGTGATCCCTGGGTTAGAGAGAGAGAGAGGGGAAATCAGCCAGGGTTCCTGCTCCTGATCACTGTCCAGTGATCCCTGGGTTAGAGAGAAGAGAGGAAATGAGGCAGGGTTCCTGCTCCTGATCACTGTCCAGTGATCCCTGGGTTAGAGAGAGAGAGAGGGGAAATCAGCCAGGGTTCCTGCTCCTGATCACTGTCCAGTGATCCCTGGGTTAGAGTGAAGAGAGGAAATGAGGCAGGGTTCCTGCTCCTGATCACTGTCTAGTGATCCCTGTGTTAGAGAGAGAGGTGAAATCATCCAGGGTTTCTGCTCCTGATCATTGTCCAGTGATCCCTGGGTTAGAGAGAGAGAGAGGAAATCAGCCAGTGTTCCTGCTCCTGATCACTGTCCAGTGATCCCTGGGTTAGAGAGAATGAGGGGAAATCAGCCAGGGTTCCTGCTCCTGATCACTGTCCAGTTACCCCTGGGTTAGAGAGTGAGGGGAAATCAGCCAGGGTTCCTGCTCCTGATCACAGTCCAATGATCCCTGGGTTAGATAGAGAGAGAGGAAATCAGACAGGGTTCCTGCTCCTGATCACTGTCCAGGGATCCCTGGGTTAGAGAGAGAGAGGGGGGAAATCAGCCAGGGTTCCTGCTCCTGATCACTGTCCAGTGATTCCTGGGTTACATAGAGAGAGAGGAAATCAGCCAGGGTTCCTGCTCCTGATCACTGTCCAGTGATCCCTGGGTTAGAGAGAATGAAGGGAAATCAGCCAGAGTTCCTGCTCCTGCTCACTGTCCGGTTACCCCTGGGTTAGAGAGTGAGGGGAAATCAGCCAGGGTTCCTGCTCCTGATCACTATCCAGTGATCCCTGGGTTAGAGAGAGAGACTAGAAATCAGCCAGGGTTCCTGCTCCTGATCACTGTCCAGTGATCCCTGGGATAGAGAGAGAGAGAGGGGAAATCAGCCAGGGTTCCTGCTCCTGATCACTGTCCAGTGATTCCCTGGGTTAGAGAGAATGAAGGGAAATCAACCAGGGTTCCTGCTCCTGATCACTGTCCTATTACCCCTGGGTTAGAGAGTGAGGGGAAATCAGCCAGGGTTCCTGCTCCTGATCACTGTCCAGTGATCCCTGGGTTAGAGAGAGAGAGAGGGGAAATCAGCCAGGGTTCCTGCTCCTGATCACTGTCCAGTGATCCCTGGGTTAGAGAGAAGAGAGGAAATGAGGCAGGGTTCCTGCTCCTGATCACTGTCTAGTGATCCCTGTGTTAGAGAGAGAGGTGAAATCATCCAGGGTTTCTGCTCCTGATCATTGTCCAGTGATCCCCGGGTTAGAGAGAGAGAGAGGAAATCAGCCAGTGTTCCTGCTCCTGATCACTGTCCAGTGATCCCTGGGTTAGAGAGAATGAGGGGAAATCAGCCAGGGTTCCTGCTCCTGATCACTGTCCAGTTACCCCTGGGTTAGAGAGTGAGGAGAAATCAGCCAGGGTTCCTGCTCCTGATCACAGTCCAATGATCCCTGGGTTAGATAGAGAGAGAGGAAATCAGCCAGGGTTCCTGCTCCTGATCACTGTCCAGGGATTCCTGGGTTAGAGAGAGAGAGGGGGGAAATCAGCCAGGGTTCCTGCTCCTGATCACTGTCCAGTGATTCCTGGGTTACATAGAGAGAGAGGAAATCAGCCAGGGTTCCTGCTCCTGATCACTGTCCAGTGATCCCTGGGTTAGAGAGAATGAAGGGAAATCAGCCAGAGTTCCTGCTCCTGCTCACTGTCCGGTTACCCCTGGGTTAGAGAGTGAGGGGAAATCAGCCAGGGTTCCTGCTCCTGATCACTATCCAGTGATCCCTGTGTTAGAGAGAGAGACTAGAAATCAGCCAGGGTTCCTGCTCCTGATCACTGTCCAGTGATCCCTGGGATAGAGAGAGAGAGAGGGGAAATCAGCCAGGGTTCCTGCTCCTGATCACTGTCCAGTGATTCCCTGGGTTAGAGAGAATGACGGGAAATCAACCAGGGTTCCTGCTCCTGATCACTGTCCTTTTACCCCTGGGTTAGAGAGTGAGGGGAAATCAGCCAGGGTTCCTGCTCCTGATCACTGTCCAGTGATCCCTGGATTGGAGAGAGAGAGGGGAAATCTGCCAGGGTTCCTGCTCCTGATCACTGTCCCGTGATCCCTGGGTTAGAGAGAGGGAGGGGAAATCAGCCAGGGTTCCTACTCCTGATCACTGTCCAGAGATCCCTGGGATAGAGAATGAGAGAGGGGAAATCAGCCAGGGTTCCAGCTCCTGCTCACTGTCCAGTGATCCCTGGGATAGAGTGAGAGAGGTGAAATCAGCCAGGGTTCCTGCTCCTGATCACTGTTCATTGATCCCTGGGTTAGAGAGAGAGGGAAAATCAGCCAGGTTTCCTGCTCCCGAGCACTGTCCAATGATCCTTGGGTTAGAGAGAATAAAAATCAGCCAGGGTTCCTGCTCCTGATCACTCTCCAGTGATACCTGGGTTAGAGAGAGAGGGGAAATCAGCCAGATTTCCTGCTCCTGATCACAGTCCAGTGATCCTGGGTTAGAGAGAGAGGGGAAATCAGCCAGGGTTCCTGCTCCTGATTACTGACCTGTGATCCCTGTGTTAAAGAGAGGGTGTAAATCATCCAGGGTTCCTGCTCCTGATCACTGTACAATGGTCTCTGGGTTAGAGAGAATGAGGGGAAATCAGCCAGGGTTCCTGCTCCTGATCACTGTCCAGTGATCCCTGGGTTAGAGAGAGAGAGAGGAAATCAGCCAGGGATCCTGCTCCTGATCACTGTCCAGTTACCCCTGGGTAGAGAGTGAGGGGAAATCAGCCAGGGTTCCAGCTCCTGATCACTGTCCAATGATCCCTGGGTTAGAGAGAGAGAGTGGGGAAATCAGCCAGGGTTCCTGCTCCTGATCACTGTCCAGTGATTCCTGGGTTACATAGAGAGAGAGGAAATCAGCCAGGGTTCCTGCTCCTGATCACTGTCCAGTGATTCCTGGGTTACATAGAGAGAGAGGAAATCAGCCAGGGTTCCTGCTCCTGATCACTGTCCAGTGATCCCTGGGTTAGAGAGAATGAAGGGAAATCAGCCAGGGTTCCTGCTCCTGATCACTGTCCGGTTACCCCTGGGTTAGAGAGTGAGGGGAAATCAGCCAGGGTACCTGCTCCTGATCACTATCCAGTGATCCCTGGGTTAGAGAGAGAGACTAGAAATCAGCCAGGGTTCCTGCTCCTGATCACTGTCCATTGATCCCTGGGATAGAGAGAGAGAGAGGGGAAATCAGCCAGGGTTCCTGCTCCTGATCACTGTCCAGTGATCCCTGGGTTAGAGAGAATGAAGGGAAATCAACCAGGGTTCCTGCTCCTGATCACTGTCCTTTTACCCCTGGGTTAGAGAGTGAGGGGAAATCAGCCAGGGTTCCTGCTCCTGATCACTGTCCAGTGATCCCTGGATTGGAGAGAGAGAGGGGAAATCAGCCAGGGTTCCTGCTCCTGATCACTGTCCCGTGATCCCTGGGTTAGAGAGAGGGAGGGGAAATCAGCCAGGGTTCCTACTCCTGATCACTGTCCAGAGATCCCTGGGATACAGAATGAGAGAGGGGAAATCAGCCAGGGTTCCAGCTCCTGCTCACTGTCCAGTGATCCCTGGGATAGAGAGAGATAGGTGAAATCAGCCAGGGTTCCTGCTCCTGATCACTGTTCATTGATCCCTGGGTTAGAGAGAGAGGGAAAATCAGCCAGGTTTCCTGCTCCCGAGGACTGTCCAATGATCCTTGGGTTAGAGAGAATAAAAATCAGCCAGGGTTCCTGCTCCTGATCACTCTCCAGTGATACCTGGGTTAGAGAGAGAGGGGAAATCAGCCAGGGTTCCTGCTCCTGATCACTGTCCAGTGATCCTGGGTTAGAGAGAGAGGGGAAATCATCCAGGGTTCATGCTCCTGATCACTGTACAATGGTCTCTGGGTTAGAGAGAATGAGGGGAAATCAGCCAGGGTTCCTGCTCCTGATCACTGTCCAGTGATCCCTGGGTTAGAGAGAATGAGGGGAAATCAGCCAGGGTTCCTGCTCCTGATCACTGTCCAGTTACCCCTGGGTAGAGAGTGAGGGGAAATCAGCCAGGGTTCCAGCTCCTGATCACTGTCCAATGATCCCTGGGTTAGAGAGAGAGTGTGGGGAAATCAGCCAGGGTTCCTGCTCCTGATCACTGTCCAGTGATCCCTGGGTAAGAGAGAGAGAGGGGAAATCAGCCAGGGTTCCTGCTCCTGATCACTGTCCAGTGATCCCTGGGTTAGAGAGAGAGAGGGGAAATCAGCCAGGGTTCCTGCTCCTGATCACTGTCCAGTGATCCTGGGTTAGAGAGAGAGGGGAAATCATCCAGGGTTCATGCTCCTGATCACTGTCCAGTGATCCCTGGGTCAGAGAGAGAGAGGGGAAATCAGCCAGGGTTCCTGCTCCTGATCACTGTCCAGTGATCCCTGGGTTAGAGAGAGAGAGGGGAAATCAGCCAGGGTTCCTGCTCCTGATCACTGTCCAGTGATCCCTGGGTTAGAGAGAATGAAGGGAAATCAGCCAGGGTTCCTGCTCCTGATCACTGTCCAGTGATTCCTGGGTTAGATAGAGAGAGAGGAAATCAGGCAGGGTTCCTGCTCCTGATCACTGTCCAGTGATTCCTGGGTTAGAGAGAGAGAGAGAGAGGAAATCAGGCAGGGTTCCTGCTCCTGATCACTGTCCAGTGATCCCTGGGTTAGAGAGAATGAAGGGAAATCAGGCAGGGTTCCTGCTCCTGATCACTGTCCAGTTACCCCTGGGTTAGAGAGTGAGGGGATATCAGCCAGGGTTCCTGCTCCTGATCACTGTCCAGTGATCCCTGGGATAGAGAGAGAGAGTAGAAATCAGCCAGGGTTCCTGCTCCTGATCACTGTCCAGTGATCCCTGGGTTAGAGAGAGAGAGAGAGAGAGGTGAAATCAGCCAGGGTTCCAGCTCCTGATCACTGTCCAGTGATCCCTGGGATAGAGAGAGAGGGGAAATCAGCCAGGGTTCCTGCTCCTGATCATTTTCCAGTGATCCCTGGGTTGGGGAGAAGTTCTAAATCATCTAATGGTTCTGCTCCTGATCACTGTGCAATGGTCTCTGGGTTACAGAGACAGAGGGGAAATCAGCCAAGGTTCCTGGTCCTGATCACTGATCAATGACCCCTGGGTTGGAGCAAGAGGGGAAGTCAGCCTGGTTTCCTGCTCCTGATCACTGTCCAGTGATCCCTGTGTTAGATGGAGATGGGAAATCAGCCAAGGTTCCTGCTCCTGATCACTGCCCGGTCATTCCGGGTTAGAGAGAGAGGGGAAATCAGCCAGGGTTCCTGCTCCTGATCACTGTCCAGTGATCCCTGGGTTAGAGAGAGAGGGGAAATCAGCCAGGGTTCCTGCTCCTGATCACTGTCCAGTTATCCCTGGGTTAGGGAGAGAGAGAGGGGAAATCAGCCAGGGTTCCTGCTCCTGATCACTGTCCAGTGATCCCTGGGTTAGAGAGAGAGAGAGGGGAAATCAGCCAGGGTTCCTGCTCCTGATCACTGTCCAGTGATCCCTGGGTTAGAGAGAGAGAGAGGGGAAATCAGCCAGGGTTCCTGCTCCTGATCACTGTCCAGTGATCCCTGGGTTAGAGAGAGAGAGAGGGGAAATCAGCCAGGGTTCCTGCTCCTGATCACTGTCCAGTGATCCCTGGGTTAGAGAGAGAGAGAGAGAGGGGAAATCAGCCAGGGTTCCTGCTCCTGATCACTGTCCAGTGATCCCTGGGTTAGAGAGAGAGGGGAAATCAGCCAGGGTTCCTGCTCCTGATCACTATCCAGTGATCCCTGGGTTAGAGAGAGAGAGAGAGGGGAAATCAGCCAGGGTTCCTGCTCCTGATCACTGTCCAGTGATCCCTGGGTTAGAGAGAGAGGGGAAATCATCCAGTGTTCCTGCTCCTGATCACTGTCCAGTGATCCCTGGGTTAGAGAGAGAGAGAGGGGAAATCAGCCAGGGTTCCTGCTCCTGATCACTGTCCAGTGATCCCTGGGTTAGAGAGAGAGAGAGAGGGGAAATCAGCCTAGGTTCTTATTAATAAAGCCCAGAATACTGTATAATTTATTAACCGCTCACTCAACCTGCCCTGCTACCTAAAATGATTTATGTACAGGTCCCTCTGCCCCTGCACCCCCTTTAGAATGGTACCCCTTATTTTATATTGTCTCTGCACGTTCTTCCTCCCAAAATGAACCACTTCACTCTCTATGTTAAACTGCATTTGCCATCTGCCTGCCCACTTCACCAGTTCAACGTGTAGAGTGTGCACAGCAAGATTCCAATAAGTTACAATGACCAGGGGTGATATTTGGATAGTTGCTCGTTAGTTTTTATTGAAATATTGCTAGTAAAAATGATAGAGCACAAATTGGTTAAATTTTATGCCAACATTGTTAATTCAATATTTAAAACACTGTAAATCTATCAAACATGATCTTAATATACAGTTTGCACAGATAGGAACAGGAGGAGGCCATTCAGCCCCTCGAGTCTGTTACACAGGAACAGGAGGAGGCCATTCAGCCCCTCGAGTCTGTTACACAGGAACAGGAGGAGGCCATTCAGCCCCGCAGACTTGATCATTTGCCATGTGGGGAGTAGGGTTTGGGAGTGTGAGGGCAGAGTTTCGATCATTAGGCAGGTGAGAGTTGATGGTGTGTGAGGTGGGGAGGGGTTGAGGGGAGGGATGGGGGTTGAGGGTTGGGGAGATGGTGGGAAATTGGAATCTATTCCTGGCAGCAGCACTTGTAGAGAAATGTTCCTAATCCCCCCAGAGTGACCAAGATCGCCAAGGCGATCAGAAACCAGACCCACCAGGGTCGGGTCTTGCGGTAAACTCTCAGACAGTCACTACCGTCCCTCTCCAGCCCCACCTCCACTCCCTCATAGCCTCTCGAGCGGAGGGTGAAGATGCAGTTCCCCCCTGAGCTCTCGGCCTTTACAATCTCAAACTTCTCGTAGGGAGGGATTAAGATCTCATCTTCCCCCTCAAAGAATGAGTAATTGCGGATCTTGACACCGTAAGTCGTGTTCAGCACAAACAAAGTCCTGTTTCCATATCCCTCGGCCACTGTTCTGTTGAGGGAGGTGGAGGTGAATCTCCCAAACCTCATCTCCTGGCCCCGTCTCCCAAACTTGGGAACGTTCAACCCGCGATAAAGGTGTAAGTGTTTGGAATGATCTCTCAATGCCTGGAGAGCGATGGTTAGGAGATAGTGGAAGGCCTTCAGTTTAAATTCGGAGTTGTATTCCGTGATATTTCCATATTTCTGAACCTCATCGTTAAATGCCTTGTACAATGATCCATGATGGGTGTACATAGTGACCACGATCATGTGCTCCTTACGGAGACCATGGGGAATGGTGCGCCCAATCCAAAACTTTCTGGCCAAATCCCAAACATCCATGAACGTCTGGTTTCTCTGCAGTTCTACATTCAAACACTCGATCGCCAAGTTGTCCCAATCTTCACTCCGGGGGAACCAATACGCGGCTGAATTCTCTTCCATATCCAGCCCATTGCCATCCGTGTGGACACCACAGCTTTCCCCATCGCTGACCAGGGAGGTGACCAGCCGCTGTGCTGTGAATCAGAGAGAGTGAGAGAGACAAGTCCCAGTGATACAGCCTCTTCCACAACAACACAATGAGCCAAAGCCTCACAGCAGCAACAGTTTATATCATAAACCCACCATGTCACAGAGACACAGAAGGGGATTTCAGGGAGAGATCGCTCAAAGTGAGAGAGAGAGGGAGATTTGAAAGGGAGTCGGACACGAGGGAAACAAGTGGAGAGATTTAGGGAGGGAATTCCAGAGGTCAGCGACCCCAGGCAGCTGAAGGCACGGCCGCCGATGGTGGAGCGATAGGGAATCGAGGGATGGTCAAGAGGCCGGAATTTAGGAGCACAGAGATCTCGGAGGGTCGTAGGAGGGCTACAGAGATCCGGAGGGGTGTAGGGGCTGGTGGAGGTCAAAGAACTAAGGACGGTTGTAGGGGCTGGAGGAGGTTACAGAAATATGGAGCGTTGTAGGTGCTGGAGGAGGTTAGAGAGATAGGGAGGGTTTTAGGGGGCTGGAGGAGGTCAAATAGCTAGGGACAGTTGTAGGGGCTGGAGGTGGTTACAGAGATAGGGAGGGGTGTAGAGGCAGGAGGTGGTTACAGAGATAGGGAGGATTGTAGGGACTGGAGGAAGTTACAGAGATCGGGAGGGCTGTTGGGCTGGAGTGTGTTAGAGAGATAGGGAGGGTTGGAGGGCCTGGAGGAGGTTACAGAGACAGGGAGGGTTGTAGGAGCTGGAGGAGGATACAGAGATAGGGAGGCTTGTAGGGGGCTGTAGGAGGTTACAGAGATAGGGAGGGTTGTAGGGGCTGGAGGCGGTTACAGAGATAGGGAGGGTTGTACTGGCTGGAGGCGGTTACAGAGATAGGGAGGGTTGTAGGGGCTGGAGGATGTTACAGAGATAGGGAAGGTTGTAGGGGCTGGAGGATGTTACAGAGATAGGGAAGGTTGTAGGGGCTGGAGGTTACAGAGATAGGGAGAGTTGTAGTGGCTGGAGGTTACAGAGTTAGGGAGTGTTGTAGGGGATGGGGGAGTTTACAGAGATAGGGAGGGTTGTAGGTGCTGGGGGAGGTTACAGAGATAGGGATGTTTGTAGGGGCTGGGGGAGGTTACAGAAACAGGGATGGTTGTAGGGGCTGGAGCAGTTCACAGAGATAGGGAGGGTTGTTGGGGCTGGAGGTGGTTACAGATATAGGGAGGGATGTAGGGACTGTAGGAGATAAGAGATAGGTAGGGTTGTAGGGGCTGGAGGAGGTTACAGAGATAGGGAGGTTTGTAGGGGCTGGAGGAGGTTACAGAGATAGGGAGGTTTGTAGGGGCTGGAGGAGGTTAGAGATAGGCAGGGTTGTAGGGGCTAGAGGAGGTTACAGAGATAGTCAGTGTTGTAGGGGCTGGAGGAGGTTACAGAGATAGGGAAGGTTGTAGGGGCTGGAGTAGGTTACAGAGATTGAGAGGGCTGTAGGGGCTGGAGGAGGTTAGAGAGATAGGGAGGGTTGTAGGGGCTGGAGGTTTAAGAGATAGGGAGGTGTGTAGGGGCTGGTGGTTACAGAGATAGGGAGGGTTGTAGGTGCTGGAGGCGTTTACAGAGATAGGGAGGGTTGTAGGGGCTGGTGGTTACAGAGTTAAGGAGGGTTATAGGGGCTAGGGGAGGTTACAGAGATAGGGAGAGTTTTAGGGGCTGGGGGAGGTTACAGAGATGGGGAGGTTTGTTGGGCAGGGTGAGGTTACAGAAATAGGGAGGGTTGTAGGGGCTGGGAGGAGTTTGCAGAGATTGGGAGGGTTGTAGGGCCTGGAGGAGTTCACAGAGATAGGGAAGGTTGTAGGGGCTGGGAGAGGTTACAGCTATAGGGAGGTTTGTGGTGGCTGGGGGAGGTCACAGAGATAGGGAGCGTTTTAGGGGTTGGAGGAGGTTAGAGAGATTGGGAGGGTTGTAGGGGCAGGTGGAGTTCGCAGAGATGGGGGGCTTATAGGGGCTCGATGAGGTTATAGAGAAAGGGAGGGATTTAAGGGCTGGAGGAGGTTTCAGAGACAGGAAGGGTTTTAAGTGCTCGAGCAGGTTACAGAGACAAGTAGGGTTGTACAGCCTGTGTCAGAGATAGAAAGGGTTGTAGTGACTGGCGGAAGTTACTGAGATAGGGATGGTTGAAGGGGCTGGAGGAGTTTACAGAGATAGGGAGGTTTCTAGGGTCTGGAGGAGATTAAAGAGTTAGGGAGGGTTGTAGAGTCGGGAAGATGTTAGAGAGATAAGTAGGGTTGTACAACCTTGGGATGTGTCAGAGATAGCAAGTGTTTTAGCTTCTGAAGGACCATTATAAAAAAAGTGCATTGCAGTGCCACATTGGCTGAATCCTGGCCCTTCTACAAGGAAGCACTCCCTCAGAAATTACCCGCCGACAGTGCAAAACTCCCTCAGAACTGAAGATCCTACTGTGCAGCACTCCCTCAGCACTGTCTCTCTGACAGTGCTGCACTCCCTCAATACTGTCCCTCTGATAGTATGCACTCACTCAATAATGTCCCTCCCACTGTGCTGCACTCCCTCAATAATGTCCCTCCCATAGTGCTGCACTCCCTCAATACTGTCCCTCTGACAGTGCTGCCCTACCTCAATACTGTCCCTCCCACAGTGCTGAACTCCCTCAATACTGTCCCTCCCATAGTGCTGCACTCCCTCAATACTGTTCCTCCCACAGTGCTGCAATCCATCAGTACTGTCCCTCCAACTGTGCTGCGCTCCCTCAGTACAGGCAGCATAATCCTGCTGTTGCTGGAAATGTGAAATAAAGACAGAAGATGCTGGAATAACTCAGCAGGTCTGGCAGCGTGTATGGAGAGTGGACACAGCTTAACGTTTCGAGTCCGTATGAACCTCCTTCAGAAAATGCCTGGGGATGTCTGTCTGCACTTGTCACTGTGCAGGTCCCAATCCCACCAGTTTCAGTCACATTTAGGAGAGACAGACAGTAAAGCCCAGTGAGATAGAGATCAAAATTTTGTAAAGATAACCACTTCAAAGTTAAGGGACGAATTGTTTTGATATTTGCAGTCAGTGTGTAAATACTCACAGCCTATCAGGAGGTAAACGTAAATGATCCACCTCAGCTTGTCTAATCTCCAGATTTGATGCATTAAACTTAGTGGTAGAAGGAATCAGTCCAGGAAATGAACTTCACTCCGATCAATTCGGATCTGGTATGTGACCAGCACTTTGCTCAGAGCGGAACCTATATCTTGTGATAGTTTATTTCACACAATGAGAAACGTGCACAATCCTTCGATGCGCTGTACTTCCTGAAACAGCGATTCATGTGTAAACAAGAGGAACTGGAGGAGGTTACAGAGATAGGGAGGTTTATCGGGGCTGGAGGCGGTTACAGAGACAGGGAGGGTTGTAGGGGCTGGAGGAGGATTCAGAGACGGGGAGGGTTGCAGAGGCTGAAGGAGGTTACAGAGATAGGGAGGGTTGTAGGGGCTGGAGGAGGTTACAGAGTTAGGGAGGGTTGTAGGGGCTGGAGGAGGTTACAGAGATAGGGAGTGCTGTAGGGGCTGGAGGAGGTTACAGAGATGGGGATGATTGCAGGGGCTGGAGGAGGTTACAGAGATAGGGAGGTGTAGGGGCTGCAGGTGGTTACAGATATAGGGAGAGTTGTAGGGACTGGAGGAGGTTACAGAGACAGGGTGGATTGTCGGGGCTGGAGCAGGTTACAGAGGTAGGGAGAGATATAGGGGCTGGCAGGCTTTACAGAGAAAGTGGGGGCTGGAGCAGGTTACAGAAATAGGGATCGGTGTAGAGGCAGGAGGACTTTGGAGTGACAAGTAGTGTTGTACAGCTTAGGGGTGTGTCAGAGATAGCAAGTGTTGTTGCTTCTGAAGGAAGGTTACAGAGTTAGTGCATTGGCTGAGTCCTGGCCCTTCGACAAGGAAGCACTCCCTCAGAAATTACCCTCGAACAGTGCAGCACTCCCTCAGCACTGACAGTCCGACAGTGAGGCACTCCCTCAGCACTGACCCGCCGACAGTGCAGCACTCCCTCAGCACTGACGCTCCGACTGTGCAGCACTCCCTCAGCACTGTCCCTCTGACAGTGCTGCACTCCCTCAATACTGTTCCTCCCACAGTATGCACTCCCTCAATACTTTCCCTGCCACAGTGCTGCACTCCCTCAGTACAGGCAGCATAATCCTGCTGATGCTGGAAATGTGAAATAAAGACAGAAGATGCTGGAATAACTCAGCAGGTCTGGCAGCGTGTGTGGAGAGTGGACCCAGCTTAACGTTTCGAGTCCGTATGAACCTCCTTCAGAAAATGCCTGGGGATGTCATTCTGGACTTGTCACTGTGCAGGTCCCAATCCCACCAGTTTCAGTCACATTTAGGAGACACAGACAGTAAAACCCAGTGAGATAGAGATCAAAATTTTGTAAAGATTACCACTTCAAAGTTAAGGGACGGATTCTTTTGATATTTGCAGTCAGTGTGTAAATACTCACAGCCTATCAGGAGGTAAACGTAAATGATCCACTTCAGCTTGTCTAATCTCCAGATTTGATGCATTAAACTTGCCTGTAGAATTGTTGACAGTCCTGGAAATGGACTTCACTCTGATCAATTCTGATCTTGCACATGACCAGTACTTGGCTCAGAGCTGTACCTACATTTGGTGATAGTTTGTTTAACCCACACAATCAGAAACTTGCACAACCCTTCGATGCGCTGTACTTCCTGAAACCACGATTTGTGTATAAACCAGAGGTCTCCCTTTCCTCGAGAGCAAAATTCCTTCCCATCTACTGAATCTGACAATGTAGTTCATATAAATTACAGAGATAGGGAGTCTTGTATGGACAGGGCGAGGCATCACAGATGGGGATAGTTGTCGAGACTGAAGGAGTTTACAGAGATACGGAGGGCTGTAGGAGGCTGGAGGAGTTTACAGAGATAGGGAGGGTTGTAGGGGCTGGAGGAGGTTACAGAGATAGGGAGTGTTGTAGGGGTTGGAGGAGGTTACAGAGATAGGGAGGGTTGTAGGGGTTGGAGGAGGTTACAGAGATAGGGAGGTTTAGGGGCTGGAGGAGGTTACAGAGATAGGGAGAGTTGTAGGGACTGGAGGAGGTTACAGAGATAGGGAGGATTGTAGGGGCTGGAGCAGGTTACAGAGATAGGGAGGTGTAGGGGCTGGAGGAGGTTACAGAGACAGGAAGGGTTTTAAGTGCTCGAGCAGGTTACAGAGACAAGTAGGGTTGTACAGCCTGTGTCAGAGATAGAAAGGGTTGTAGTGACTGGCGGAAGTTACAGAGATAGGGATGGTTGAAGGGGCTGGAGGAGGTTACAGAGATAGGGAGGTGTAGGGGCTGGAGGAGGTTACAGAGACAGGGAGTGTTGTAGGGGCTGGAGGAGGATACAGAGACGGGGAGTGTTGCAAGGGCTGGAGGAGGTTACAGAGATAGGGAGGGTTGTTAGGGCTGGAGGAGGATACAGAGATAGGGAGGGTTGTAGGGGCAGGAGGAGGTTACAGAGATAGGGAGCGTTGTCGGTGCTGGAGGAGGTTACAGAGATAGGGAGTGTTGTAGGGGCTGGAGGAGATTACGGAGATAGCGAGGGTTGTAGGGGCTGGAGGAGGTTACAGAGATAGGGAGGGTTGTAGGGCCTGGAGGAATTTACAGCGATAGGGAGGGTTGTAGGGGCTGGAGGAGGTTACAGAGATAGGGAGTGCTGTAGGGGCTGGAGGAGGTTACAGAGATGGGGAGGATTGCAGGGGCTGGAGGAGGTTACTGAGAAACGGAGGGTTGTAGGGGCTGGAGCAGGTTACAGAGATAGGGAGGTTTATAGGGGCTGGCAGGCTTTACAGAGACAGGGAGGATTGTAGGGGCTGGAGGAGGTTACAGAGATAGGGAGGGTTATAGGGACTGGAGGAGGTTACAGAGATAGGGAGAGTTGTAGGGACTGGAGGAGGTTACAGAGACAGGGAGGATTGTAGGGGCTGGAGGAGGTTCCAGAGATAGGGAGTGTTATTGTGGCTGGCAGGCTTTACAGAGAAAGTGGGGGCTGGAGCAGGTTACAGAAATAGGGATCGGTGTAGAGGCAGGAGGACTTTGGAGTGACAAGTAGTGTTGTACAGCTTGGGGGTGTGTCAGAGATAGCAAGTGTTGTTGCTTCTGAAGGAAGGTTACAGAGTTAGTGCATTGGCTGAGTCCTGGCCCTTCGACAAGCAAGCACTCCCTCAGAAATTACCCTCCAACCGTGCAAAACTCCCTTAGCACTGACACTCCGACAGTGAGGCACTACCTCAGCACTGACCCTCAGACAGTGCGGCACTCCCTCAGCACTGACCCGCCGACAGTGCAGCACTCCCTCAGCACTGACGCTCCGACTGTGCAGCACTCCCTCAGCACTGTCCCTCTGACAGTGCTGCACTCCCTCAATACTGTTCCTCCCACAGTATGCACTCCCTCAATACTTTCCCTCCCACAGTGCTGCACTCCCTCAGTACAGGCAGCATAATCCTGCTGTTGCTGGAAACGTGAAATAAAGACAGAAGATGCTGGAATAACTCAGCAGGTCTGGCAGCGTGTGTGGAGAGTGGACCCAGCTTAACGTTTCGAGTCCGTATGAACCTCCTTCAGAAAATGCCTGGGGATGTCTGTCTGCACTTGTCACTGTGCAGGTCTCGAACCCACCAGTTTCAGTCACATTTAGGAGAGACAGACAGTAAAACCCAGTGAGATAGAGATCAAAATTTTGTAAAGATTACCACTTCAAAGTTAAGGGATGAATTGTTTTGATATTTGCAGTCAGTGTGTAAATACTCACAGCCTATCAGGAGGTAAACGTAAATGATCCACCTCAGCTTGTCTAATCTCCAGATTTGATGCATTAAACTTGCCTGTAGAATTGTTGACAGTCCTGGAAATGGACTTCACTCTGATCAATTCTGATCTTGCACATGACCAGTACTTGGCTCAGAGCTGTACCTACATTTGGTGATAGTTTGTTTAACCCACACAATCAGAAACTTGCACAACCCTTCGATGCGCTGTACTTCCTGAAACCACGATTTGTGTATAAACCAGAGGTCTCCCTTTCCTCGAGAGCAAAATTCCTTCCCATCTACTGAATCTGACAATGTAGTTCATATAAATTACAGAGATAGGGAGTCTTGTATGGACAGGGCGAGGCATCACAGATGGGGATAGTTGTCGAGACTGAAGGAGTTTACAGAGATACGGAGGGCTGTAGGAGGCTGGAGGAGTTTACAGAGATAGGGAGGGTTGTAGGGGCTGGAGGAGGTTACAGAGATAGGGAGGGTTGTAGAGGCTGGAGGTGGTTACAGATTTAGGAAGGGTTGTAGGGGCTGGAGGAGGTCACAGAGATTGGGAGGGTGGTAGGGGCTGGAGGAGGTTACAGAGATAGAGAGTGTTGTAGGTTCTAGAGGCGGTTACAGAGATAGGGAGGGTTGTAGGTGCTGGAGGAGGTTACAGAGATAGGGAGGGTTGTAGAGGCTGGAGGTGGTTACAGATTTAGGAAGGGTTGTAGGGGCTGGAGGAGGTCACAGAGATTGGGAGGGTGGTAGGGGCTGGAGGAGGTTACAGAGATAGGGAGGGTTGCAGGGGCTGGAGGAGGTTACAGAGATAGGGAGGGTTGTAGGGACTGGAGGAGGTTACAGAGACAGGGAGGGTTGTAGGGGCTGGAGGAGGTTACAGAGACAGGGAGGGTTGTAGGGGCTGGAGGAGGTTACAGAGATAGGGAGGGTTGCAGGGGCTGGAGGAGGTTACAGAGATAGGGAGGGGTGTAGGGGCTGGAGGAGGTTACAGAGATAGGGAGGGTTGCAGGGGCTGGAGGAGGTTACAGAGATAGGGAGGGTTGTAGGGGCTGGAGGAGGTTACAGAGATAGGGAGGATTGCAGGGGCTGGAGGAGGTTACAGAGATAGGGCTTGCTGTAGGTTCTAGAGGCGGTTAAAGAGATAGGGAGGGTTGTAGGGGCTGGAGGAGTTTACAGAGATTGATATGGTTGTAGGTGCTGGAGGAGGTTAGAGAGATTGGGAGGGTTGTAGGAGCTGGAGGAGGTTAGAGAGATTGGGAGGGTTGTAGGGGCAGGTGGAGTTCACAGAGATGGGAGGGTTATAGAGGCTGGATGAGGTTATTAGAGAAAGGGAGGGATTTAAGGGCTGGAGGAGGTTTCAGAGTCAGCAAGGATTTTAAGTGCTCGAGCAGGTTACAGAGACAAGTAGGGTTGTACAGCCTGTGTCAGAGATAGAAAGGGTTGTAGTGACTGGCGGAAGTTACTGAGATAGGGTTGGTTGAAGGGGCTGGAGGAGTTTACAGAGATAGGCAGGTTTCTAGGGTCTGGAGGAGGTTAAAGAGTTAGGGAGGGTTGTAGAGGCTGGAAGATGTTAGAGAGATATGTAGGGTTGTACAACCTAGGGATGTGTCAGAGATAGCAAGTGTTTTAGCTTCTGAAGGACCATTATAAAAAAAGTGCATTGCAGTGCAACATTGGCTGAATCCTGGCCCTTCTACAAGGAAGCACTCCCTCAGAAATTACCCGCCGACAGTGCAAAACTCCCTAAGTACTGACCCTCCAACAGTGCAGCACTCCCTCAGAACTGAAGATCCTACTGTGCAGCACTCCCTCAGCACTGTCTCTCTGACAGTGCTGCACTCCCTCAATACTGTCCCTCCAATAGTATGCACTCACTCAATAATGTCCCTCCCACTGTGCTGCACTCCCTCAATAATGTCCCTCCCATAGTGCTGCACTCCCTCAATACTGTCCCTCTGACAGTGCTGCCCTACCTCAATACTGTCCCTCCCACAGTGCTGAACTCCCTCAATACTGTCCCTCCCATAGTGCTGCACTCCCTCAATACTGCTTCTCCCACAGTGCTGCAATCCATCAGTACTGTCCCTCCAACTGTGCTGCACTCCCTCAGTACAGGCAGCATAATCCTGCTGTTGCTGGAAATGTGAAATAAAGACAGAAGATGCTGGAATAACTCAGCAGGTCTGGCAGCGTGTGTGGAGAGTGGACCCAGCTTAACGTTTCGAGTCCATATGAACCTCCTTCAGAAAATGCCTGGGGATGTCTGTCTGCACTTGTCACTGTGCAGGTCTCGAACCCACCAGTTTCAGTCACATTTAGGAGAGACAGACAGTAAAACCCAGTGAGATAGAGAACCAAATTTTGTACAGATTACCACTTCAAAGTTAAGGGATGAATTGTTTTGATATTTGCAGTCAGTGTGTAAATACTCACAGCCTATCAGGAGGTAAACATAAATGATCCACCTCAGCTTGTCTAATCTCCAGATTTGATGCATTAAACTTAGTGGTAGAAGGAATCACAGTCCAGGAAATGAACTTCACTCTGATCAATTCGGATCTGGTACGTGACCAGCACTTTGCTCAGAGCGGAACCTATATCTTGTGATAGTTTATTTCACACAATGAGAAACGTGCACAATCCTTCGATGCGCTGTACTTCCTGAAACAGCGATTCATGTGTAAACAAGAGGAACTGGAGGAGGTCACAGAGACAGGGAGGGTTATAGGGGTTTTAGGAGGTTACAGAGACAGGGAGGGTTATAGGGGCTGGAGGAGGTTACAGAGACAGGGAGGGTTATAGGGGCTGGAGGAGGTTACAGAGATAAGGAGGGTTGTAGGGGCTGGTGGAGGTTACAGAGATAGGGAGGGTTGTATGGGCTGGAGGAGGTTACAGAGATAGGGAGGGTTGTCGGGCTGGAGGAGGTTACAGAGATGGGGAGGATTGCAGGGGCTGGAGGAGGTTACAGAGAAACGGAGGGTTGTAGGGGCTGGAGCAGGTTACAGAGATAGGGAGGGTTATAGGGGCTGGCAGGCTTTACAGAGACAGGGAGGATTGTAGGGGTTGGAGGAGGTTACAGAGATAGGGAGGTGTAGGGGCTGGAGGAAGTTACAGAGATAGGGAGAGTTGTAGTGACTGGAGGAGGTTACAGAGATAGGGAGGGTTGTAGGGGTTGGAGGAGGTTACAGAGTAGGGAGGGTTGTAGGGGCTGGAAGAGGTTACAGAGATAGGGAAGGTTGTAGAGGTTGGAGGAGCTTACAGAGATAGGGAGGGTTGTAGGGGCTGGAGGAGGATACAGAGATAGGGAGGGTTGTAGGGGCAGGAGGAGGTTACAGAGATAGGGAGTGTTGTAGGGGCTGGAGGAGGATACAGAGATAGGGAGTGTTGTAGGGGCTGGAGGAGATTACGGAGATAGCGAGGCTTGTAGGGGCTGGAGGAGGTTACAGAGATAGGGTTGTATGGGCTGGAGGAGGTTCTAGAGACAGGGAGGGTTGTAGAAGGTTTCAGAGATAGGGAGGGTTGTAGGGACTGGAGGAAGTTACAGAGATAGGGAGGGTTGTAGAGGCTGGAGGAGGTAACAGAGGTGGGAGGGTTGTAGGTTCTGGAGGAGGTTCTAGAGACAGGGAGGGTTGTAGGAGTTTTCAGAGATAGGGAGTGTTGTAGGTGCTGAAGGAGATTATAGAGATAGGGAGGGTTGTAGGGACAGGTGGAGGCTTCAGAGATAGGGGCTGTTGTAGTGGCTGGAAGAGGCTATAGAGATAGGGAGGGTTGTAGGGGCTGGTGGAGGTTGTAGAGATGGGCACAGTTGTAGGGGCTGGAGGACTTTACAGACATAGGGATGTTTGTAGGTCCTGGATGTGACAGAGAGAGAGCGAGGGCAAGTTATTGGTGGTGGTGGGAATGAGAGAGCGAGATATAAACAGAGAATTAGTTTCATGGAGCAGATGAGATAGGGGAGAGACACAGGTGAAGTGGAGACCTGCTCATGGCCCAGCACTTGTGGTTTCAGCACAGTTTATGGAGGCAGGATCCGAGCTGGTCTCTCACTGAGTGGTTTAACCAAGAGTTCAGATGAGGAGAAAGGTCAAAGTTGAACAAAGCATTGTTCACATACATGGCAGGAATTGATCCGAGCGGGGAGTGTATCCTGGACTCTATGGTCCAGGAGGGGTCAGTTAGTTCAAGGTGTTAGGATCTAGAGATAGTTTAATGTATATTTTTCTCTCTTTGTGGGTGAAATGATGAAACGTGTGGCCCAGTTTCATTTCTCAGTGGAGATGGCAGCTCTAAGCTCTGTTTGAATACCGGCATTTCTAATGAGGTTTTACATCTCTTGAACGCAAGGTAGGAAAAAAACTGTGCTGTTTCCTAGCGACAGGGGTCCAGAGAGAGAGAGAAAAGTCAGAAAAAAATCTGCCCGCCATCAATTAAAAGGTCACTTAAGCCATTAAACGCCGATACCACGTTGCCAGTGTGTGATTTGGCCCTTGTCACATGGGCAGAACGGGCAGGTGGGCAGCCGACAAGTTCAAAAACCTCCTCCCCGGGGGGTATAAAAAGGGTCAGCAGCATTGGCAGTGCGAGTCGTGTGGAGGTTAGGAGATAGTTTGCTGTTGGTGTGGTTTTGGTACTTGGCAGATTCACCTCCGTTCGGGGCTTCATTCTTAGCATTTCCAGGCTGCATTTCAGGCCTCATCGGGGTCTCCAAAGACCCCGGAGGATTCAGACCGTGTGGACCCTTCTGGGTATCAGACAGCCTTCCATCACCCTGGGAATGAGGATTGTGGTCTCCGCTGGAGGCATCTCCCCTGAGGAGGGAGAGAGGGGCAGAAGGGAGAGGTGTCGCAATGCAGATTCCAGGGGAGGGACCTGTGGGAGGAGAGACGCAGGCACAAGGGGAGCAGGGCCAGCAGGGACTCGAAGGTGGAAGGGGCCACAGAGAGCACTGCTATCCTGCTGCCGGAGCTTACAGGCGGCGATGCAGCGACCTCAATATGTCCGAGGTGCAGCACCGAAGGGGACTTCCTCTCTCCAGGGAGACAGTGACCTCCATTTGGACAGATGATTGGGCCTGGGACCAGCTCTGACTGTGTGGGTGGACGCCCCATGCCAGTGGCTCTGAAGGTCACAGAGGAGCCCGCAGAGACCATCAGACAGCTTGTGTGTCAAACTAAGGTTGTTCTGGACCTCCCAGCTCACCATTGATGGACGGGCACCTCGCTGGGATACTGGGTGCCTCATCCATCTCCCACACGGACACTCACCAGCTGGGGTCAGTGCCTGTGTGAGGGCTTGCAGGTCCGAGCGCATACCCCAGGAACCCCTGATTCTGTTCCTGGAGCTGCCTCTCCAGGAGAGTCACCTCTCTCTCAATGGAGGAGGCAGGGTGCTTGGCCATGAGGGTTAACGCAGTGATTATGCTCCACATGGACTCCTCCTCAGCAGAGAGCATGGCACTCAGACCCACACGGATCTCCACCAGATCCTCCCGAGCATCCCACTGGACATCCAGCATCTGGCGCCTAATGGACACCTCCAGAGGCTCATCATCTGGCTTTGACCCAGCATCGTCCCGGTCTCCAGCAGCCCTCCGACTGCCGGCACACTGCGTACTCTCTGCCTCCACCTGACCCTCAAGCGAGTGCCCTCAAGGCAAGGACTTGTAGAGTGGAGGTTGGAAACCCTCGGGTGCTGGGGCGGTGGAGGGAGTGAATGTTTGTGGATGGGGAGCCAATCAAGCGGGGCTGCTTTGTCCTGGACGGTGTCGAGCTTCTTGAGTGTTGTGGGAGCTGCACTCATCCAGGCAAGTGGGGAATATTCCATCACACTCCTGACTTGTGCCTTGTAGATGGTGGACAGGCTTTGGGGAGTCAGGAGGTGAGTTACTCACCACAGGATTCCCAACCCCTGACCTGCTCTTGTAGCCACAGTATTTACATGGCTAGTCCAGTTCAGTGAGGAGGAGTTGAGGAGGGGAGGAGGATTTGAGCAGGTGAGGAGGATTTAAGGAGGTGAGGAGGAGTTGAGTACATTTCAAGCAATGACCTGATTATAGAACGAGTGGTTATCACAATAACTCATGAGCATAGGCTACCCAGAGGCTGTATCCATTCGACTGTGGTTATCCCGAAGGAAGGGGATGATATTCCATATCCTTGGGAACATGGTGTCTGTGACCACCTCGATGCAATGGTGTACATCAGGCTGTGTTATCTCAGGTGAGCTCTCCACAAGCTGCCTGGAATGAGGCAGAGTCTTCCTCTGCACTGAGTCTCACTCAGTGAGGTCGGTAAATGCCTGTCCTGTCTCTCAGGGCAGTAGAAGATCATCGGGTCCTCTGCTGAAAATCTTGGGGTTCAGAGCCATGGCCAATTGGAAGAGACATCAGGCTTGAGGGGCTGAATGGCCTCCTCCTGCTCCTCTCTCCATATGTTCTGAAGTTACCCCAATGCCTCGATCTCTCCCCTGGTCTATGTCGAGGACTTATGGAGGGTTGCTAACAGAACTGTACCTGTGAGGTACTCATAGACATGGGGCGCTCGATAATAGTCCAAACGACATTCTCTATACAGGGCGGAATGGTGAGAGATCCTTCATATTGGTAAAATGGAGCCAGTTTCCAGGGAATAATCTTATCCAGATTCAAAGGCAGAATGTGTGCTTCACCTGGAGGTGAACAGAAATGGAAGTAAAGTGTGTTAGAGTCCAAAACACACGTCACAGAGAGAAGGTGGGATTGAGGGATACGGGGAGAAGGTGGGATTGAGGGATACGGGGAGAAGGTGGGATTGAGCGATACGGAGAGAAGGTGGGATTGAGGGATACGGAGAGAAGGTGGGATTGAGGGATATGGGGAGAAGGTGGGATTGAGGGATACGGAGAGAATGAGGGATTGAGGGATACGGAGAGAAGGTGGGATTGAGGGATACGGAGAGAAGGTGGGATTGAGGGATACGGGGAGAAGGTGGGATTGAGGGATACGGGGAGAAGGTGGGATTGAGGGATACGGAGAGAAGGTGGGATTGAGGGATACGGAGAGAAGGTGGTATGGAGGGATATGGAGAGAAGGTGGGATTGAGGGATACGGAGAGAAGGTGGGATTGAGGGATATGGAGAGAAGGTGGGATTGAGGGATATGGAGAGAAGGTGGGATTGAGGGATATGGAGAGAAGGTGGGATTGAGGGATATGGAGAGAAGGTGGGATTGAGGGATACGGAGAGAAGGTGGGATTGAGGGGTACGGGGAGAAGGTGGGATTGATGCTTATAAAGAGAGATAGTGGGATTGATGGATAAGGGGAAAAGTAGGGATTGAGGGGTACGGGGAGAAGGTGGGATTGAGGGATACGGAGAGAAGGTGGGATTGAGGGAAATGGGGAGAAGGTGGGATTGAGGGATACGGAGACAAGGTGGGATTGAGGGATACGGAGAGAAGGTGGGATTGAGGGATACGGGGAGAAGGTGGGATTGAGGGATACGGGGAGAAGGTGGGATTGAGGGATACGGAGAGAAGGTGGGATTGAGGGATATGGAGAGAAGGTGGGATTGAGGGATACGGAGAGAAGGTGGGATTGAGGGATATAGGGAGAAGGTGGGATTGAGCGATACGGGGAGAAGGTGGGATTGAGGGATACGGGGAGAAGGTGGGATTGAGGGATACGGGGAGAATGTGGGATTGAGGGATACGGGGAGAAGGTGGGATTGAAGGATACGGGGAGAATGTGGGATTGAGGGATATGGGGAGAAGGTGGGATTGAGCGATACGGGGAGAAGGTGGGATTGAGGGATACGGGGAGAAGGTGGGATTGAGGGATACGGAGAGAAGGTGGGATTGAGGGATATGGGGAGAAGGTGGGATTGAGCGATACGGGGAGAAGGTGGGATTGAGGGATACGGGGAGAAGGTGGGATTGAGGGATATGGAGAGAAGGTGGGATTGAGGGATACAGAGAGAAGGTGGGATTGAGGGATATGGGGAGAAGGTGGGATTGAGCGATACGGGGAGAAGGTGGGATTGAGGGATATGGGGAGAAGGTGGGATTGAGCGATACGGGGAGAAGGTGGGATTGAGGGATTTGGGGAGAATGTGGTTTTGAGGGATATGGAGAAATGGTGGAACTGAGGGATATGGAGAGAATGAGGGATTGAGGGATACAGAGAGAAGGTGGGATTGAGGGATACGGAGAGAAGGTGGGATTGAGGGGTACGGAGAAAAGGTGGGATTGAGGGATATGGAGAGAAGGTGGGATTGAGGGATACTGAGAGAAGGTGGGATTGAGGGATACGGAGAGAACGTGGGATTGAGGGATACGGAGAGAAGGTGGGATTGAGGGATACGGAGAGAAGGTGGGATTGAGGGATACGGGGAGAAGGTGGGATTGAGGGATACGGAGAGAAGGTGGGATTGAGGGATACGGAGAGAAGGTGGGATTGAGGGATACGGAGAGAAGGTGGGATTGAGGGATATGGAAAGAAGGTGGGATTGAGGGATACGGAGAGAAGGTGGGATTGAGGGATATGGAAAGAAGGTGGGATTGAGGGATACGGAGAGAAGGTGGGATTGAGGGATATGGAAAGAAGGTGGGACTGAGGGATACGGAGAGAAGGTGGGACTGAGGGATACGGAGAGAAGGTGGGATTGAGGGATACGGAGAGAAGGTGGGTTTGAGGGATTTGGAGTGAAGGTATGATTGAGGGATATGGAAAGAAGGTGGGACTGAGGGATATGGAGAGAATGAGGGATTGAGGGATAGGGAGAGAAGTTGGGATTGAGGGATACGGGGAGAAGGTGGGATTGAGGGATCTGGAAAGAAGGTGGGACTGAGGGATATGGAGAGAATGAGGGATTGAGGGATAGGGAGAGAAGTTGGGATTGAGGGATACGGGGAGAAGGTGGGATTGAGGGATATGGAAAGAAGGTGGGACTGAGGGATATGGAGAGAATGAGAGATTGAGGGATAGGGAGAGAAGTTGGGATTGAGGGATACGGGGAGATACTAGGATTGAGAGATGTGACGTAAGGTGGGAATGAACAATATGAGGAGCAGGTGGGATTGAGGATCATGGGGAGAAAGTGGGAGTGGGGGAAATCAGAGGAAGGTGGGATTGATGCGTTGGATTTGTCGAGAGTTGATGGAGCTTTACTCTTTATCATTGTCCTGTACCGGCCCAGGCAATGTTCGGACACTAGAGAGAGATCAAAACTGCTCCTGATCGCTGTCCAGTGATCTCTGGGTTGGAGAGACAGAGAGGGGAAATCAGCCAGGGTTCCAGCTCCTGATCACTGTCCAGTGATCCCTGGGTTAGAGAGAGAGAGGGGAAATCAGCCAGGGTTCCATCTATTGATCACTGTCCAGTGATCCCTGGGTTAGAGAGTGGGGAAATCAGCCAGGGTTCCTGCTCCTGATCAGTGTCCAGTGATCCCTGGGTTAGAGAGAGAGAGAGGGGAAATCAGCCAGGGTTCCTGCTCCTGAACACTGTCCAGTGATCCCTGGGTTAGAGAGAGAGAGGGGAAATCAGCCAGGGTTCCTGCTCCTGTTCACTGTCCAGTGATCCCTGGGTTAGAGAGAGAGAGGGGAAATCAGCCAGGGTTCCTGCTCCTGATCACTGTCCAGTGATCCCTGGGTTGGAGAGAGAGAGGGGAAATCAGCCAGGGTTCCTGCTCCTGATCTCTGCCCAGTTATCCCTGGGTTAGAGGGAGAAGGGAAATCAGCCAGGGTTCCTGCTCCTGATCACTGTCCAGTGATCCCTGGGTTAGAGAGAGAGAGGGGAAATCAGCCAGGGTTCCTGATCCTGATCACTGTCCAGTGATCCCTGGGTTAGAGAGAGGGGAAATCAGCCAGGGTTCCTGCTCCTGAACACTGTCCAGTGATCCCTGGGTAAGAGAGAGAGAGGGGAAATCAGCCAGGGTTCCTGCTCCTGATCACTGTCCAGTGATCCCTGGGTTAGAGAGAGAGAGGGGAAATCAGCCAGGGTTCCTGCTCCTGATCACTGTCCAGTGATCCCTGGGTTAGAGAGAGAGAGGGAAAATCAGCCAGGGTTCCTGCTCCTGATCACTGTCCAGTGATCCCTGGGTTAGAGAGAGTGAGGGGAAATCAGCCAGGGTTCCTGCTCCTGATCACTGTCCAGTGATCCCTGGGTTAGAGAGAGAGAGAGAGGGGGGAAATCCGCCAGGGTTCCTGCTCCTGATCACTGTCCAGTGATCCCTGGGTTAGAGAGAGTGAGGGGAAATCAGCCAGCGTTCCTGCTCCTGATCACTGAGCAGTGATCCCTGGGTTAGAGAGAGAGAGGGAAAATTAGCCAGGGTTCCTGCTCCTGATCACTGTCCAGTGATCCCTGGGTTAGAGAGAGAGAGGGGAAATCAGCAAGGGTTCCTGCTCCTGATCTCTGTCCAGTGATCCCTGGGTTAGAGAGAGGGGAAATCAGCCAGGGTTCCTGCTCCTGATCACTGTCCAGTGATCCCTGGGTTAGAGAGCGAGAGGGGAAATCAGCCAAGGTTTTTGCTCCTGATCTCTGTCCAGTGATCCCTGGGTTAGAGAGAGGGGAAATCAGCCAGGGTTCCTGCTCCTGATCACTGTCCAGTGATCCCTGGGTTGGAGAGAGAGAGGGGAAATCAGCCAGGGTTCCTGCTCCTGATCACTGTCCAGTGATCCCTGGGTTAGAGAGAGAGGGGGATAGAGAGAGAGAGAGGGGAAATCAGCTAGTGTTTCTGCTCCTGATCACTGTGTAACAAACCCCTGAGTTAGACAGAGAGTGGAATATTAACCAGGGTTACTACTCCTGATCATTTTCCAGTCATCCCTCAGTTAGAGAAAGGGTGGAAATGATCCAGCGGTTCTGCTCCTAATCAATGTACAATGGTCTCTGGGTTAGAGAGAGTGAGGGGAAATCAGCCAGTGTTCCTGCTCCTGATCACTGTCCAGTGATCCCTGGGTTAGAGAGAGAGAGGGGAAATCAGTCAGGGTTCCTGCTCCTGATCACTGTCCAGTGATCCCTCGGTTAGAGAGAGAGAGGGAAAATCAGCCAGGGTTCCTGCTCCTGATCACTGTGCAGTGATCCCTGGGTTAGAGAGAGAGAGAGGTGAAATCAGCCAGGGGTCCTGCTCCTGATCACTGTTCATTGATCCCTGGGTTAGAGAGAATGAGGGGAAATCAGCCAGGGTTCCTGCTCCTGATCACTGTCCAGTTACCCCTGGGTTAGAGAGTGAGGGGAAATCAGCCAGGGTTCCTGCTCCTGATCACAGTCCAATGATCCCTGGGTTAGATAGAGAGAGAGGAAATCAGCCAGGGTTCCTGCTCCTGATCACTGTCCAGTGATCCCTGGGTTAGAGAGAGAGAGGGGGGAAATCAGCCAGGGTTCCTGCTCCTGATCACTGTCCAGTGATTCCTGGGTTAGATAGAGAGAGAGGAAATCAGCCCGGGTTCCTGCTCCTGATCACTGTCCAGTGATCCCTGGGATAGAGAGAGAGAGGTGAAATCAGCCAGGGTTCCTGCTCCTGATCACTATCCAGTGATCCCTGGGTTAGAGAGAGAGACTAGAAATCAGCCAGGGTTCCTGCTCCTGATCACTGTCCATTGATCCCTGGGATAGAGAGAGAGAGAGGGGAAATCAGCCAGGGTTCCTGCTCCTGATCACTGTCCAGTGATCCCTGGGTTAGAGAGAATGAAGGGAAATCAGCCAGAGTTCCTGCTCCTGCTCACTGTCCGGTTACTCCTGGGTTAGAGAGTGAGGGGAAATCAGCCAGGGTTCCTGCTCCTGATCACTATCCAGTGATCCCTGGGTTAGAGAGAGAGACTAGAAATCAGCCAGGGTTCCTGCTCCTGATCACTGTCCAGTGATCCCTGGGATAGAGAGAGAGAGAGGGGAAATCAGCCAGGGTTCCTGCTCCTGATCACTGTCCAGTGATCCCTGGGTTAGAGAGAATGAAGGGAAATCAACCAGGGTTCCTGCTCCTGATCACAGTCCTTTTAACCCTGGGTTAGAGAGTGAGGGGAAATCAGCCAGGGTTCCTGCTCCTGATCACTGTCCAGTGATCCCTGGATTGGGGAGAGAGAGGGGAAATCAGCCAGGGTTCCTGCTCCTGATCACTGTCCCGTGATCCCTGGGTTAGAGTGAGGGAGGGGAAATCAGCCAGGGTTCCTACTCCTGATCACTGTCCAGAGATCCCTGGGATAGAGAATGAGAGAGGGGAAATCAGCCAGGGTTCCAGCTCCTGCTCACTGTCCAGTGATCCCTGGGATAGAGAGAGAGAGGTGAAATCAGCCAGGGTTCCTGCTCCTGATCACTGTTCATTGATCCCTGGGTTAGAGAGAGAGGGAAAATCAGCCAGGATTCCTGCTCCCGAGCACTGTCCAATGATCCTTGGGTTAGAGAGAATAAAAATCAGCCAGGGTTCCTGCTCCTGATCACTCTCCAGTGATACCTGGGTTAGAGAGAGAGGGGAAATCAGCCAGGGTTCCTGCTCCTGATCACTGTCCAGTGATCCTGGGTTAGAGAGAGAGGGGAAATCATCCAGGGTTCCTGCTCCTGATTACTGACCTGTGATCCCTGTCTTAAAGAGAGGGTGTAAATCATCCAGGGTTCCTGCTCCTGATCACTGTACAATGGTCTCTGGGTTAGAGAGAATGAGGGGAAATCAGCCAGGGTTCCTGCTCCTGATCACTGTCCAGTGATTCCTGGGTTAGATAGAGAGAGAGGAAATCAGCCAGGGTTCCTGCTCCTGATCACTGTCCAGTGATCCCTGGGTTAGAGAGAATGAGGAGAAATCAGCCAGGGTTCCTGCTCCTGATCACTGTCCAGTTACCCCTGGGTAGAGAGAGAGGTGAAATCAGCCAGTGTTCCTGCTCCTGATCACTGTCCAGTGATCCCTGGGTTAGAGAGAGAGAGGGGAAATCAGCCAGGGTTCCAGCTCCTGATCACTGTCCAGTGATCCCTGGGTTAGACAGAGAGAGAGGAAATCAGCCAGGGATCCTGCTCCTGATCACTGTCCAGTGATCCCTGGGTTAGACAGAGAGAGAGGGGAAATCAGCCAGGGTTCCTGATCCTGATCACTGTCCAGTGATCCCTGGGTTAGAGAGAGAGGGGAAATCAGCCAGGGTTCCTGCTCCTGATCACTGTTCAGTGATCCCTGGGTTAGACAGAGTGAGAGGAAATCAGCCAGGGATCCTGCTCCTGATCACTGTCCAGTGATCCCTGGGTTAGAGCGAGAGAGGGGAAATCAGCCAGGGTTCCTGCTCCTGATCACTGTCCAGTGATCCCTGGGTTAGAGAGAATGAGGGGAAATCAGCCAGGGTTCCTGCTCCTGATCACTGTCCAGTTACCCCTGGGTAGAGAGTGAGGGGAAATCAGCCAGGGTTCCAGCTCCTGATCACTGTCCAATGATCCCTGGGTTAGAGAGAGAGAGTGGGGAAATCAGCCAGGGTTCCTGCTCCTGATCACTGTCCAGTGATCCCTGGGTTAGAGAGAGAGAGGGGAAATCAGCCAGGGTTCCTGCTCCTGATCACTGTCCAGTGATCCCTGGGTTAGAGAGAGAGAGGGGAAATCAGCCAGGGTTCCTGCTCCTGATCACTGTCCAGTGACCCCTGGGTTAGAGAGAATGAAGGGAAATCAGCCAGGGTTCCTGCTCCTGATCACTGTCCAGTGATTCCTGGGTTAGATAGAGAGAGGAAATCAGGCAGGGTTCCTGCTCCTGATCACTGTCCAGTGATCCCTGGGTTAGAGAGAATGAAGGGAAATCAGACAGGGTTCCTGCTCCTGATCACTGTCCAGTGATCCCTGGGTTAGAGAGAGAGAGAGGGGGGAAATCAGCCAGGGTTCCTGCTCCTGATCACTGTCCAGTTACCCCTGGGTTAGAGAGTGAGGGGATATCAGCCAGGGTTCCTGCTCCTGATCACTGTCCAGTGATCCCTGGGATAGAGAGAGAGAGTAGAAATCAGCCAGGGTTCCTGCTCCTGATCACTGTCCAGAGATCCCTGGGTTAGAGAGAGAGAGAGAGAGAGGTGAAATCAGCCAGGGTTCCAGCTCCTGATCACTGTCCAGTGATCCCTGGGTTAGAGAGAGAGAGAGAGAGAGGTGAAATCAGCCAGGGTTCCAGCTCCTGATCACTGTCCAGTGATCCCTGGGTTAGAGAGAGAGGGGAAATCAGCCAAGGTTCCTGCTCCTGATCATTTTCCAGTGATCCCTGGGTTAGAGAGAAGGGAAATCAGCCAAGGTTCCTGCTCCTGATCATTTTCCAGTGATCCCTGGGTTAGAGAGAGAGGTGAAATCAGCCAGGGTTCCAGCTCCTGATCACTGTCCAGTGATCCCTGGGATAGAGAGAGAGGGGAAATCAGCCAAGGTTCCTGCTCCTGATCATTTTCCAGTGATCCCTGGGATAGAGAGAGAGAGGGGGGAAATCAGCCAGGGTTCCTGCTCCTGATCATTTTCCAGTGATCCCTGGGTTAGGGAGAAGGTCTAAATCATCTAATGGTTCTGCTCCTGATCACTGTGCAATGGTCTCTGGGTTACAGAGACAGAGGGGAAATCAGCCAAGGTTCCTGGTCCTGATCACTGATCAATGACCCCTGGGTTGGAGCAAGAGGGGAAGTCAGCCTGGTTTCCTGCTCCTGATCACTCTCCAGTGATCCCTGTGTTAGATGGAGATGGGAAATCAGCGAAGGTTCCTGCTCCTGATCACTGCCCGGTCATTCCGGGTTAGAGAGAGAGGGGAAATCAGCCAGGGTTCCTGCTCCTGATGACTGTCCAGTGATCCCTGGGTTAGAGAGAGAGAGGGGGGAAATCAGCCAGGGTTCCTGCTCCTGATCAATGTCCAGTGATCCCTGGGTTAGAGAGAGAGAGAGAGAGAGGTGAAATCAGCCAGGGTTCCTGCTCCTGATCACTGTTCAGTGATCCCTGGGTTAGAGAGAGAGAGAGAGAGGGGAAATCAGCCAGGGTTCCTGCTCCTGATCACTGTCCAGTGATCCCTGGGTTAGAGAGAGAGAGAGAGGGGAAATCAGCCAGGGTTCCTGCTCCTGATCACTGTTCAGTGATCCCTGGGTTAGAGAGAGAGAGAGAGGGGAAATCAGACAGGGTTCCTGCTCCTGATCACTGTCCAGTGATCCCTGGGTTAGAGAGAGAGAGAGAGAGAGGAAATCAGCCAGGGTTCCTGCTCCTGATCACTGTCCAGTGATCCCTGGGTTAGAGAGAGAGAGAGAGGTGAAATCAGCCAGTGTTCCTGCTCCTGATCACTGTCCAGTGATCCCTGGGTTAGAGAGAGAGAGGGGAAATCAGCCAGGGTTCCAGCTCCTGATCACTGTCCAGTGATCCCTGGGTTAGACAGAGAGAGAGGAAATCAGCCAGGGATCCTGCTCCTGATCACTGTCCAGTGATCCCTGGGTTAGACAGAGAGAGAGGGGAAATCAGCCAGGGTTCCTGATCCTGATCACTGTCCAGTGATCCCTGGGTTAGAGAGAGAGGGGAAATCAGCCAGGGTTCCTGCTCCTGATCACTGTTCAGTGATCCCTGGGTTAGACAGAGAGAGAGGAAATCAGCCAGGGATCCTGCTCCTGATCACTGTCCAGTGATCCCTGGGTTAGAGCGAGAGAGGGGAAATCAGCCAGGGTTCCTGCTCCTGATCACTGTTCAGTGATCCCTGGGTTAGACAGAGAGAGAGGAAATCAGCCAGGGATCCTGCTCCTGATCACTGTCCAGTGAACCCTGGGTTAGAGAGAGAGGGGAAATCAGCCAGGGTTCCTGCTCCTGATCACTGTGCAGTGATCCCTGGGTTAGAGAGAGAGAGAGGGGAAATCAGCCAGGGTTCCTGATCCTGATCACTGTGCAGTGATCCCTGGGTTAGAGAGAGAGAGAGAGGGGAAATCAGCCAAGGTTCCTATTAATAAAGCCCAGAATACTGTATAATTTATTAACCGCTCACTCAAACTGCCCTGCTACCTAAAATGATTTATGTACAGGTCCCTCTGCTCCTGCACCCCCTTTAGAATGGTACCTTTATTTTATATTGTCTCTGCACGTTCTTCCTCCCAAAATAAACCACTTCACTCTCTATGTTAAACTGCCTTTGCCATCTGCCTGCCCACTTCACCAGTTCAACGTGTAGAGTGTGCACAGCAAGATTCCAATAAGTTACAATGATCAGGGGTGATATTTGGATAGTTGATCGTTAGTTTTTATTGAAATATTGCTAGTAAAAATGATAGAGCACAAATTGGTTAAATTTTATGCCAACATTGTTAATTCAATATTTAAAACACTGTAAATCTATCAAACATGATCTTAATATACAGTTTGCACAGATAGGAACAGGATGAGGCCATTCAGCCCCTCGAGTCTGTTACACAGGAACAGGAGGAGGCCATTCAGCCCCTCGAGTCTGTTACACAGGAACAGGATGAGGCCATTCAGCCCCGCAGACTTGATCATTTGCCATGTGGGGAGTATGGTTTGGGAGTGTGAGGACAGAGGTTCGATCATTAGGCAGGTGAGAGTTGATGGTGTGTGAGGTGGGGAGGGGTTGAGGGGAGGGATGGGGGTTGAGGGTTGGGGAGATGGTGGGAAATTGGAATCTATTCCTGGCAGCAGCACTTGTAGAGAAATGTTCCTAATCCCCCCAGAGTGACCAAGATCGCCAAGGCGATCAGAAACCAGACCCACCAGGGTCGGGTCTTGCGGTAAACTCTCAGACAGTCACTACCGTCCCTCTCCAGCCCCACCTCCACTCCCTCATAGCCTCTCGAGCGGAGGGTGAAGATGCAGTTTCCACCTGAGCTCTCGGCCTTTACAATCTCAAACTTCTCGTAGGGAGGGATTAAGATCTCATCTTCCCCCTCAAAGAATGAGTAATTGCGGATCTTGACACCGTAAGTCGTGTTCAGCACAAACAAAGTCCTGTTTCCATATCCCTCGGCCACTGTTCTGTTGAGGGAGGTGGAGGTGAATCTCCCAAACCTCATCTCCTGGCCCCGTCTCCCAAACTTGGGAACGTTCAACCCGCGATAAAGGTGTAAGTGTTTGGAATGATCTCTCAATGCCTGGAGAGCGATGGTTAGGAGATAGTGGAAGGCCTTCAGTTTAAATTCGGAGTTGTATTTGGTGATATTTCCATATTTCTGAACCTCATCGTTAAATGCCTTGTACAATGATCCATGATGGGTGTACATAGTGACCACGATCATGTGCTCCTTACGGAGACCATGGGGAATGGTGCGCCCAATCCAAAACTTTCTGGCCAAATCCCAAACATCCATGAACGTCTGGTTTCTCTGCAGTTCTACATTCAAACACTCGATCGCCAAGTTGTCCCAATCTTCACTCCGGGGGAACCAATACGCGGCTGAATTCTCTTCCATATCCAGCCCATTGCCATCCGTGTGGATACCACAGCTTTCCCCATCGCTGACCAGGGAGGTGACCAGCCGCTGTGCTGTGAATCAGAGAGAGTGAGAGAGACAAGTCCCAGTGATACAGCCTCTTCCACAACAACACAATGAGCCAAAGCCTCACAGCAGCAACAGTTTATATCATAAACCCACCATGTCACGGAGACACAGAAGGGGATTTCAGGGAGAGATCGCTCAAAGTGAGAGAGAGAGGGAGATTTGAAAGGGAGTCGGACAGGATGGAAACAGGTGGAGAGATTTAGGGAGGGAATTCCAGATATCAGCGACCCCAGGCAGCTGAAGGCACGGCCGCCGATGGTGGAGCGATAGGGAATCGAGGGATGGTCAAGAGGCCGGAATTGGAGGAGCGCAGAGATCTCAGAGGGTCGTAGGAGGGCTACAGAGATCCGGAGGGGTGTAGGGGTTGGTGGAGGTCAAAGAACTAAGGACGGTTGTAGGGGTTGGAGGAGGTTACAGAAATATGGAGCGTTGTAGGTGCTGGAGGAGGTTAGAGAGATAGGGAGGGTTGTAGGGGCTGGAGGAGGTTACAGAGATAGGGAGGGCTGTAGGGGCTGGAGGAGGTTACAGAGATAGGGAGGGTTGTAGGGGCTGGAGGAGGTTACAGAGATAGGGAGGGGTGTAGGGGCTGGAGGAAGTTACAGAGATAGGGAGGGCTGTAGGGGCTAGAGTGTGTTAGAGAGATAGGGAGGGTTGGAGGGCCTGGAGGAGGTAACAGTTACAGGGAGGGTTGTAGGAGCTGGAGGAGGATACAGACATAGGGAGGGCTGTAGGGGCTGGAAGAGGTTACAGAGATAGGGAGGGTTGTCGGGGCTGGAGGAGGATACAGACATAGGGAGGGCTGTAGGGGCTTGAGGAGGTTACAGAGATTGGCAGGGTTGTACTGGCTGGAGGAGGTTAGAGAGATAGGGAGGGTTGTAGGGGCTGGAGGAGGTTACTGAGAAAGGGAGGTTTGTAGGGTCTGAGGGAGGTTACAGAGATAGAGAGGTTTGTAGGGGCTGGAGGAGGTTACAGAGATAGGGAGGGTTGTTGGGGCTGCAGGTTAAAGAGATAGGGAGGGGTGTAGAGGCTGGAGGTTACAGAGATAGGGAGGGTTGTAGGGGCTGGAGGTTCCAGAGATAGGGAGGGTTGTAGGTGCTGGAGGCGGTTACAGAGATAGGGAGGGTTGTAGGGGCTGGAGGTTACAGAAATAGGGAGGGTTGTAGGGGCTGGTGGTTACAGAGATAGGGAGGGTTGTAGGGGCTGGGGGAGGTTACAGAGATAGGGAGGTTTGTTGGGTTGGGGGAGGTTACAGAAATAGGGAGGGTTGTAGGGGCTGGGAGGAGTTCACAGAGATTGGGAGGGTTGTAGGGGCTGGGAGAGGTTACAGCTATAGGGAGGTTTGTAGTGGCTGGGGGAGGTCACAGAGATAGGGAGGGTTTTAGGGGCTGGATGAGGTTACAGAGACTGGGAGGGATTTAAGGGCTGGAGGAGGTTACAGAGATAGGGAGGGTTGTTGGGGCTGGAGGAGGTTACAGATATAGCTAGTGTTGTATGGGCTGGAGGAGGTTACAGAGATAGGTAGGGTTGTAGGGGCTGGAGGAGGTCACAGAGATTGGGAGGGTGGTAGGGGCTGGAGGAGGTTACAGAGATAGGGAGGGTTGTAGGGGCTGGAGGAGGTTAGAGAGATTGGGAGGGTTGTAGGGGCTGGAGGAGGTTAGAGAGATTGGGAGGGTTGTAGGGGCAGGTGAAGTTCGCAGAGATGGGGGGGTTATAGGGGCTGGATGAGGTTATAGAGAAAGGGAAAGATTTAAGGGCTGGAGGAGGTTTCAGAGACAGGAAGGGTTTTAAGTGCTCGAGCAGGTTACAGAGACAAGTAGGGTTGTACAGCCTGTGTCAGAGATAGAAAGGGTTGTAGTGACTGGCGGAAGTTACTGAGATAGGGATGGTTGAAGGGGCTGGAGGAGTTTACAGAGATAGGGAGGTTTCTAGGGTCTGGAGGAGGTTAAAGAGTTAGGGAGGGTTGTAGAGGCTGGAAGATGTTAGAGAGATATGTAGGGTTGTACAACCTAGGGATGTGTCAGAGATAGCAAGTGTTTTAGCTTCTGAAGGACCATTATAAAAAAAGTGCATTGCAGTGCAACATTGGCTGAATCCTGGCCCTTCTACAAGGAAGCACTCCCTCAGAAATTACCCGCCGACAGTGCAAAACTCCCTAAGTACTGACCCTCCAACAGTGCAGCACTCCCTCAGAACTGAAGATCCTACTGTGCAGCACTCCCTCAGCACTGTCTGACAGTGCTGCACTCCCTCAATACTGTCCCTCCGATAGTATGCACTCACTCAATAATGTCCCTCCCATAGTGCTGCACTCCCTCAATACTGTCCCTCCCATAGTGCTGCACTCACTCAATAATGTCCCTCCCACTGTGCTGCACTCACTCAATAATGTCCCTCCCATAGTGCTGCACTCCCTCAATACTGTCCCTCCCACAGTGCTGAACTCCCTCAATACTGTCCCTCCCATAGTGCTGCCCTACCTCAATACTGTCCCTCCCATAGTGCTGCACTCCCTCAATACTGCTTCTCCCACAGTGCTGCAATCCATCAGTACTGTCCCTCCAACTGTGCTGCACTCCCTCAGTACAGGCAGCATAATCCTGCTGTTGCTGGAAATGTGTAATAAAGACAGAAGATGCTGGAATAACTCAGCAGGTCTGGCAGCGTGTGTGGAGAGTGGACCCAGCTTAACGTTTCGAGTCCGTATGAACCTCCTTCAGAAAATGCCTGGGGATGTCTGTCTGCACTTGTCACTGTGCAGGTCTCGAACCCACCAGTTTCAGTCACATTTAGGAGAGACAGACAGTAAAACCCAGTGAGATAGAGAACCAAATTTTGTACAGATTACCACTTCAAAGTTAAGGGACGAATTGTTTTGATATTTGCAGTCAGTGTGTAAATACTCACAGCCTATCAGGAGGTAAACATAAATGATCCACCTCAGCTTGTCTAATCTCCAGATTTGATGCATTAAACTTAGTGGTAGAAGGAATCACAGTCCAGGAAATGGACCTCACTCCGATCAATTCGGATCTGGTACGTGACCAGCACTTTGCTCAGAGCGGAACCTATATCTTGTGATAGTTTAAATCACACAATGAGAAACGTGCACAATCCTTCGATGCGCTGTACTTCCTGAAACAGCGATTCATGTGTAAACAAGAGGAACTGGAGGAGGTTACAGAGACAGGGAGGGTTATAGGGGCTGGAGGAGGTTACAGAGACAGGGAGGGTTGTAGGGGCTGGAGGAGGTTACAGAGACAGGGAGGGTTGTAGGGGCTGGAGGAGGATACAGAGACGGGGAGGGTTGAAGGGGCTGGAGGAGGTTACAGAGATAGGGAGGGTTGTAGGGGTTGGAGGAGGTTACAGAGATATGGAGTGCTGTAGGGGCTGGAGGAGGTTACAGAGATAGGGAGTGTTGTAGGGGTTGGAGGAGGTTACAGAGATAGGGAGGTTTAGGGGCTGGAGGAGGTTACAGAGATAGGGAGAGTTGTAGGGACTGGAGGAGGTTACAGAGATAGGGAGGATTGTAGGGGCTGGAGCAGGTTACAGAGATAGGGAGGTGTAGGGGCTGGAGGAGGTTGCAGAGACAGGAAGGGTTTTAAGTGCTCGAGCAGGTTACAGAGACAAGTAGGGTTGTACAGCCTGTGTCAGAGATAGAAAGGGTTGTAGTGACTGGCGGAAGTTACAGAGATAGGGATGGTTGAAGGGGCTGGAGGAGGTTACAGAGATAGGGAGGTGTAGGGGCTGGAGGAGGTTACAGAGACAGGGAGTGTTGTAGGGGCTGGAGGAGGATACAGAGACGGGGAGTGTTGCAAGGGCTGGAGGAGGTTACAGAGATAGGGAGGGTTGTTAGGGCTGGAGGAGGATACAGAGATAGGGAGGGTTGTAGGGGCAGGAGGAGGTTACAGAGATAGGGAGCGTTGTCGGTGCTGGAGGAGGTTACAGAGATAGGGAGTGTTGTAGGGGCTGGAGGAGATTACGGAGATAGCGAGGGTTGTAGGGGCTGGAGGAGGTTACAGAGATAGGGAGGGTTGTAGGGCCTGGAGGAATTTACAGCGATAGGGAGGGTTGTAGGGGCTGGAGGAGGTTACAGAGATAGGGAGTGCTGTAGGGGCTGGAGGAGGTTACAGAGATGGGGAGGATTGCAGGGGCTGGAGGAGGTTACTGAGAAACGGAGGGTTGTAGGGGCTGGAGCAGGTTACAGAGATAGGGAGGTTTATAGGGGCTGGCAGGCTTTACAGAGACAGGGAGGATTGTAGGGGCTGGAGGAGGTTACAGAGATAGGGAGGGTTATAGGGACTGGAGGAGGTTACAGAGATAGGGAGAGTTGTAGGGACTGGAGGAGGTTACAGAGACAGGGAGGATTGTAGGGGCTGGAGGAGGTTCCAGAGATAGGGAGTGTTATTGGGGCTGGCAGGCTTTACAGAGAAAGTGGGGGCTGGAGCAGGTTACAGAAATAGGGATCGGTGTAGAGGCAGGAGGACTTTGGAGTGACAAGTAGTGTTGTACAGCTTGGGGGTGTGTCAGAGATAGCAAGTGTTGTTGCTTCTGAAGGAAGGTTACAGAGTTAGTGCATTGGCTGAGTCCTGGCCCTTCGACAAGCAAGCACTCCCTCAGAAATTACCCTCCAACCGTGCAAAACTCCCTTAGCACTGACACTCCGACAGTGAGGCACTGCCTCAGCACTGACCCTCAGACAGTGCGGCACTCCCTCAGCACTGACCCGCCGACAGTGCAGCACTCCCTCAGCACTGACGCTCCGACTGTGCAGCACTCCCTCAGCACTGTCCCTCTGACAGTGCTGCACTCCCTCAATACTGTTCCTCCCACAGTATGCACTCCCTCAATACTTTCCCTCCCACAGTGCTGCACTCCCTCAGTACAGGCAGCATAATCCTGCTGTTGCTGGAAACGTGAAATAAAGACAGAAGATGCTGGAATAACTCAGCAGGTCTGGCAGCGTGTGTGGAGAGTGGACCCAGCTTAACGTTTCGAGTCCGTATGAACCTCCTTCAGAAAATGCCTGGGGATGTCTGTCTGCACTTGTCACTGTGCAGGTCTCGAACCCACCAGTTTCAGTCACATTTAGGAGAGACAGACAGTAAAACCCAGTGAGATAGAGATCAAAATTTTGTAAAGATTACCACTTCAAAGTTAAGGGATGAATTCTTTTGATATTTGCAGTCAGTGTGTAAATACTCACAGCCTATCAGGAGGTAAACGTAAATGATCCACCTCAGCTTGTCTAATCTCCAGATTTGATGCATTAAACTTGCCTGTAGAATTGTTGACAGTCCTGGAAATGGACTTCACTCTGATCAATTCTGATCTTGCACATGACCAGTACTTGGCTCAGAGCTGTACCTACATTTGGTGATAGTTTGTTTAACCCACACAATCAGAAACTTGCACAACCCTTCGATGCGCTGTACTTCCTGAAACCACGATTTGTGTATAAACCAGAGGTCTCCCTTTCCTCGAGAGCAAAATTCCTTCCCATCTACTGAATCTGACAATGTAGTTCATATAAATTACAGAGATAGGGAGTCTTGTATGGACAGGGCGAGGCATCACAGATGGGGATAGTTGTCGAGACTGAAGGAGTTTACAGAGATACGGAGGGCTGTAGGAGGCTGGAGGAGTTTACAGAGATAGGGAGGGTTGTAGGGGCTGGAGGAGGTTACAGAGATAGGGAGGGTTGTAGAGGCTGGAGGTGGTTACAGATTTAGGAAGGGTTGTAGGGGCTGGAGGAGGTCACAGAGATTGGGAGGGTGGTAGGGGCTGGAGGAGGTTACAGAGATAGAGAGTGTTGTAGGTTCTAGAGGCGGTTACAGAGATAGGGAGGGTTGTAGGTGCTGGAGGAGGTTACAGAGATAGGGAGGGTTGTAGAGGCTGGAGGTGGTTACAGATTTAGGAAGGGTTGTAGGGGCTGGAGGAGGTCACAGAGATTGGGAGGGTGGTAGGGGCTGGAGGAGGTTACAGAGATAGGGAGGGTTGCAGGGGCTGGAGGAGGTTACAGAGATAGGGAGGGTTGTAGGGGCTGGAGGAGGTTACAGAGACAGGGAGGGTTGTAGGGGCTGGAGGAGGTTACAGAGACAGGGAGGGTTGTAGGGGCTGGAGGAGGTTACAGAGATAGGGAGGGTTGCAGGGGCTGGAGGAGGTTACAGAGATAGGGAGGGGTGTAGGGGCTGGAGGAGGTTACAGAGATAGGGAGGGTTGCAGGGGCTGGAGGAGGTTACAGAGATAGGGAGGGTTGTAGGGGCTGGAGGAGGTTACAGAGATAGGGAGGATTGCAGGGGCTGGAGGAGGTTACAGAGATAGGGCTTGCTGTAGGTTCTAGAGGCGGTTAAAGAGATAGGGAGGGTTGTAGGGGCTGGAGGAGTTTACAGAGATTGATATGGTTGTAGGTGCTGGAGGAGGTTAGAGAGATTGGGAGGGTTGTAGGAGCTGGAGGAGGTTAGAGAGATTGGGAGGGTTGTAGGGGCAGGTGGAGTTCACAGAGATGGGAGGGTTATAGAGGCTGGATGAGGTTATTAGAGAAAGGGAGGGATTTAAGGGCTGGAGGAGGTTTCAGAGTCAGCAAGGATTTTAAGTGCTCGAGCAGGTTACAGAGACAAGTAGGGTTGTACAGCCTGTGTCAGAGATAGAAAGGGTTGTAGTGACTGGCGGAAGTTACTGAGATAGGGTTGGTTGAAGGGGCTGGAGGAGTTTACAGAGATAGGCAGGTTTCTAGGGTCTGGAGGAGGTTAAAGAGTTAGGGAGGGTTGTAGAGGCTGGAAGATGTTAGAGAGATATGTAGGGTTGTACAACCTAGGGATGTGTCAGAGATAGCAAGTGTTTTAGCTTCTGAAGGACCATTATAAAAAAAGTGCATTGCAGTGCAACATTGGCTGAATCCTGGCCCTTCTACAAGGAAGCACTCCCTCAGAAATTACCCGCCGACAGTGCAAAACTCCCTAAGTACTGACCCTCCAACAGTGCAGCACTCCCTCAGAACTGAAGATCCTACTGTGCAGCACTCCCTCAGCACTGTTCTCTGACAGTGCTGCACTCCCTCAATACTGTCCCTCCAATAGTATGCACTCACTCAATAATGTCCCTCCCACTGTGCTGCACTCCCTCAATAATGTCCCTCCCATAGTGCTGCACTCCCTCAATACTGTCCCTCTGACAGTGCTGCCCTACCTCAATACTGTCCCTCCCACAGTGCTGAACTCCCTCAATACTGTCCCTCCCATAGTGCTGCACTCCCTCAATACTGCTTCTCCCACAGTGCTGCAATCCATCAGTACTGTCCCTCCAACTGTGCTGCACTCCCTCAGTACAGGCAGCATAATCCTGCTGTTGCTGGAAATGTGAAATAAAGACAGAAGATGCTGGAATAACTCAGCAGGTCTGGCAGCGTGTGTGGAGAGTGGACCCAGCTTAACGTTTCGAGTCCATATGAACCTCCTTCAGAAAATGCCTGGGGATGTCTGTCTGCACTTGTCACTGTGCAGGTCTCGAACCCACCAGTTTCAGTCACATTTAGGAGAGACAGACAGTAAAACCCAGTGAGATAGAGAACCAAATTTTGTACAGATTACCACTTCAAAGTTAAGGGATGAATTGTTTTGATATTTGCAGTCAGTGTGTAAATACTCACAGCCTATCAGGAGGTAAACATAAATGATCCACCTCAGCTTGTCTAATCTCCAGATTTGATGCATTAAACTTAGTGGTAGAAGGAATCACAGTCCAGGAAATGAACTTCACTCCGATCAATTCGGATCTGGTACGTGACCAGCACTTTGCTCAGAGCGGAACCTATATCTTGTGATAGTTTATTTCACACAATGAGAAACGTGCACAATCCTTCGATGCGCTGTACTTCCTGAAACAGCGATTCATGTGTAAACAAGAGGAACTGGAGGAGGTCACAGAGACAGGGAGGGTTATAGGGGTTTTAGGAGGTTACAGAGACAGGGAGGGTTATAGGGGCTGGAGGAGGTTACAGAGACAGGGAGGGTTATAGGGGCTGGAGGAGGTTACAGAGATAAGGAGGGTTGTAGGGGCTGGTGGAGGTTACAGAGATAGGGAGGGTTGTATGGGCTGGAGGAGGTTACAGAGATAGGGAGGGTTGTCGGGCTGGAGGAGGTTACAGAGATGGGGAGGATTGCAGGGGCTGGAGGAGGTTACAGAGAAACGGAGGGTTGTAGGGGCTGGAGCAGGTTACAGAGATAGGGAGGGTTATAGGGGCTGGCAGGCTTTACAGAGACAGGGAGGATTGTAGGGGTTGGAGGAGGTTACAGAGATAGGGAGGTGTAGGGGCTGGAGGAAGTTACAGAGATAGGGAGAGTTGTAGTGACTGGAGGAGGTTACAGAGATAGGGAGGGTTGTAGGGGTTGGAGGAGGTTACAGAGTAGGGAGGGTTGTAGGGGCTGGAGGAGGTTACAGAGATAGGGAAGGTTGTAGAGGTTGGAGGAGCTTACAGAGATAGGGAGGGTTGTAGGGGCTGGAGGAGGATACAGAGATAGGGAGGGTTGTAGGGGCAGGAGGAGGTTACAGAGATAGGGAGTGTTGTAGGGGCTGGAGGAGGATACAGAGATAGGGAGTGTTGTAGGGGCTGGAGGAGATTACGGAGATAGCGAGGCTTGTAGGGGCTGGAGGAGGTTACAGAGATAGGGTTGTATGGGCTGGAGGAGGTTCTAGAGACAGGGAGGGTTGTAGAAGGTTTCAGAGATAGGGAGGGTTGTAGGGACTGGAGGAAGTTACAGAGATAGGGAGGGTTGTAGAGGCTGGAGGAGGTAACAGAGGTGGGAGGGTTGTAGGTTCTGGAGGAGGTTCTAGAGACAGGGAGGGTTGTAGGAGTTTTCAGAGATAGGGAGTGTTGTAGGTGCTGAAGGAGATTATAGAGATAGGGAGGGTTGTAGGGACAGGTGGAGGCTTCAGAGATAGGGGCTGTTGTAGTGGCTGGAAGAGGCTATAGAGATAGGGAGGGTTGTAGGGGCTGGTGGAGGTTGTAGAGATGGGCACAGTTGTAGGGGCTGGAGGACTTTACAGACATAGGGATGTTTGTAGGTCCTGGATGTGACAGAGAGAGAGCGAGGGCAAGTTATTGGTGGTGGTGGGAATGAGAGAGCGAGATATAAACAGAGAATTAGTTTCATGGAGCAGATGAGATAGGGGAGAGACACAGGTGAAGTGGAGACCTGCTCATGGCCCAGCACTTGTGGTTTCAGCACAGTTTATGGAGGCAGGATCCGAGCTGGTCTCTCACTGAGTGGTTTAACCAAGAGTTCAGATGAGGAGAAAGGTCAAAGTTGAACAAAGCATTGTTCACATACATGGCAGGAATTGATCCGAGCGGGGAGTGTATCCTGGACTCTATGGTCCAGGAGGGGTCAGTTAGTTCAAGGTGTTAGGATCTAGAGATAGTTTAATGTATATTTTTCTCTCTTTGTGGGTGAAATGATGAAACGTGTGGCCCAGTTTCATTTCTCAGTGGAGATGGCAGCTCTAAGCTCTGTTTGAATACCGGCATTTCTAATGAGGTTTTACATCTCTTGAACGCAAGGTAGGAAAAAAACTGTGCTGTTTCCTAGCGACAGGGGTCCAGAGAGAGAGAGAAAAGTCAGAAAAAAATCTGCCCGCCATCAATTAAAAGGTCACTTAAGCCATTAAACGCCGATACCACGTTGCCAGTGTGTGATTTGGCCCTTGTCACATGGGCAGAACGGGCAGGTGGGCAGCCGACAAGTTCAAAAACCTCCTCCCCGGGGGGTATAAAAAGGGTCAGCAGCATTGGCAGTGCGAGTCGTGTGGAGGTTAGGAGATAGTTTGCTGTTGGTGTGGTTTTGGTACTTGGCAGATTCACCTCCGTTCGGGGCTTCATTCTTAGCATTTCCAGGCTGCATTTCAGGCCTCATCGGGGTCTCCAAAGACCCCGGAGGATTCAGACCGTGTGGACCCTTCTGGGTATCAGACAGCCTTCCATCACCCTGGGAATGAGGATTGTGGTCTCCGCTGGAGGCATCTCCCCTGAGGAGGGAGAGAGGGGCAGAAGGGAGAGGTGTCGCAATGCAGATTCCAGGGGAGGGACCTGTGGGAGGAGAGACGCAGGCACAAGGGGAGCAGGGCCAGCAGGGACTCGAAGGTGGAAGGGGCCACAGAGAGCACTGCTATCCTGCTGCCGGAGCTTACAGGCGGCGATGCAGCGACCTCAATATGTCCGAGGTGCAGCACCGAAGGGGACTTCCTCTCTCCAGGGAGACAGTGACCTCCATTTGGACAGATGATTGGGCCTGGGACCAGCTCTGACTGTGTGGGTGGACGCCCCATGCCAGTGGCTCTGAAGGTCACAGAGGAGCCCGCAGAGACCATCAGACAGCTTGTGTGTCAAACTAAGGTTGTTCTGGACCTCCCAGCTCACCATTGATGGACGGGCACCTCGCTGGGATACTGGGTGCCTCATCCATCTCCCACACGGACACTCACCAGCTGGGGTCAGTGCCTGTGTGAGGGCTTGCAGGTCCGAGCGCATACCCCAGGAACCCCTGATTCTGTTCCTGGAGCTGCCTCTCCAGGAGAGTCACCTCTCTCTCAATGGAGGAGGCAGGGTGCTTGGCCATGAGGGTTAACGCAGTGATTATGCTCCACATGGACTCCTCCTCAGCAGAGAGCATGGCACTCAGACCCACACGGATCTCCACCAGATCCTCCCGAGCATCCCACTGGACATCCAGCATCTGGCGCCTAATGGACACCTCCAGAGGCTCATCATCTGGCTTTGACCCAGCATCGTCCCGGTCTCCAGCAGCCCTCCGACTGCCGGCACACTGCGTACTCTCTGCCTCCACCTGACCCTCAAGCGAGTGCCCTCAAGGCAAGGACTTGTAGAGTGGAGGTTGGAAAACCTTGGGTGCTGGGGCGGTGGAGGGAGTGAATGTTTGTGGATGGGGAGCCAATCAAGCGGGGCTGCTTTGTCCTTGATGGTGTCGAGCTTCTTGAGTGTTGTAGGAGCTGCACTCATCCAGGCAAGTGGGGAATATTCCATCACACTCCTGACTTGTGCCTTGTAGATGGTGGACAGGCTTTGGGGAGTCAGGAGGTGAGTTACTCACCACAGGATTCCCAACCCCTGACCTGCCCTTGTAGCCACAGTATTTACATGGCTAGTCCAGGTCAGTGAGGAGGAGTTGAGGATGGGAGGAGGATTTGAGCAGGTGAGGAGGATTTAAGGAGGTGAGGAGGAGTTGAGTACATTTCAAGCAATGACCTGATTATAGAACGAATGGTTATCACAATAACTCATGAGCATAGGCTACCCAGAGGCTGTATCCATTCGACTGTGGTTATCCCGAAGGGAGGGGATGATATTCCATATCCTTGGGAACATGGTGTCTGTGACCACCTCGATGCAATGGTATACATCAGGCTGTGTTATCTCAGGTGAGCTCTCCACAAGCTGCCTGGAATGAGGCAGAGTCTTCCTCTGCACTGAGTCTCACTCAGTGAGGTCGGTAAATGCCTGTCCTGTCTCTCAGGGCAGTAGAAGATCATCGGGTCCTCTGCTGAAAATCTTGGGGTTCAGAGCCATGGCCAATTGGAAGAGACATCAGGCTTGAGGGGCTGAATGGCCTCCTCCTGCTCCTCTCTCCATATGTTCTGAAGTTACCCCAATGCCTCGATCTCTCCCCTGGTCTATGTCGAGGACTTATGGAGGGTTGCTAACAGAACTGTACCTGTGAGGTACTCATAGACATGGGGCGCTCGATAATAGTCCAAACGACATTCTCTATACAGGGCGGAATGGTGAGAGATCCTTCATATTGGTAAAATGGAGCCAGTTTCCAGGGAATAATCTTATCCAGATTCAAAGGCAGAATGTGTGCTTCACCTGGAGGTGAACAGAAATGGAAGTAAAGTGTGTTAGAGTCCAAAACACACGTCACAGAGAGAAGGTGGGATTGAGGGATACGGGGAGAAGGTGGGATTGAGGGATACGGGGAGAAGGTGGGATTGAGCGATACGGAGAGAAGGTGGGATTGAGGGATACGGAGAGAAGGTGGGATTGAGGGATATGGGGAGAAGGTGGGATTGAGGGATACGGAGAGAATGAGGGATTGAGGGATACGGAGAGAAGGTGGGATTGAGGGATACGGAGAGAAGGTGGGATTGAGGGATAGGGGGAGAAGGTGGGATTGAGGGATACGGGGAGAAGGTGGGATTGAGGGATACGGAGAGAAGGTGGGATTGAGGGATACGGAGAGAAGGTGGGATTGAGGGATATGGAGAGAAGGTGGGATTGAGGGATATGGAGAGAAGGTGGGATTGAGGGATATGGAGAGAAGGTGGGATTGAGGGATATGGAGAGAAGGTGGGATTGAGGGATATGGAGAGAAGGTGGGATTGAGGGATACGGAGAGAAGGTGGGATTGAGGGGTACGGGGAGAAGGTGGGATTGATGCTTATAAAGAGAGATAGTGGGATTGATGGATAAGGGGAAAAGTAGGGATTGAGGGATACGGGGAGAAGGTGGGATTGAGGGATACGGAGAGAAGGTGGGATTGAGGGAAATGGGGAGAAGGTGGGATTGAGGGATACGGAGACAAGGTGGGATTGAGGGATACGGAGAGAATGTGGGATTGAGGGATATGGGGAGAAGGTGGGATTGAGCGATACGGGGAGAAGGTGGGATTGAGGGATACGGGGAGAAGGTGGGATTGAGGGATATGGAGAGAAGGTGGGATTGAGGGATATGGAGAGAAGGTGGGATTGAGGGATACGGAGAGAAGGTGGGATTGAGGGATATAGGGAGAAGGTGGGATTGAGCGATACGGGGAGAAGGTGGGATTGAGGGATACGGGGAGAAGGTGGGATTGAGGGATACGGGGAGAATGTGGGATTGAGGGATATGGGGAGAAGGTGGGATTGAGGGATATGGGGAGAAGGTGGGATTGAGCGATACGGGGAGAAGGTGGGATTGAGCGATACGGAGAGAAGGTGGGATTGAGGGATACGGGGAGAAGGTGGGATTGAGGGATATGGGGAGAAGGTGGGATTGAGCGATACGGGGAGAAGGTGGGATTGAGGGATATGGGGAGAATGTGGTTTTGAGGGATATGGAGAAATGGTGGAACTGAGGGATATGCAGAGAATGAGGGATTGAGGGATACAGAGAGAAGGTGGGATTGAGGGATACGGAGAGAAGGTGGGATTGAGGGGTACGGAGAGAAGGTGGGATTGAGGGATATGGAGAGAAGGTGGGATTGAGGGATACTGAGAGAAGGTGGGATTGAGGGATATGGAGAGAAGGTGGGATTGAGGGATATGGAGAGAAGGTGGGATTGAGGGATACGGGGAGAAGGTGGGATTGAGGGATATGGAGAGAACGTGGGATTGAGGGATACGGAGAGAAGGTGGGATTGAGGGATACGGAGAGAAGGTGGGATTGAGGGATACGGGGAGAAGGTGGGATTGAGCGATACGGAGAGAAGGTGGGATTGAGGGATACGGAGAGAAGGTGGGATTAAGGGATATGGGGAGAAGGTGGGATTGAGGGATACGGAGAGAATGAGGGATTGAGGGATACGGAGAGAAGGTGGGATTGAGGGATACGGAGAGAAGGTGGGATTGAGGGATAGGGGGAGAAGGTGGGATTGAGGGATACGGGGAGAAGGTGGGATTGAGGGATACGGAGAGAAGGTGGGATTGAGGGATACGGAGAGAAGGTGGGATTGAGGGATATGGAGAGAAGGTGGGATTGAGGGATATGGAGAGAAGGTGGGATTGAGGGATATGGAGAGAAGGTGGGATTGAGGGATATGGAGAGAAGGTGGGATTGAGGGATATGGAGAGAAGGTGGGATTGAGGGATACGGAGAGAAGGTGGGATTGAGGGGTACGGGGAGAAGGTGGGATTGATGCTTATAAAGAGAGATAGTGGGATTGATGGATAAGGGGAAAAGTAGGGATTGAGGGATACGGGGAGAAGGTGGGATTGAGGGATACGGAGAGAAGGTGGGATTGAGGGAAATGGGGAGAAGGTGGGATTGAGGGATACGGAGACAAGGTGGGATTGAGGGATACGGAGAGAATGTGGGATTGAGGGATATGGGGAGAAGGTGGGATTGAGCGATACGGGGAGAAGGTGGGATTGAGGGATACGGGGAGAAGGTGGGATTGAGGGATATGGAGAGAAGGTGGGATTGAGGGATATGGAGAGAAGGTGGGATTGAGGGATAAGGAGAGAAGGTGGGATTGAGGGATATAGGGAGAAGGTGGGATTGAGCGATACGGGGAGAAGGTGGGATTGAGGGATACGGGGAGAAGGTGGGATTGAGGGATACGGGGAGAATGTGGGATTGAGGGATATGGGGAGAAGGTGGGATTGAAGGATACGGGGAGAATGTGGGATTGAGGGATATGGGGAGAAGGTGGGATTGAGCGATACGGGGAGAAGGTGGGATTGAGGGATACGGGGAGAAGGTGGGATTGAGGGATACGGAGAGAAGGTGGGATTGAGGGATATGGGGAGAAGGTGGGATTGAGCGATACGGGGAGAAGGTGGGATTGAGGGATACGGGGAGAAGGTGGGATTGAGGGATATGGAGAGAAGGTGGGATTGAGGGATACAGAGAGAAGGTGGGATTGAGGGATATGGGGAGAAGGTGGGATTGAGCGATACGGGGAGAAGGTGGGATTGAGCGATACGGAGAGAAGGTGGGATTGAGGGATACGGGGAGAAGGTGGGATTGAGGGATATGGGGAGAAGGTGGGATTGAGCGATACGGGGAGAAGGTGGGATTGAGGGATATGGGGAGAATGTGGTTTTGAGGGATATGGAGAAATGGTGGAACTGAGGGATATGGAGAGAATGAGGGATTGAGGGATACAGAGAGAAGGTGGGATTGAGGGATACGGAGAGAAGGTGGGATTGAGGGGTACGGAGAGAAGGTGGGATTGAGGGATATGGAGAGAAGGTGGGATTGAGGGATACTGAGAGAAGGTGGGATTGAGGGATATGGAGAGAAGGTGGGATTGAGGGATATGGAGAGAAGGTGGGATTGAGGGATACGGGGAGAAGGTGGGATTGAGGGATATGGAGAGAACGTGGGATTGAGGGATACGGAGAGAAGGTGGGATTGAGGGATACGGAGAGAAGGTGGGATTGAGGGATACGGGGAGAAGGTGGGATTGAGCGATACGGAGAGAAGGTGGGATTGAGGGATACGGAGAGAAGGTGGGATTGAGGGATATGGGGAGAAGGTGGGATTGAGGGATACGGAGAGAATGAGGGATTGAGGGATACGGAGAGAAGGTGGGATTGAGGGATACGGAGAGAAGGTGGGATTGAGGGATAGGGGGAGAAGGTGGGATTGAGGGGTACGGGGAGAAGGTGGGATTGATGCTTATAAAGAGAGATAGTGGGATTGATGGATAAGGGGAAAAGTAGGGATTGAGGGATACGGGGAGAAGGTGGGATTGAGGGATACGGAGAGAAGGTGGGATTGAGGGAAATGGGGAGAAGGTGGGATTGAGGGATACGGAGACAAGGTGGGATTGAGGGATACGGAGAGAACGTGGGATTGAGGGATATGGGGAGAAGGTGGGATTGAGCGATACGGGGAGAAGGTGGGATTGAGGGATACGGGGAGAAGTTGGGATTGAGGGATATGGAGAGAAGGTGGGATTGAGGGATATGGAGAGAAGGTGGGATTGAGGGATACGGAGAGAAGGTGGGATTGAGGGATATAGGGAGAAGGTGGGATTGAGCGATACGGGGAGAAGGTGGGATTGAGGGATACGGGGAGAAGGTGGGATTGAGGGATACGGGGAGAATGTGGGATTGAGGGATATGGGGAGAAGGTGGGATTGAAGGATACGGGGAGAATGTGGGATTGAGGGATATGGGGAGAAGGTGGGATTGAGCGATACGGGGAGAAGGTGGGATTGAGGGATACGGGGAGAAGGTGGGATTGAGGGATACGGAGAGAAGGTGGGATTGAGGGATATGGGGAGAAGGTGGGATTGAGCGATACGGGGAGAAGGTGGGATTGAGGGATACGGGGAGAAGGTGGGATTGAGGGATATGGAGAGAAGGTGGGATTGAGGGATACAGAGAGAAGGTGGGATTGAGGGATACGGAGAGAAGGTGGGATTGAGGGGTACGGAGAGAAGGTGGGATTGAGGGATATGGAGAGAAGGTGGGATTGAGGGATACTGAGAGAAGGTGGGATTGAGGGATATGGAGAGAAGGTGGGATTGAGGGATATGGAGAGAAGGTGGGATTGAGGGATACGGGGAGAAGGTGGGATTGAGGGATATGGAGAGAACGTGGGATTGAGGGATACGGAGAGAAGGTGGGATTGAGGGATACGGAGAGAAGGTGGGATTGAGGGATACGGGGAGAAGGTGGGATTGAGGGATACGGAGAGAAGGTGGGATTGAGGGATACGGAGAGAAGGTGGGATTGAGGGATACGGAGAGAAGGTGGGATTGAGGGATATGGAAAGAAGGTGGGATTGAGGGATACGGAGAGAAGGTGGGATTGAGGGATATGGAAAGAAGGTGGGATTGAGGGATACGGAGAGAAGGTGGGATTGAGGGATATGGAAAGAAGGTGGGACTGAGGGATACGGAGAGAAGGTGGGATTGAGGGATATGGGGAGAAGGTGGGATTGAGCGATACGGGGAGAAGGTGGGATTGAGCGATACGGAGAGAAGGTGGGATTGAGGGATACGGGGAGAAGGTGGGATTGAGGGATATGGGGAGAAGGTGGGATTGAGCGATACGGGGAGAAGGTGGGATTGAGGGATATGGGGAGAATGTGGTTTTGAGGGATATGGAGAAATGGTGGAACTGAGGGATATGGAGAGAATGAGGGATTGAGGGATACAGAGAGAAGGTGGGATTGAGGGATACGGAGAGAAGGTGGGATTGAGGGGTACGGAGAGAAGGTGGGATTGAGGGATATGGAGAGAAGGTGGGATTGAGGGATACTGAGAGAAGGTGGGATTGAGGGATATGGAGAGAAGGTGGGATTGAGGGATATGGAGAGAAGGTGGGATTGAGGGATACGGGGAGAAGGTGGGATTGAGGGATATGGAGAGAACGTGGGATTGAGGGATACGGAGAGAAGGTGGGATTGAGGGATACGGAGAGAAGGTGGGATTGAGGGATACGGGGAGAAGGTGGGATTGAGGGATACGGAGAGAAGGTGGGATTGAGGGATACGGAGAGAAGGTGGGATTGAGGGATACGGAGAGAAGGTGGGATTGAGGGATATGGAAAGAAGGTGGGATTGAGGGATACGGAGAGAAGGTGGGATTGAGGGATATGGAAAGAAGGTGGGATTGAGGGATACGGAGAGAAGGTGGGATTGAGGGATATGGAAAGAAGGTGGGACTGAGGGATACGGAGAGAAGGTGGGATTGAGGGATACGGAGAGAAGGTGGGATTGAGGGATATGGAAAGAAGGTGGGACTGAGGGATATGGAGAGAATGAGAGATTGAGGGATAGGGAGAGAAGTTGGGATTGAGGGATACGGGGAGATACTAGGATTGAGAGATGTGACGTAAGGTGGGAATGAACAATATGAGGAGCAGGTGGGATTGAGGATCATGGGGAGAAAGTGGGAGTGGGGGAAATCAGAGGAAGGTGGGATTGATGCGTTGGATTTGTCGAGAGTTGATGGAGCTTTACTCTTTATCATTGTCCTGTACCGGCCCAGGCAATGTTCGGACACTAGAGAGAGATCAAAACTGCTCCTGATCGCTGTCCAGTGATCTCTGGGTTGGAGAGACAGAGAGGGGAAATCAGCCAGTGTTCCTGCTCCTGATCACTGTCCAGTGATCCCTGGGTTAGAGAGAGAGAGGGGAAATCAGCCAGGGTTCCATCTATTGATCACTGTCCAGTGATCCCTGGGTTAGAGAGTGGGGAAATCAGCCAGGGTTCCTGCTCCTGATCACTGTCCAGTGATCCCTGGGTTAGAGAGAGAGAGGGGAAATCAGCCAGGGTTCCTGCTCCTGATCACTGTCCAGTGATCCCTGGGTTAGAGAGAGAGAGAGAGGGGAAATCAGCCAGGGTTCCTGCTCCTGATCACAGTCCAGTGATCCCTGGGTTAGAGAGAGAGAGGGGAAATCAGCCAGGGTTCCATCTATTGATCACTGTCCAGTGATCCCTGGGTTAGAGAGAGAGAGAGAGAGGGGAAATCAGCCAGGGTTCCTTCTCCTGATCACTGTCCAGTGATCCCTGGGTTAGAGGGAGAAGGGAAATCAGCCAGGGTTCCTGCTCCTGATCACTGTCCAGTGATCCCTGGGTTAGAGAGAGAGAGAGAGAGGGGAAATCAGCCAGGGTTCCTGCTCCTGAACACTGTCCAGTGATCCCTGGGTTAGAGAGAGAGAGAGAGAGGGGAAATCAGACAGGGTTCCTGCTCCTGAACACTGTCCAGTGATCCCTGGGTTAGAGATAGAGAGAGGGGGGAAATCAGCCAGGGTTCCTGCTCCTGATCACTGTCCAGTGATCCCTGGGTTAGAGAGAGGGAAATCAGCCAGGGATCCTGCTCCTGATCACTGTCCAGTGATCCCTGGGTTAGAGAGAGAGAGGGGAAATCAGCCAGGGTTCCTGCTCCTGATCACTGTCCAGTGATCCCTGGGTTAGAGAGAGAGAGGGGAAATCAGCCAGGGTTCCTGCTCCTGAACACTGTCCAGTGATCCCTGGGTTAGAGAGAGAGAGAGGGGAAATCAGCCAGGGTTCCTGCTCCTGAACACTGTCCAGTGATCCCTGGGTTAGAGAGAGAGAGGGGAAATCAGCCAGGGTTCCTGCTCCTGAACACTGTCCAGTGATCCCTGGGTTAGAGAGAGAGAGGGGAAATCAGCCAGGGTTCCTGCTCCTGATCACTGTCCAGTGATCCCTGGGTTAGAGAGAGAGAGGGGAAATCAGCCAGGGTTCCTGCTCCTGATCACTGTCCAGTGATCCATGGGTTAGAGAGAGAGAGGGAAAATCAGCCAGGGTTCCTGCTCCTGATCACTGTCCAGTGATCCCTGGGTTAGAGAGAGTGAGGGGAAATCAGCCAGGGTTCCTGCTCCTGATCACTGTCCAGTGATCCCTGGGTTAGAGAGAGAGAGAGAGGGGGGAAATCCGCCAGGGTTCCTGCTCCTGATCACTGTCCAGTGATCCCTGGGTTAGAGAGAGTGAGGGGAAATCAGCCAGCGTTCCTGCTCCTGATCACTGAGCAGTGATCCCTGGGTTAGAGAGAGAGAGGGAAAATCAGCCAGGGTTCCTGCTCCTGATCACTGTCCAGTGATCCCTGGGTTAGAGAGAGAGAGGGGAAATCAGCCAGGGTTCCTGCTCCTGATCTCTGTCCAGTGATCCCTGGGTTAGAGAGCGAGAGGGGAAATCAGCCAAGGTTTTTGCTCCTGATCTCTGTCCAGTGATCCCTGGGTTAGAGAGAGGGGAAATCAGCCAGGGTTCCTGCTCCTGATCACTGTCCAGTGATCCCTGGGTTGGAGAGAGAGAGGGGAAATCAGCCAGGGTTCCTGCTCCTGATCACTGTCCAGTGATCCCTGGGTTAGAGAGAGAGGGGGATAGAGAGAGAGAGAGGGGAAATCAGCTAGTGTTTCTGCTCCTGATCACTGTGTAACAAACCCCTGAGTTAGACAGAGAGTGGAATATTAACCAGGGTTACTACTCCTGATCATTTTCCAGTCATCCCTCAGTTAGAGAAAGGGTGGAAATGATCCAGCGGTTCTGCTCCTAATCAATGTACAATGGTCTCTGGGTTAGAGAGAGTGAGGGGAAATCAGCCAGTGTTCCTGCTCCTGATCACTGTCCAGTGATCCCTGGGTTAGAGAGAGAGAGGGGAAATCAGTCAGGGTTCCTGCTCCTGATCACTGTCCAGTGATCCCTCGGTTAGAGAGAGAGAGAGGGAAAATCAGCCAGGGTTCCTGCTCCTGATCACTGTGCAGTGATCCCTGGGTTAGAGAGAGAGAGAGGTGAAATCAGCCAGGGGTCCTGCTCCTGATCACTGTTCATTGATCCCTGGGTTAGAGAGAATGAGGGGAAATCAGCCAGGGTTCCTGCTCCTGATCACTGTCCAGTTACCCCTGGGTTAGAGAGTGAGGGGAAATCAGCCAGGGTTCCTGCTCCTGATCACAGTCCAGTGATCCCTGGGTTAGATAGAGAGAGAGGAAATCAGCCAGGGTTCCTGCTCCTGATCACTGTCCAGTGATCCCTGGGTTAGAGAGAGAGAGGGGGGAAATCAGCCAGGGTTCCTGCTCCTGAACACTGTCCAGTGATTCCTGGGTTAGATAGAGAGAGAGGAAATCAGCCCGGGTTCCTGCTCCTGATCACTGTCCAGTGATCCCTGGGATAGAGAGAGAGAGGTGAAATCAGCCAGGGTTCCTGCTCCTGATCACTATCCAGTGATCCCTGGGTTAGAGAGAGAGACTAGAAATCAGCCAGGGTTCCTGCTCCTGATCACTGTCCAGTGATCCCTGGGATAGAGAGAGAGAGAGGGGAAATCAGCCAGGGTTCCTGCTCCTGATCACTGTCCAGTGATCCCTGGGTTAGAGAGAATGAAGGGAAATCAGCCAGAGTTCCTGCTCCTGCTCACTGTCCGGTTACCCCTGGGTTAGAGAGTGAGGGGAAATCAGCCAGGGTTCCTGCTCCTGATCACTATCCAGTGATCCCTGGGTTAGAGAGAGAGACTAGAAATCAGCCAGGGTTCCTGCTCCTGATCACTGTCCAGTGATCCCTGGGATAGAGAGAGAGAGAGGGGAAATCAGCCAGGGTTCCTGCTCCTGATCACTGTCCAGTGATCCCTGGGTTAGAGAGAATGAAGGGAAATCAACCAGGGTTCCTGCTCCTGATCACAGTCCTTTTAACCCTGGGTTAGAGACTGAGGGGAAATCAGCCAGGGTTCCTGCTCCTGATCACTGTCCAGTGATCCCTGGATTGGGGAGAGAGAGGGGAAATCAGCCAGGGTTCCTGCTCCTGATCACTGTCCCGTGATCCCTGGGTTAGAGAGAGGGAGGGGAAATCAGCCAGGGTTCCTACTCCTGATCACTGTCCAGAGATCCCTGGGATAGAGAATGAGAGAGGGGAAATCAGCCAGGGTTCCAGCTCCTGCTCACTGTCCAGTGATCCCTGGGATAGAGAGAGAGAGGTGAAATCAGCCAGGGTTCCTGCTCCTGATCACTGTTCATTGATCCCTGGGTTAGAGAGAGAGGGAAAATCAGCCAGGATTCCTGCTCCCGAGCACTGTCCAATGATCCTTGGGTTAGAGAGAATAAAAATCAGCCAGGGTTCCTGCTCCTGATCACTCTCCAGTGATACCTGGGTTAGAGAGAGAGGGGAAATCAGCCAGGGTTCCTGCTCCTGATCACTGTCCAGTGATCCTGGGTTAGAGAGAGAGGGGAAATCATCCAGGGTTCCTGCTCCTGATTACTGACCTGTGATCCCTGTCTTAAAGAGAGGGTGTAAATCATCCAGTGTTCCTGCTCCTGATCACTGTACAATGGTCTCTGGGTTAGAGAGAATGAGGGGAAATCAGCCAGGGTTCCTGCTCCTGATCACTGTCCAGTGATTCCTGGGTTAGATAGAGAGAGAGGAAATCAGCCAGGGTTCCTGCTCCTGATCACTGTCCAGTGATCCCTGGGTTAGAGAGAATGAGGGGAAATCAGCCAGGGTTCCTGCTCCTGATCACTGTCCAGTTACCCCTGGGTAGAGAGTGAGGGGAAATCAGCCAGGGTTCCAGCTCCTGATCACTGTCCAATGATCCCTGGGTTAGAGAGAGAGAGTGGGGAAATCAGCCAGGGTTCCTGCTCCTGATCACTGTCCAGTGATCCCTGGGTTAGAGAGAGAGAGGGGAAATCAGCCAGGGTTCCTGCTCCTGATCACTGTCCAGTGATCCCTGGGTTAGAGAGAGAGAGGGGAAATCAGCCAGGGTTCCTGCTCCTGATCACTGTCCAGTGACCCCTGGGTTAGAGAGAATGAAGGGAAATCAGCCAGGGTTCCTGCTCCTGATCACTGTCCAGTGATTCCTGGGTTAGATAGAGAGAGAGGAAATCAGGCAGGGTTCCTGCTGCTGATCACTGTCCAGTGATCCCTGGGTTAGAGAGAATGAAGGGAAATCAGACAGGGTTCCTGCTCCTGATCACTGTCCAGTGATCCCTGGTTTAGAGAGAGAGAGAGGGGGGAAATCAGCCAGGGTTCCTGCTCCTGATCACTGTCCAGTTACCCCTGGGTTAGAGAGTGAGGGGATATCAGCCAGGGTTCCTGCTCCTGATCACTGTCCAGTGATCCCTGGGATAGAGAGAGAGAGTAGAAATCAGCCAGGGTTCCTGCTCCTGATCACTGTCCAGTGATCCCTGGGTTAGAGAGAGAGAGAGAGAGAGGTGAAATCAGCCAGGGTTCCTGCTCCTGATCACTGTCCAGTGATCCCTGGGTTAGAGAGAGAGAGAGAGAGAGGTGAAATCAGCCAGGGTTCCTGCTCCTGATCACTGTCCAGTGATCCCTGGGTTAGAGAGAGAGGTGAAATCAGCCAGGGTTCCTGCTCCTGATCACTGTCCAGTGATCCCTGGGTTAGAGAGAGAGAGAGAGAGAGGTGAAATCAGCCAGGATTCCTGCTCCTGATCACTGTCCAGTGATCCCTGGGATAGAGAGAGAGGGGAAATCAGCCAAGGTTCCTGCTCCTGATCATTTTCCAGTGATCCCTGGGTTAGGGAGAATGTCTAAATCATCTAATGGTTCTGCTCCTGATCACTGTGCAATGGTCTCTGGGTTACAGAGACAGAGGGGAAATCAGCCAAGGTTCCTGGTCCTGATCACTGATCAATGACCCCTGGGTTGGAGCAAGAGGGGAAGTCAGCCTGGTTTCCTGCTCCTGATCACTCTCCAGTGATCCCTGTGTTAGATGGAGATGGGAAATCAGCGAAGGTTCCTGCTCCTGATCACTGCCCGGTCATTCCGGGTTAGAGAGAGAGGGGAAATCAGCCAGGGTTCCTGCTCCTGATCAATGTCCAGTGATCCCTGGGTTAGAGAGAGAGAGAGAGAGAGGTGAAATCAGCCAGGGTTCCTGCTCCTGATCACTGTTCAGTGATCCCTGGGTTAGAGAGAGAGAGAGAGAGAGGTGAAATCAGCCAGGGTTCCTGCTCCTGATCACTGTCCAGTGATCCCTGGGTTAGAGAGAGAGAGAGAGGGGAAATCAGCCAGGGTTCCTGCTCCTGATCACTGTCCAGTGATCCCTGGGTTAGAGAGAGAGAGAGAGAGAGGAAATCAGCCAGGGTTCCTGCTCCTGATCACTGTCCAGTGATCCCTGGGTTAAAGAGAGAGAGAGAGAGGTGAAATCAGCCAGTGTTCCTGCTCCTGATCACTGTCCAGTGATCCCTGGGTTAGAGAGAGAGAGAGAGAGGTGAAATCAGCCAGTGTTCCTGCTCCTGATCACTGTCCAGTGATCCCTGGGTTAGAGAGAGAGAGGGGAAATCAGCCAGGGTTCCTGCTCCTGATCACTGTCCAGTGATCCCTGGGTTAGAGAGAATGAGGGGAAATCAGCCAGGGTTCCTGCTCCTGATCACTGTCCAGTTACCCCTGGGTAGAGAGTGAGGGGAAATCAGCCAGGGTTCCAGCTCCTGATCACTGTCCAATGATCCCTGGGTTAGAGAGAGAGAGTGGGGAAATCAGCCAGGGTTCCTGCTCCTGATCACTGTCCAGTGATCCCTGGGTTAGAGAGAGAGAGGGGAAATCAGCCAGGGTTCCTGCTCCTGATCACTGTCCAGTGATCCCTGGGTTAGAGAGAGAGAGGGGAAATCAGCCAGGGTTCCTGCTCCTGATCACTGTCCAGTGACCCCTGGGTTAGAGAGAATGAAGGGAAATCAGCCAGGGTTCCTGCTCCTGATCACTGTCCAGTGATTCCTGGGTTAGATAGAGAGAGAGGAAATCAGGCAGGGTTCCTGCTCCTGATCACTGTCCAGTGATCCCTGGGTTAGAGAGAATGAAGGGAAATCAGACAGGGTTCCTGCTCCTGATCACTGTCCAGTGATCCCTGGTTTAGAGAGAGAGAGAGGGGGGAAATCAGCCAAGGTTCCTGCTCCTGATCACTGTCCAGTTACCCCTGGGTTAGAGAGTGAGGGGATATCAGCCAGGGTTCCTGCTCCTGATCTCTGTCCAGTGATCCCTGGGATAGAGAGAGAGAGTAGAAATCAGCCAGGGTTCCTGCTCCTGATCACTGTCCAGTGATCCCTGGGTTAGAGAGAGAGAGAGAGAGAGGTGAAATCAGCCAGGGTTCCAGCTCCTGATCACTGTCCAGTGATCCCTGGGATAGAGAGAGAGGGGAAATCAGCCAAGGTTCCTGCTCCTGATCATTTTCCAGTGATCCCTGGGTTAGGGAGAAGGTCTAAATCATCTAATGGTTCTGCTCCTGATCACTGTGCAATGGTCTCTGGGTTACAGAGACAGAGGGGAAATCAGCCAAGGTTCCTGGTCCTGATCACTGATCAATGACCCCTGGGTTGGAGCAAGAGGGGAAGTCAGCCTGGTTTCCTGCTCCTGATCACTCTCCAGTGATCCCTGTGTTAGATGGAGATGGGAAATCAGCGAAGGTTCCTGCTCCTGATCACTGCCCGGTCATTCCGGGTTAGAGAGAGAGGGGAAATCAGCCAGGGTTCCTGCTCCTGATCAATGTCCAGTGATCCCTGGGTTAGAGAGAGAGAGAGAGAGAGGTGAAATCAGCCAGGGTTCCTGCTCCTGATCACTGTTCAGTGATCCCTGGGTTAGAGAGAGAGAGAGAGAGAGGTGAAATCAGCCAGGGTTCCTGCTCCTGATCACTGTCCAGTGATCCCTGGGTTAGAGAGAGAGAGAGAGGGGAAATCAGCCAGGGTTCCTGCTCCTGATCACTGTCCAGTGATCCCTGGGTTAGAGAGAGAGAGAGAGAGAGGAAATCAGCCAGGGTTCCTGCTCCTGATCACTGTCCAGTGATCCCTGGGTTAGAGAGAGAGAGAGAGAGGTGAAATCAGCCAGTGTTCCTGCTCCTGATCACTGTCCAGTGATCCCTGGGTTAGAGAGAGAGAGAGAGAGGTGAAATCAGCCAGTGTTCCTGCTCCTGATCACTGTCCAGTGATCCCTGGGTTAGAGAGAGAGAGGGGAAATCAGCCAGGGTTCCTGCTCCTGATCACTGTCCAGTGATCCCTGGGTTAGAGAGAATGAGGGGAAATCAGCCAGGGTTCCTGCTCCTGATCACTGTCCAGTTACCCCTGGGTAGAGAGTGAGGGGAAATCAGCCAGGGTTCCAGCTCCTGATCACTGTCCAATGATCCCTGGGTTAGAGAGAGAGAGTGGGGAAATCAGCCAGGGTTCCTGCTCCTGATCACTGTCCAGTGATCCCTGGGTTAGAGAGAGAGAGGGGAAATCAGGCAGGGTTCCTGCTCCTGATCACTGTCCAGTGATCCCTGGGTTAGAGAGAGAGAGGGGAAATCAGCCAGGGTTCCTGCTCCTGATCACTGTCCAGTGACCCCTGGGTTAGAGAGAATGAAGGGAAATCAGCCAGGGTTCCTGCTCCTGATCACTGTCCAGTGATTCCTGGGTTAGATAGAGAGAGAGGAAATCAGGCAGGGTTCCTGCTCCTGATCACTGTCCAGTGATCCCTGGGTTAGAGAGAATGAAGGGAAATCAGACAGGGTTCCTGCTCCTGATCACTGTCCAGTGATCCCTGGTTTAGAGAGAGAGAGAGGGGGGAAATCAGCCAAGGTTCCTGCTCCTGATCACTGTCCAGTTACCCCTGGGTTAGAGAGTGAGGGGATATCAGCCAGGGTTCCTGCTCCTGATCACTGTCCAGTGATCCCTGGGATAGAGAGAGAGAGTAGAAATCAGCCAGGGTTCCTGCTCCTGATCACTGTCCAGTGATCCCTGGGTTAGAGAGAGAGAGAGAGAGAGGTGAAATCAGCCAGGGTTCCAGCTCCTGATCACTGTCCAGTGATCCCTGGGATAGAGAGAGAGGGGAAATCAGCCAGGGTTCCTGCTCCTGATCATTTTCCAGTGATCCCTGGGATAGAGAGAGAGAGGGGGGAAATCAGCCAGGGTTCCTGCTCCTGATCATTTTCCAGTGATCCCTGGGTTAGGGAGAAGGTCTAAATCATCTAATGGTTCTGCTCCTGATCACTGTGCAATGGTCTCTGGGTTACAGAGACAGAGGGGAAATCAGCCAAGGTTCCTGGTCCTGATCATTGATCAATGACCCCTGGGTTGGAGCAAGAGGGGAAGTCAGCCTGGTTTCCTGCTCCTGATCACTCTCCAGTGATCCCTGTGTTAGATGGAGATGGGAAATCAGCGAAGGTTCCTGCTCCTGATCACTGCCCGGTCATTCCGGGTTAGAGAGAGAGGGGAAATCAGCCAGGGTTCCTGCTCCTGATCAATGTCCAGTGATCCCTCGGTTAGAGAGAGAGAGAGAGAGAGGGGAAATCAGCCAGGGTTCCTGCTCCTGATCACTGTTCAGTGATCCCTGGGTTAGAGAGAGAGAGAGAGAGGGGAAATCAGCCAGGGTTCCTGCTCCTGATCACTGTCCAGTGATCCCTGGGTTAGAGAGAGAGAGAGAGGGGAAATCAGCCAGGGTTCCTGCTCCTGATCACTGTTCAGTGATCCCTGGGTTAGAGAGAGAGAGAGAGGGGAAATCAGACAGGGTTCCTGCTCCTGATCACTGTCCAGTGATCCCTGGGTTAGAGAGAGAGAGAGAGAGAGGAAATCAGCCAGGGTTCCTGCTCCTGATCACTGTCCAGTGATCCCTGGGTTAGAGAGAGAGAGAGAGAGGTGAAATCAGCCAGTGTTCCTGCTCCTGATCACTGTCCAGTGATCCCTGGGTTAGAGAGAGAGAGGGGAAATCAGCCAGGGTTCCAGCTCCTGATCACTGTCCAGTGATCCCTGGGTTAGACAGAGAGAGAGGAAATCAGCCAGGGATCCTGCTCCTGATCACTGTCCAGTGATCCCTGGGTTAGACAGAGAGAGAGGGGAAATCAGCCAGGGTTCCTGATCCTGATCACTGTCCAGTGATCCCTGGGTTAGAGAGAGAGGGGAAATCAGCCAGGGTTCCTGCTCCTGATCACTGTTCAGTGATCCCTGGGTTAGACAGAGAGAGAGGAAATCAGCCAGGGATCCTGCTCCTGATCACTGTCCAGTGATCCCTGGGTTAGAGCGAGAGAGGGGAAATCAGCCAGGGTTCCTGCTCCTGATCACTGTCCAGTGATCCCTGGGTTAGAGAGAATGAGGGGAAATCAGCCAGGGTTCCTGCTCCTGATCACTGTCCAGTTACCCCTGGGTAGAGAGTGAGGGGAAATCAGCCAGGGTTCCAGCTCCTGATCACTGTCCAATGATCCCTGGGTTAGAGAGAGAGAGTGGGGAAATCAGCCAGGGTTCCTGCTCCTGATCACTGTCCAGTGATCCCTGGGTTAGAGAGAGAGAGGGGAAATCAGCCAGGGTTCCTGCTCCTGATCACTGTCCAGTGATCCCTGGGTTAGAGAGAGAGAGGGGAAATCAGCCAGGGTTCCTGCTCCTGATCACTGTCCAGTGACCCCTGGGTTAGAGAGAATGAAGGGAAATCAGCCAGGGTTCCTGCTCCTGATCACTGTCCAGTGATTCCTGGGTTAGATAGAGAGAGAGGAAATCAGGCAGGGTTCCTGCTCCTGATCACTGTCCAGTGATCCCTGGGTTAGAGAGAATGAAGGGAAATCAGACAGGGTTCCTGCTCCTGATCACTGTCCAGTGATCCCTGGGTTAGAGAGAGAGAGAGGGGGGAAATCAGCCAGGGTTCCTGCTCCTGATCACTGTCCAGTTACCCCTGGGTTAGAGAGTGAGGGGATATCAGCCAGGGTTCCTGCTCCTGATCACTGTCCAGTGATCCCTGGGATAGAGAGAGAGAGTAGAAATCAGCCAGGGTTCCAGCTCCTGATCACTGTCCAGTGATCCCTGGGATAGAGAGAGAGGGGAAATCAGCCAAGGTTCCTGCTCCTGATCACTGTCCAGTGATCCCTGGGTTAGAGAGAGAGGGGAAATCAGCCAGGGTTCCTGCTCCTGATCACTGTTCAGTGATCCCTGGGTTAGACAGAGAGAGAGCAAATCAGCCAGGGATCCTGCTCCTGATCACTGTCCAGTGATCCCTGGGTTAGAGCGAGAGAGGGGAAATCAGCCAGGGTTCCTGCTCCTGATCACTGTCCAGTGATCCCTGGGTTAGAGAGAATGAGGGGAAATCAGCCAGGGTTCCTGCTCCTGATCACTGTCCAGTTACCCCTGGGTAGAGAGTGAGGGGAAATCAGCCAGGGTTCCAGCTCCTGATCACTGTCCAATGATCCCTGGGTTAGAGAGAGAGAGTGGGGAAATCAGCCAGGGTTCCTGCTCCTGATCACTGTCCAGTGATCCCTGGGTTAGAGAGAGAGAGGGGAAATCAGCCAGGGTTCCTGCTCCTGATCACTGTCCAGTGATCCCTGGGTTAGAGAGAGAGAGGGGAAATCAGCCAGGGTTCCTGCTCCTGATCACTGTCCAGTGATCCCTGGGTTAGAGAGAGAGAGGGGAAATCAGCCAGGGTTCCTGCTCCTGATCACTGTCCAGTGACCCCTGGGTTAGAGAGAATGAAGGGAAATCAGGCAGGGTTCCTGCTCCTGATCACTGTCCAGTGATTCCTGGGTTAGATAGAGAGAGAGGAAATCAGGCAGGGTTCCTGCTCCTGATCACTGTCCAGTGATCCCTGGGTTAGAGAGAATGAAGGGAAATCAGACAGGGTTCCTGCTCCTGATCACTGTCCAGTGATCCCTGGGTTAGAGAGAGAGAGAGGGGGGAAATCAGCCAGGGTTCCTGCTCCTGATCACTGTCCAGTTACCCCTGGGTTAGAGAGTGAGGGGATATCAGCCAGGGTTCCTGCTCCTGATCACTGTCCAGTGATCCCTGGGATAGAGAGAGAGAGTAGAAATCAGCCAGGGTTCCTGCTCCTGATCACTGTCCAGTGATCCCTGGGTTAGAGAGAGAGAGAGAGAGGTGAAATCAGCCAGGGTTCCAGCTCCTGATCACTGTCCAGTGATCCCTGGGATAGAGAGAGAGGGGAAATCAGCCAAGGTTCCTGCTCCTGATCATTTTCCAGTGATCCCTGGGTTAGAGAGAAGGTCTAAATCATCTAATGGTTCTGCTCCTGATCACTGTGCAATGGTCTCTGGGTTACAGAGACAGAGGGGAAATCAGCCAAGGTTCCTGGTCCTGATCACTGATCAATGACCCCTGGGTTGGAGCAAGAGGGGAAGTCAGCCTGGTTTCCTGCTCCTGATCACTCTCCAGTGATCCCTGTGTTAGATGGAGATGGGAAATCAGCGAAGGTTCCTGCTCCTGATCACTGCCCGGTCATTCCGGGTTAGAGAGAGAGGGGAAATCAGCCAGGGTTCCTGCTCCTGATCAATGTCCAGTGATCCCTGGGTTAGAGAGAGAGAGAGAGAGAGGTGAAATCAGCCAGGGTTCCTGCTCCTGATCACTGTTCAGTGATCCCTGGGTTAGAGAGAGAGAGAGAGAGGGGAAATCAGCCAGGGTTCCTGCTCCTGATCACTGTCCAGTGATCCCTGGGTTAGAGAGAGAGAGAGAGGGGAAATCAGCCAGGGTTCCTGCTCCTGATCACTGTTCAGTGATCCCTGGATTAGAGAGAGAGAGAGAGGGGAAATCAGACAGGGTTCCTGCTCCTGATCACTGTCCAGTGATCCCTGGGTTAGAGAGAGAGAGAGAGAGAGGAAATCAGCCAGGGTTCCTGCTCCTGATCACTGTCCAGTGATCCCTGGGTTAGAGAGAGAGAGAGAGGTGAAATCAGCCAGTGTTCCTGCTCCTGATCACTGTCCAGTGATCCCTGGGTTAGAGAGAGAGAGGGGAAATCAGCCAGGGTTCCAGCTCCTGATCACTGTCCAGTGATCCCTGGGTTAGACAGAGAGAGAGGAAATCAGCCAGGGATCCTGCTCCTGATCACTGTCCAGTGATCCCTGGGTTAGACAGAGAGAGAGGGGAAATCAGCCAGGGTTCCTGATCCTGATCACTGTCCAGTGATCCCTGGGTTAGAGAGAGAGGGGAAATCAGCCAGGGTTCCTGCTCCTGATCACTGTTCAGTGATCCCTGGGTTAGACAGAGAGAGAGGAAATCAGCCAGGGATCCTGCTCCTGATCACTGTCCAGTGATCCCTGGGTTAGAGCGAGAGAGGGAAAATCAGCCAGGGTTCCTGCTCCTGATCACTGTTCAGTGATCCCTGGGTTAGACAGAGAGAGAGGAAATCAGCCAGGGATCCTGCTCCTGATCACTGTCCAGTGAACCCTGGGTTAGAGAGAGAGGGGAAATCAGCCAGGGTTCCTGCTCCTGATCACTGTGCAGTGATCCCTGGGTTAGACAGAGAGAGAGGGGAAATCAGCCAGGGTTCCTGATCCTGATCACTGTGCAGTGATCCCTGGGTTAGAGAGAGAGAGAGAGGGGAAATCAGCCAAGGTTCCTATTAATAAAGCCCAGAATACTGTATAATTTATTAACCGCTCACTCAAACTGCCCTGCTACCTAAAATGATTTATGTACAGGTCCCTCTGCTCCTGCACCCCCTTTAGAATGGTACCTTTATTTTATATTGTCTCTGCACGTTCTTCCTCCCAAAATAAACCACTTCACTCTCTATGTTAAACTGCCTTTGCCATCTGCCTGCCCACTTCACCAGTTCAACGTGTAGAGTGTGCACAGCAAGATTCCAATAAGTTACAATGATCAGGGGTGATATTTGGATAGTTGATCGTTAGTTTTTATTGAAATATTGCTAGTAAAAATGATAGAGCACAAATTGGTTAAATTTTATGCCAACATTGTTAATTCAATATTTAAAACACTGTAAATCTATCAAACATGATCTTAATATACAGTTTGCACAGATAGGAACAGGATGAGGCCATTCAGCCCCTCGAGTCTGTTACACAGGAACAGGAGGAGGCCATTCAGCCCCTCGAGTCTGTTACACAGGAACAAGAGGGGACCATTCAGCCCCGCAGACTTGATCATTTGCCATGTGGGGAGTATGGTTTGGGAGTGTGAGGGCAGAGTTTCGATCATTAGGCAGGTGAGAGTTGAGGTGTGTGAGGTGGGGAGGGGTTGAGGGGAGGGATGGGGGTTGAGGGTTGGGGAGATGGTGGGAAATTGGAATCTATTCCTGGCAGCAGCACTTGTAGAGAAATGTTCCTAATCCCCCCAGAGTGACCAAGATCGCCAAGGCGATCAGAAACCAGACCCACCAGGGTCGGGTCTTGCGGTAAACTCTCAGACAGTCACTACCGTCCCTCTCCAGCCCCACCTCCACTCCCTCATAGCCTCTCGAGCGGAGGGTGAAGATGCAGTTTCCCCCTGAGCTCTCGGCCTTTACAATCTCAAACTTCTCGTAGGGAGGGATTAAGATCTCATCTTCCCCCTCAAAGAATGAGTAATTGCGGATCTTGACACCGTAAGTCGTGTTCAGCACAAACAAAGTCCTGTTTCCATATCCCTCGGCCACTGTTCTGTTGAGGGAGGTGGAGGTGAATCTCCCAAACCTCATCTCCTGGCCCCGTCTACCAAACTTGGGAACGTTCAACCCGCGATAAAGGTGTAAGTGTTTGGAATGATCTCTCAATGCCTGGAGAGCGATGGTTAGGAGATAGTGGAAGGCCTTCAGTTTAAATTCGGAGTTGTATTTGGTGATATTTCCATATTTCTGAACCTCATCGTTAAATGCCTTGTACAATGATCCATGATGGGTGTACATAGTGACCACGATCATGTGCTCCTTACGGAGACCATGGGGAATGGTGCGCCCAATCCAAAAATTTCTGGCCAAATTCCAAACATCCATGAACGTCTGGTTTCTCTGCAGTTCTACATTCAAACACTCGATCGCCAAGTTGTCCCAATCTTCACTCCGGGGGAACCAATACGCGGCTGAATTCTCTTCCATATCCAGCCCATTGCCATCCGTGTGGACACCACAGCTTTCCCCATCGCTGACCAGGGAGGTGACCAGCCGCTGTGCTGTGAATCAGAGAGAGTGAGAGAGACAAGTCCCAGTGATACAGCCTCTTCCACAACAACACAATGAGCCAAAGCCTCACAGCAGCAACAGTTTATATCATAAACCCACCATGACACAGAGACACAGAAGGGGATTTCAGGGAGAGATCGTTCAAAGTGAGAGAGAGAGGGAGATTTGAAAGGGGGTCGGACAGGAGGGAAACAAGTGGAGAGATTTAGGGAGGGAATTCCAGAGCTCAAGGTCCCCAGGCAGCTGAAGGCACGGCCACCGATGGTGGAGCGATAGGGAATCGAGGGATGGTCAAGAGGCCGGAATTTAGGAGCACAGAGATCTCGGAGGGCATAGGAGGGTTACAGAGCTAGGGATGGTTGTAGGGGCTGGAGGAGGTTACAGAGATAGTTTGTAGAGGCTAGAGTGCCCCCAGGCAGCTGATGGCTCGGCCGCCAGTGGTGGAGCGATGGGAATTGAATGAGCGCAGAGATCTCAGAGAGTTACAGAGTTAGGGAGTTGGGCACCTTACGAAAGCTTGGCACTCCTTCAGCACTGACCCTCCGACAGTGCAGCACTCCCTCAGTACTGACCCTCCGACAGTGCAGCGCTCCTTCAGTACTGACCCTCCGACAGTGTGGCTCTCCCTCAGTACTGACCCTCTGACAATGTGGTGCTCCCTCAGTACTGACCCTCCAACAGTGCAGCACTCCCTCAGTACTGCTCCTCTGACAGTGCGGCGCTCCCTCAGTACTGACCCTCTGACAATGCAGTGCTCCCTCAGCACTCACCCTCCGACAGTGCAGCGCTCCCTCAGTACTGACCCTCCGACAGTGCGGCGCTCCCTCAGTACTGACCCTCTGACAGTGCAGTGCTCCCTCAGTACTGACCCTCTGACAATGCAGTGCTCCCTCAGCACTCACCCTCCAACAGTACAGCGCTCCCTCAGCACTGACCATCCACAGTGCAGCCGTCCCTCAGCACTGACCCTCCGATAGTGCGGCGCTCCCTCAGCACTGACCCTCCGACAGTGCGGCACTCCCTCAGTACTGACCCTCTGACAGTGCAGCACTCCCTCAGCACTGACCCTCCGACAGTACAGCGCTCCCTCAGCACTGACCCTCCGATAGTGCATCACTCCCTTAGCACTGCCTATCCAACAGCGCGGCGCTCCCTCAGCACTGACCCTCCGACAGTGCGGCGCTCCCTCAGCACTGACCCTCCGACAGTGCAGCACTCCCTCAGCACTGCCTCGAGGAATGTCTGTCTGTACTTGGGCATTGCAGTCCAGGATTTCCTGTCACCAGTTTTGGAGTCAGTGTCGAGGGAATGAGCATTGAAACATAGTGAGAGAGAGGTTCGGCTGTTGCAATGATAGTTAGTACACAGTCGGTGGGTGGATAGCTGTTTTTTAATTTGAAGTCAGAAAGTCGATACTCACAGAATACCAGCAGGACAGGATAAAACAACCAGCTCATCTTCTGTTAATCACCAGCCCTTCTACACTAAACTAACTGCCCCCTCAAGGAGAGTTCATTCTGAGAAATAGTGCACCGTCTGCCCATTTCCTGACATTCTCATGACCAAGGTTTCTTTCAACTCTCTACAATGTACAATCTCCCAGTTTCAATATTCCTGGCTGAAACCTCAAGTGTTGTGTAATGATCAGATCATCATGTCCCCTTCCATACCGCTCTCATTTCCCCTCTTTCTTTCTCCGTCTCTCTCCAAACATTTCCCTGCCTCTGTCTCTCTTCTTCCCTCCATAACCTTAATTCCCAATCTATCATGTATCCTCCTCCAGCCTCTACAACTCTCCCTGTCTCTATAACCTCCTTCAGCCCCTACAACCCTCCCTATCTCTGTAACCTCCTCCAGCCCCTACAACCCTCCCTATCTCTGTATCCTCCTCCAGCCTCTACAACTCTCCCTGTCTCTATAACCTCCTTCAGCCCCTACAAACCTCCTCTCTGTAACCTCCTTCAGCCCCTACAAACCTCCATATCTCTAACCTCCTCCAGCCCCTACAAACCTCCTTCTCTCTTTAACCTCCTCTAGCCCTCCCTATCTCTAACCTCCTCCAGCCCCTACAAACCTCCTTCTCTCTGTAACTTCCTCCAGCCCCTACAAACCTCCTTCTCTCTGTAACCTCCTCCAGCCCCTACAACCCTCCCTAAATCTGTAACCTCCTCCAGCCCCTACAACCCCCCATCTCTGTAACCTCCTCCAGCTCCTACAAACCTCCTTCTCTCTGTAACCTCCTCCAGCCCTACAACTCTCCCTAAATCTGTAACCTCCCCCAGCCCCTACAACCCTCCCTAAATCTGTAACCTCCTCCAGCTCCTACAACCCTCCCTAAATCTGTAACCTCCTCCAGCTCCTACAAACCTCCTTCTCTCTGTAACCTCCTCCAGCCCTACAACCCTCCCTAAATCTGTAACCTCCTCCAGCCCCTACAACCTGCCATCTCTATAACCTCCTCCAGCTGCTACAAACCTCCTTCTCTCTGTAACCTCCCCCAGCCCTACAACCCTCCCTAGATCTGTAACCTCCTCCAGCCCCTACAACCCTCCCTAGATCTGTAACCTCCTCCAGCCCCTACAACCCTCTCTCTCTCTGTAACCTCCTTCAGCCTTCCTTATCTCTAACCTCCTCCAGCCCCTACAACCCACCATATCACTGTAACCCCCTCCAGCCCATTCTATCCTCCCTATCTCTAACATCCTACAAGCGAAATCTCTGCCCCTCCAATATTAGCCTCTTGCTGGATAGAGGGAGAGATTCATAGAGAGTGACAGTGACATAGCGTCAAGAAATCAATAAATTGTAATATTTTTCTTCTGTTAATAACCCTCTCATGTTTCTTGTGTACTGGAAATAGACTTTTAGCAGGGGGGTAGATGTTATGGTAATTGGAATAAGAGCCAGAGTGACTGCAAGAGACTAAAACTAACAGTAAGAAGTGGTTTTGATATATTAATGAACCAAGAGGAATTTCGATCAGAGTTTTACACGAAGCAAAAAAAAAAAACAGGAATAGTTTTGAATTCTGTGGTTTTATTCTGAAGATGGGTATTTGCAGGTTATAAAAAGGTGTAAGTAAATGAGCTAAAGATAAGTTAAGGTAAGTTTACGCTTTTTTTAAAAACAAATACCCAAGAGTTAGAGTAAAGAAGAGTCTAATCAAGTGCGGGAAGAAAGCATTTCTGAACAGGCTGGTTCAGTCAATTGTGAGATCAAAGGGGAGGGACCCATTTAGGGAAATACTGAAGTCTATGTGAGGGAGGTGGGTAGCTGTTTGGATCTCCCAGAAGACAGCAGGCTAGCAGTCCCAGAAGACAGTGTGAGCAAGGCCACACCTGGAGAACCAATTTGTGTCAGCCTCAGAGGACACCCCAAAAGGAAAAAAAGGCACGGTGTGATAAAAATTACTGGAAGGCTACACCTGTTGGAATCTATAAGGGATGGTTGCTGAGCATAACAGAGGAAGGTTAGCTCTGAGGTCAATTAAGTTAAGATCCTGTGGAAATGTTTTGAATTACTGTTTCCTGTGTGAATCCATTTGTGTGTTTCAACATGTAATTGCGTTTTTTTTTCCTCTATTTTCTTTAATAAGTGTTCACTATAAAATCACCACAAGTAGTCAGGGACATCATGTCTTGATTTCAGAACCTCTATTCATACTATACAAATTGCAAGTCAATTTTGCCAGCTTTCCCTCTGTTCCTCTTTGGGCTGCTCATCATTTACCATCAGCCCCACGCCGTAACACAATTGAGGGCCATTTGTGGGATATTAAAAGATTAATTCCTTGGTTGGCTTGGAATTGGTGAATTTAAAGACCACAAGGGTGAGGAGTAACTGGACCAGGGGTGTTATTGAGAGATTTTAAAATGGGAGGACGGCACAATGGCTATGGCAGTTGCTAAGACTTGTAGACTTGTCTAGGAGTAGAAGATATAACGATGGAGGGTTTGCAAAAGGTAACCAAAGCTAACTTAACACTATCAGCGGATAATTTGCAGTGGAGGTTAACCACAGAGGAAGGGAAAGCAGATGCAATTGAAGTAATTGTGCAGCTTTTGAAATTGCAAGGGGTAACTAAAACTAGCGAGAGGCAACTGGAGGAAGTGAGGCTTCAATTACACGTGAATTTGAGCGAGCAATGGAACTGAAAAAAAAAACTTTAATTGGAAGCAAAAGAGGTAGGAAAAGCGGGAGAATTAGAATTGAAAAGACCAGGGACAGAGTGAAGAGAAACGTGAGAGAGAAAGGCCATTCCAAAGGCACCTGGCAGAAAGGCAGGAGAGAGAAAAGACAGGAGGACGAGAGGAAAGGAGGGAGGAAAGGGAATTGGAAATGGCGAGGTTAGTAAAATGGGAGAAAGGGAAAAGAGAGAGACAGGGAATTCCAGTTTAAAAAAGTTGGCAGTTAAAATGGAGACACTTAGAAGGTCCAGATCATAACCCAGTGGGGATATGTTTAAATTTGTACAAGCTCTTATGCAATCTGAAGAACGGGGGGGGGTCGAAGCGTTCAAGTCAAATAATTCACGGAGCTGCCTGTCTCACCTTAAGGTTCCCAGTTTCTCATGGAAACTCATCCACGGGCGGGATGAGGCTTCATGAAGGGTTTATAACTCGAATAAGAATATTTTTATTAAAGTTCGTTGACACGTCCCAGCTCATGTGACAGTTTCACGGGAGGGGGCATGTCATAGAAATTTTCCCGTCACTTTATTCGGCTTTTTGGACTTAAAAACTAATCTCCCCGAGGCACCACCTCAAAGAGCGCAGGCCTCGACTCAGGCAACACCCCCCTTCCACCCCACCACCCCACCACCGCCACCACCATCCTCGGCCCGCACCAGGAACGCTCAGCGCTTCCAGGTGTGCGTCACGCCAGGCGGGCCTTAGTTGGCCCGCCCATGAAAAATGGCGGCGCGGACCCGATCGGGGGCACCCATCGTGTCTGCGCCCTCTCCTGCACAACACCCCCGACAGGCAGAAAGTTCTGCCCCAGGTAGAAGAAAAAATCGGGAGGGTGTGTCAGATTTTTTCCCATCGTTCTTTCATGGGATGCGGGCATCACTGGCTAGGCCCAGCATTTATTGCCCATCCCTTGCTCAGAGGGGCATTTAAGAGTCAACCACGTTGCTGTGGGTCTGGAGTCACATGTAGGCCCAGACTGGGTAAGGGACGGCAGATTTCCTTCCCAAAAGTATATCAGTGAACAAGATGGATTTTTACAGCAATGGCCAATTTTTTTTTTTATTGAACTCAGTTCTCACCATCTACCAAAGGGGGATTTGAACCCAAGTATCCAGAGGATTACCTTGGGTCCACAGACTATGAGCCCAGTGGTAATACCACTACACCACCACCACCTCTCCATGCGCATGCTTAAAAAGTGCTTTGAGAGTAGGGGGGGGGGGGCGGGGCGGGGTAATCAAAAAGAAGTATTAAAACTGATGAATCAGGGAAAGGAAGTCGGGATGGAAAATTCTGAAACTGACTTTCCTCCAATTCAATTGGAGAATGGGGAAGCGCTTAAGAATGTGATGAAATACCGAGCTGCCTTCCACAGAAGTATCAAGGTGACTTGAGAGAGCTATTGCAGTCACTTTGGACTATCCGTGGGGATAAGTTGGGAAAAACAAAGGTAGCTGTGCGTGATGTAGATGTGGGGAATTCTGTCCCAATCAAGCAACATCCTTATAGGTTAAATCCAGTAAAGTGATCACAACTGTGAAAGGAAATTGAGTTTACACTCAAGAGTGACATGATTGAGTTGTGTTGCAGCAATTGGGGGTCACCTCTCGCGATGGGATCAGAGCCAGATGGGATTGAAAGTCTGTGGGTGGATTATCGAAAAGTGACAAAAGCAGATTCACGTCCTATTCCACATCTGGAAGGCCGCATTGAGAAAGTGGGACCATCGATGTTCATCACTAAGATTGACTTGCTGAAAGGATATTGGCAAGTACCTCTCTCGGAAAGGGTGAAAGAGGTTTCACCTTGTGGTACACCGGATGGGCTCTATCAGTTCAAAGTCATGCCGTTTGGTATGAAAAATCACAGAATCCCACAGTGCAGAAGAGGCCCTTCGGCCCATCGAGTCTGCACCGACACGTGAGAAACACCTGACGTACCTCCCTAATTCCATTTACCAGCACTTGGCCCATAGCCTTGAATGTGCCAAGTGCTCATCCAGGTACTGTTTAAAGGATGTGAGGCTAACCCGCTTCCACCACCCTCCCAGGCAGCGTATTCCAGAACCTCACCATCCTCTGGGTAAAAAAGTTTTTCCTCACATCCCCCCCTAAACCTCCTGCCCCTCACCTTGAACTTATGCCCCCTCGTGACTGACCCTTCAACTAAAGGGGGAACAGCTGCTCCCTATCCACCCTGTCCATGCCCCTCGTAATCCTGTACACCTCGATCAGGTCGCCCCTCAGTCTTCTCTGCTCCAACGAAAACAACCCAAGTCTATCCAACCTCTCTTCATAACTTAAATGTTTCATCCCAGGCAACATCCTGGTGAATCTCCTCTGCACCCCCTCCAGTACAATCACATCCTTCCTATAATGTGGTGACCAGAACTGCACACAGCACTCCAGCTGTGGCCTCACCAAGGTTCTGTACAACTCCAACATGATCTCCCTACTTTTGTAATCTATGCCTCGATTGATAAAGGCAAGTGTCCCATATGCCTTTTTCACCACCCCACTAACATGCCCCTCTGCCTTCAGAGATCTATGGCACACATGCCAGGGTCCCTTTGTTCCTCAGAACTTCCTAGTGCCATGTCATTCATTAAATACTTCCTTGTCAAATTACTCCTTCCAAAGTGTATCACCTCACACTTTTCAGGGTTTAACTCTATCTGCCACTTATCTGCCCATTTAACTATCCCGTCTATATATTCCTGTAGCCCAAGACAGTCAACCTCACTGTTAACCTCCCAGCCAATCTTTGTGTCATCTGCAAACTTACTAATCCTATCCGCCACATAGTCATCTAATAGACAAATAATAGGGAACTGAGCACAGATCCCTGTGATACGCAACTGGACACTGGTTTCCAGTCACTAGAGCATCCTTCTGTCATCACCCTCTGCCTCCTACAGCTAAGCCAATTTTTAATCCACTTTATCAAATTACCCTGTATCCCATGTGCCTTTGCCTTCTTTATAAGTGTCCCATGTGGGACCTTGTCAAAGGCTTTGCTGAAATCCATATAAACTACACCAACTGCACTACTCCCATCTACAGACCTGGTCACCTCCTCAAAAAATTCAATCAAATTTCTTAGGCATGACCTCCCTCTGACAAAGCCATGCTGACTATCCCTGATCAAACCTTGCCTCTCCAAGTGGAGGTAGATACTCCCCTTAAGAAAAATGCACCAGCAACCTTCCAGAGACTATCGGATAAGGTTATTGCTGGACTGAGTCACTGCGCTGTGCACATTGATGATCTGGTGGCATTCAATCAAACATGGGAGGGAGCACTTACAGCATCTGGGAGAGCTATTCGATTGTCTACAAGGAGCTAAGTTGGTCGTGAACTTGGTTAAGAGTGAATTTGTGAAAGTACAGGTCCCATATTTGGGCTACAAAGTTGAACGTGGGGAGATAGACCCACAGGATGTGAAAATGAAGGCAGTTGACGAGTTTCCCAGTGCCTTCAACGTAAAAGGGAAGTTTCACAAATTCTAGGCATTAATGTTTTTTTAAACAGGAAGTTCATGACAAACTTTAGCAGTGTGGTTGCTCCATTAATTGAACTCAGAAGAGAACAAGAAGTTCAGTTGGGTGTAAGAGTGCCAAAATGCATTCAGAAATCTGAAAACTGCATTGACAGCAGGGCCAGTTTTAGCGACACTGAATTATGCCAAGCAGTTTAAATTGGCTCTTGATGCGAGTGATGTGGGTATTGGTGCTGTATTGTTGCAGGGAGATGACACAGGCATTGGAAAAGCCCGTGGGATACTTCTCAAAGAAGTCAAGCGTCCATCAACAAAAATACTCTCCACTGTTGAGAAAGAAACTGAGTTTGGCACTGGCATGATGAGATTTTGAAATGTATGTTGGGGGTCATTTGTATGTGCATTGCGAGGTCCACCCCAGGCACAAACAGAGGCAGGGCTAACCCGGAGATTTGAACTTTATAATAAATCACAATATGGAAATCTAAAAAAAAAACACAACTCATCAGGGACAATTGTTTACACTGGCCGTAACCCATTAAGAATTTTGGAAAAGTTTCGAGACTGGAATGCGAGACTGGTTAGCAGGGTCTATTACTACAGCTGTTTAACTTGCAAATTATACATAGAAGAATTCTCCCAAAAGCTTAAAAAAGTCAGTGGTTTGAGGGAATTGGATTGTGGGGTCCTTGAAATGGTGTCCTGGGTTATCTGATTGGTCTCTCAGTACTGTCTGCTGAGCCATCGATGACTCTTGCACTGCTTTCCAGGTGGACTCGAGGAATCCCTGCGGGTACTCACCTCCAGCACGTGGAGCGACTTAAGGGCAGCTCCTGCTCGCTTGTGAAAAGCTGCTGTCTTCCTTTCCCAAGCAGCTGATCCTTCTTTCACCCCCCTTTCTCCCCAGAGCAAAACAAAAGCCAGCTTTCCAGGCCCGGTTTCCTTTTAAAGACATAACCACCATGTGACCCTTTTGTAAACAGTCCACTGTAAGCGTCCAACTGTCTCCACAGGAACCAAAGTGAAAAGAACCTCATTTTGGATTCGTAAGGTGAAAATGCTTCGTCCGGTGTCTGGTAACGTCTAGAGGGTCCAGAGGCCTCCACCATCTTTAAAACTGCTGAATTACCTTTTCCTGTAAAATGCCGTCTTTTCCAGCAACAGCAGCCACCAAAGTCCTCGCCTTAGCCCTTTAAGGGGGCGGGGTCTTTTAGAAAAACAACACAAATTCTTCCTGAATGTTCTTAGCCCATGAAGGTGAACCATTTTCTGTGATTAAAGCATTTATAACAGCGGAAGTCAGCTGGCCGTAGACAGCCGGGGAGTTCACTTGACCGCTCCATTTCAAAAGGTGAATTTGAGCACAGGATGGAACCCATTAAGGTGAGTAAGGAAACTCTTAACGTGCTGCTGTGGATTCAAATATAGCAAATGTATCATCCGTATGTCGAACATACGCGAGGGGTACGAGGTTAGATGTCATTCCATCAAAGATGCGTTTCTCCTGGAAACCAGTGAGATCCGGGCCTAGAGAGGATCCCATAGCAACACCACTTATTTGGGAACAAATGGTGCCACTTAAACTGAACTCAACTGTGAGAGTCGCCGAGTTCATAAGTTCAATGAATACCCATTCACGCGATGGTGAGGGGTCTAGATCTCCACGGTATAGTGCTGCAGCGCAAATACCTATGGCTTCCTTAAGTGGCACACTGATGAATAGGCTAGCAATGTCAAATGGGCACATGGACACAACATTGCTTTCGATGTGCAAGTCCTGTACGGTCTTCGCAAATGTGGAGGAATCCTTCACCGTGTCTGTGGAAAACTTGATCAAAACTGGTTGCAACCATTCACCCAACCAATTGGCCAATTGACGTTGTGCAGAACTGGTCAAAGATAAAACTGTGTGTAAATGGGCATCACTTTTGTGGGCCTTGGGCAGCCCATACATACACAGACGTAGCAAATCATGAGGACAGCCCTTGATGTATATATCACACAGCAGCTCATCGTTCTTTGTTGTGACTGCTGCAGCCGGTACAGAGGAGTTATTTAAAAATCCCAGAGGGGAACTTGAGACAACTGTCATAACCTATAATTTTAAGTTTTATGTTTGAGATGCAACTCTACATTCAGGAATCAGACCACCAGTTCCCAAGGTTTTACATTAAACTAAATGAAACATTTTATTAATTTAAAAACAAGACAAAACTGCGGATGCTGGAAATCCAAAACAAAAACAGAATTACCTGCTGAGTTTTTCCAGGTAATTCTGTTTTTGTTTTTGATTTTATTAATTTATACAGGTTAAAATATATATACACATGGCTACAAATAGCTACTATCATCACTTTCAACAAATTCCCAAACTAATCTCCATTAAGGCAACAGCAACTGATAACCTTAACCAAAACACCAGGCAAAGTGTTTTCACCTTGCGAATTCAAAATGAGGTTCTTTTCACTTTGGTTCCTGTGGAGCCAGTTGGAGGCTTGACGCTGCCTTTTGATCTCACATTGCCTCTGCTCTGCACACCCGAAAACTGCTCAAGTTATACTTACCACCACCCATTGTATGTAAATTCTCATTGTATCACCAGCCACTTCTAACAATAAAACTCCTTTCATAGTACCAATTTTATTAGGAATATAATCATATTGCTTGGTAGCTGCTAGATAGGCGTCAGTTTTCACCCCGCTTCTTGGATGCTGTATTCAAAAAATGCAAATACACCCTATCTCTCTTACATATCAAAACTAATACATATAAAAGCACCCAGACTAGCTGGATTTAATCCAATTAAGGCACATCCGCAGACTAAAGCTCTGTTTTAAAAGAAAAATATTTTCCAACAATATTATATACATTAATAGCTTCATGATGTCACTCACAATTAGGGGTTGTGGTGGAAGAATTAATCCAGGCTGGTCTCTTGGTTAAAGCTGGTTTATTTCCAAGACAATTCCTCAGTGCTACTGACTTCCTAGCAACTTCCAGACAGCTGTGTTCCAGCAGTAGCTTTTTATTCGATTCAGTTGGAATAATTAATGCCCGTCACTGGGCATTTAACTACCAATTGGTTTTAACAAGATGATTGCCATATTAACACACGATTCTCTTACACAAGTCCAGCAAGCGTATTGTTAGCTTACTTTCGAGCAAGGCTGTTTGATCATAACGATTGGCAGGTCCGATGGATACGAATTTGGACCTGTCATTGAGAAGTGTATTTTGTTGATATAGTCATGCTTGCTAAAGGTAACCGCTCCCATCCCTTTGTCAGGTTTACAGATATGTACAAAAGCAAAACACTGCAGATGCTGGAAATGTGAAATAAAAACAGAAAATTCTGGAGCAACTCAGCAGGTCTGGCATCATCTGTGGAAGAGAGAAACAGAGTTAACGCCTCCAGAGCTAAAGAGAAGTAGACATGTGATGGATTTTGTACCGGTTAAGAGGGGGTGGAGAAAGAAAGGGGGTCAGCGATAGATGGGAGCTGAGGAGAAATTTGACAAAGATGTCATGGACACAAGGCAAAGGGAGTGTTAGTGGTAGTGTTAAAGACGAAAGAAGGTGCTGATAGTGGCATAAAGGTAAGAATGTGTTAATAGCAGATCAAAGATCAGCGCTCTTTAGCACATAGAAACAAGTGACAGATGGCCCTTTAGGGGTGAGGGGGGAGGTCTAGGTAGAATTAAGTATAAAAAAAACTAAATGAAAAAATAAAATATAAATATATACGATAAAAATAAGTAAATAAGTAATTGGATTAAAAAAGGGGGTGGGGATGGAGGAGAGAGTTCATGATCTGAAGCTGTTGAACTCAATATTCAGACCGGAAGGCTGTAAGGTGCCTAGTCGGAAGATGAGGTGTTGTTCCTCCAGTTTGCGTTGGGCTTCACTGGAACAATGCAGCAAGCCAAGGACAGACATGTGGGCAAGAGAGCAGGGTGGAGTGTTAAAATGGCAAGCGACAGGGAGGTTTGGGTCATTCTTGCGGACAGACCACAGGTGTTCTGCAAAGCGGTCGCCCAGTTTACGTTTGGTCTCTCCAATGTAGAGCAGACCACATTGGGAGCAACGAATGCAGTAGACTAAGTTGGGGGAAATGCAAGTGAAATGCTGCTTCACTTGAAAGGAGTGTTTGGGCCCTTGGACGGTGAGGAGAGAGGAAGTGAAGGGGCAGGTGTTACACCTTCTGCGAGTGCACGGAAAGGTGCCATGGGAAGGGGGTGGGAAGTGGGGGTGATGGAGGACTGGAACATTGAGAACTGTCGGCGCGACATCAGTCGTCTCAATTTCTCTGCTCCTCTCACCCATTCTAACCTGTCTCTCTCTGAACTTACTGCACTCCGTTCTCTCAGGTCCAACCCTGACATTGTCATCAAACCCACTGACAAGGGTGGTGCTGTTGTTGTCTGGCGCACTGACCTCTACCTCGCGGAGGCTGAGCGTCAACTCGCAGACACTTCCTCCTACCTCTCCCTGGACCATGACCCCACCACTGAACATCAAGCCATTGTTTCCAGGACTGTCACTGACCTCATCTCCTCTGGGGATCTCCCTCCCACAGCTTCCAACCTGATAGTCGCCCAACCTCGGACGGCCCGCTTCTATCTCCTACCCAAAATCCACAAACAGAACTGTCCCGGTAGATCGATCATGTCAGCCTGTTCCTGCCCCACAGAACTCATTTCTCGTTATCTTGACTCCCTTCTCTCTCCCCTTGTCCAGTCCCTTCCCACCTACATCCATGATTCTTCTGATACCTTACGTCATATCAACAATTTCCAGTTCCCTGGCCCCAACCGCTTCCTCTTCACCATGGACGTCCAATCCCTCTACACCTCCATCCCCCACCAGGATGGTCTGAGGGCCCTTAGCTTCTTCCTCGAACAGAGGCGCCGAACAATCCCCATCCACCACTACTCTCCTCCGTCTGGCTGAACTTGTTCTCACGCTGAACAATTTCTCCTTCAACTCCTCTCACTTCCTCCAAATAAAAGGTGTGGCTATGGGTACCCACATGGGCCCCCAGCTATGCCTGTCTCTTTATGGGGTATGTGGAACATTCCTTGTTCCAGTCCTACTCCGGCCCCCTCCCGCAACTCTTTCTCGGTTATATGGATGATTATTTCGGTGCTGCTTCACGCTCTCGTCTGGACCTGGAAAAAATTTATTAATTGTGCTTCCAATTTCCACCCCTCCATCATTTTCACGTGGTCCATCTCTGACACTTCCCTTCCCTTCCTTGACCTCTCTGTCTCAATCTCTGGTGATAGACTGTCCACCAATATCCATTACAAACCCACCGACTCCCACAGCTACCTCGACTACAGCTCCTCACACCCCGCTTCCTGTAAGGCTCCATCCCATTCTCTCAGTTCCTTCGCCTTCGTTGCATCTGTTCCGATGATGCTACCTTCAAAAACGGTTCCTCTGACATGTCCTCCTTCTTCCTTAACCGAGGTTTTCCACCCACGGTCGTTGACAGGGCCCTCAACCGTGTCCGGCCCATCTCCCACGCATCCACCCTCACGCCTTCTCCTCCCTCCCAGAAACATGATAGGGTCCCCCTTGTCCTCACTTATCACCCCACCAGTCTCCGCATTCAAAGGATCATCCTCCGCCATTTCCGCCAACTCCAGCATGATGCCACCACCAAACACATCTTCCCTTCACCCCCAAACCCGGCGGCATTCCGTAGGGATCGTTCCCTCCGGGACACCCTGGTCCACTCCTCCATCACCCTCTACCCCTCAACCCCTTCCCACGGCACCTTCCCATGCAACCACAGAAGGTGCATCACCTGCCCCTTCACTTCCTCTCTCCTCACCGTCCAAGGGCCCAAACACTCCTTTCAAGTGAAGCAGCATTTCACTTGCATTTCCCCCAACTTAGTCTACTGCATTCGTTGCTCCCAATGTGGTCTCCTCTACATCGGAGAGACCAAACGTAAACTGGGCGACCGCTTTGCAGAACACCTGCAGTCTGTCCGCAAGAATGACCCAAACCTCCCTGTCGCTTGCCATTTTAACACCCCACCCTGCTCTCTTGCCCACATGTCTGTCCTTGACTTGCTGCATTGTTCCAGTGAAGCCCAACGCAAACTGGAGGAACAACACCTCATCTTCCGACTAGGCACCTTACAGCCTTCCGGGCTGAATATTGAATTCAACAATTTTAGATTAGAAACTCTCTCCTCCATCCCCACCCCCTTTCTGATCCCCACCCCCTTTTTTCCCAATAATTTATATAGATTTTTCTTTTCCCACCTATTTCCATTATTTTTAAATGTATTTCCATCTCTACCTTTTAGCCTTTTTCGATTCCTTCACCCCACCCCACCCCCACTATCTGTACCTTGCTCATCCTGCTTTCTACCCTTAATTAGCACATTCCTTAGATAATATCACCACCTTCAACACCTCTTTGTCCTTCTGTCTGTGACATTTTTTTGTTATCTCCACCTATCACTGGCCCTCTATCCAACTCTACCTATCCCACCCCCCATCGAACAAGCTTATATTTCACCTCTCCTCTATTTTTCCTTAGTTCTGATGAAGAGTCATTTGGACTCGAAACGTTAACTGTGCTCCTCTCCGCAGATGCTGCCAGATTTCTGAGTTTTTCCAGGTATTTTTGTTTTTGTTTTGACTGGTCCAGGGTGTCCCGGAGGGAGTGGTCTCTAGGGAATGTCGCCAAGGGGGGGGGGGGGGGTGGGGGGGGGGTGTGAAGGGAAGATGTGTTTGGTGGTGTCTGCATGCTGGAGTTGGCGGAAATGGCGGAGGATGATCCTTTGAATGCGGAGGCTGGTGGGGTAAAAAGTAAGGACAAGGGGGACCCTATCATGGTTCTGGGAGGGAGAGGAAGGTGTGAGGGCGGACGCACGGGAGATGGGCTGGACATGGTTGAGGACCCTGTCAATCACAGTGGGAGAAACCCTCAGTTAAGGAAGAAGGAGGACATGTCAGAGGAACCGTTTTTGAAGGTAGCATCATCAGAACAGATGCGATGGAGGCGAAGGAACTGGGAGAATGGGATGGAGTCCTTACAGGAAGCGGGGTGTGAGGAGCTGTAGTCGAGGTAGCTGTGGGAGTCGGTAGGCTTGTAATGGATATTGGTGGACAGTCTATCACCAGAAATGGAGATAGAGAGGTCAAGGAAGAGAAGAGGAATGTCAGAGGTAGACCATCTGAAGGTGATAGAGGGGTGGAAATTGGAAGCAAAATTGATAAATTTTTCCAGATCCAGACGAGAGCATGAAGCGGCACCGAAACAGTCATCGATGTACCGAGAAAGGAGTTGTGGAAGGGGGCTTGAGTAGAACTGGAGCAAAGAAAGTTGCACATACCCAATAAAGAGACAGGCATAATTGGGACCCAAGCGCTGACCCATAGCCACACCTTTTATTTGGAGGAAGTGAGACAAGTTTAAGGAGAAATTATTCAGTGAGAAAACAAGTTCAGCCAGACGGAGGAGAGTAGTGGTGGATGGGGATTGTTCAGGCCTCTGTTCGAGGAAGAAGTGGAGAGCCATCAGACCATCCTAGTGGGGGATGGAGGTGTAGACGGATTGGACGTCCATGGTGAAGAGGAGGTGGTTGAGGACAGGGAATTGGAAATTGTTGATATGATGGACGGCATCAGAGGAATCGTGGATGTAGGTGGGAAGAGACTGGATAAGGGGAGAGAGAATGGAGTCTAAATAGGAAGAAATGAGTTCCGTGGGGCAGGAACAGGCTGACATGGTCAGTCTACTAGGACAGTCCCGTTTGTGGATTTTGGGAAGGAGGTAGAAGCAGGTTGGGAGGCTATGAGGTTGGAAGCTGTGCAGGGAAAATCTCCAGAGGAGATGAGGTCAGTGACAGTCCTGGAAACAATTCTGTCAAAGGGTCATGAGGACTCGAAACATCAACTCTTTTCTTCTCCGCCGATGCTGCCAGACCTGCTGAGTTTTTCCAGGTAATTCTGTTTTTGTCCTGGAAACAATGGCTTGATGTTCGGTGGTGGGGTCATGGTCTAGGAGGAGGTGAGAGGAAGTGTCTGCGAGTTGATGCTCAGTCTCTCTGAGGTAGAGGTCAGTGTGCCAGACAACAACAGCACCACCCTTACATAAGATTACATATAATATTGCCATATAGGGTTAACATTTAAGATTATTTATAAGATTAACATATAAGATTGTAAATAAGATTGCACATAAGGTCACCATATAAGATTCTACATAATATTATATATAAGATTACATAAAATTCCATTTAAGATTTCATATAAAGTTACATATAAAATTAAATGCAAGACCACCATATAAAATTTCATATACAATTCCATAGTGTTACCACCAATTGCCATGTGATGTCCTCCAAACTCATTAACTTCCTAAACGAGAGCCCAAATTGTTAAGCTCCTGGGTGAGGAGGGATGAACTGGCTCCCATTCTTTATTCTGCCCTCTCGGTTGGTCGCATCAAGGTTAATCCCTTGTGGATACCTTTTCCCAGTCCAAATGTATTTATAATTTAAAAGGAGCCAATTTAACCAGGCTTTCCTGAGTTAAAGAAGAAGTGAGTTTATTAGTTACTAAAAACCCAAGGAAAAAAATTAATAAAAATACAATGCGCACACACACACACACACAAAAATCAGAAATGAGAAGTTAAGAATCCAAAAGTAAAATTTTAAAAAGATATACGAATCAGTCTTTGGCTTGTCCATGAGGAGTAGATGGCGAAATGTCGCAGCTGTTAAGTTGAGTGATTCCTGTAGAGCTGACCTCGCTGCAGCTGTTAAGTTGGGTGATTCTGGTAGAACTGACTTTGGCCGTTTCGCAGTGGGTTTGGAGACACTTGGTTCTGCAGGGTGACAGAAAGGCTGCCCTATTTCCTTTTAGATTGTGGTTTTGCTGAGCCTTGCTTCCAGCAACAGAGAGAGAGAGAGGGAGAGAGAGAGAGAGAGAGAGTGGGAGAGGGAGAGAAAGAGAGAGAGAGAGAGAGAGAGACTTTGCCTGCAACTGCAGGGGTAACTAGTTGGTCTTCTTGTGCTGTCACTCTCATAGCGCACCAGCACACTAGCACACCCTAAATTGCCCTGCTGCTAGCTTTTTAACCGGTTTTACCCCCCGAGTATTCCTGTAAGGGGAAAAAAAAACATGTCTTGCACCCAGAACCTGTTTTCTTTGATCTCCGACCATTTTATACATTCTGAGATATGAATCAACAGGAGATGTCTTCTAGGTGACTGTTGAGATGTGGTAATTGGTCTTTTGTCTACACAACCCTGGGAGATTAAAGTTCAGTCTTTTGCATCTTCCTTATCTCCCTTTCAAGAGTCTCTGCTTGAAGAAGGCCTTTTCAGGTGCGACATTCCATGTTCTCTCAGGCCAGGTCTGTCAGTATAAACCACATTGGAATTTTCCAGAAAGTGGTCACTTTACGTTATCAGCCATCTTTTGTTCAGTGCCCTTACTTGGATTTCTTTAAAAACTCACACATTGCTCAAAATGATTGGAAGAATTTGGTGGTGGTAGTCAGCTTTTATGACAATATAAGATTACCACAGAGGGTTAAAATTTCAGATTACCCCACATCTATGAACAGTATTGGTCTCCTTATTTAAGGAAGGATGTAACTGCGTTGGAAGCAGTTCAGGGAAGGTTTACCAGACTAATCCCAGGAATGGGCGGGTTGTCTTATGAGGAAAGGCTGGACAGGTTAGGCTCGTATCCGCTGGAGTTTAGCAGAGTAAGAGGTAACTTGATTGAAACCTTTAAGATCCTGAGGGGTCTGGACAGGGTGGATGTGAAGAGGGTGTTTCCCTCTTGTGGGAGAATCTAAAACGAGGGGGGGGTCACAGTTTACAAATAGGGGGTCACCCATTTAAGACAGAGATGAGGAGAAATGTTTTCTCTCAGAGGGGGGTGAGTCTTTGGAACTCTCTTCCCCAACAGGAGGTGGAAGCAGAGACTCTGAATATTTTTAAGGCCGAGCGAGATAGATCCTTGATTAACAAGGGGGTGAAAGGTTATCGGGGGTCGGCGGGAATGTGGGGTTGAGGTTACACTCAGATCAGCCACGATCTTATTGAATGGGGGGAGCAGAGCTCAAAGGGCCGAGTGGCCTTACTCCTGCTCCGAATTCCTATGCATGTTTGTATTACATACAAGATTCCATATAAGATAGATTTGATTCCATGTTAACATTACGTATAAGATTACATGTAAGAGTTCATATAAAATTACCACACGAGATTCCATATATTACATTGTATGTTTAACATATAATATTATGTACAAGATTATACATAAGATTGCCATATCAGATTATGAGGGGGTGGGACTTGACGGGGTGGATACTGAGAGGATGTTTCCCCCTCGTGGGGGTATCTAGTACGAGGGGGGCACAGTTTCAGAATAATGCAATCATGTCCTTTATTGCCGAAGGAATGGAATATAAAAGTAGGGAAGTTCAGCTGGAGCTCAAAGTGAATATGAAATTCAATCATGTTATGATCACTGTTACCTAGAGGGCATTGGTGAGACCGCTCCTGGAATCCTGTGGACAGTTTCAGTCTCCTTACTTAAGGATCGATAGACTCGCATTGGAGGCCTTTCAGAGGAGGTTCACTCGGCTGATTCCTGGGGTGAAGGGGGTTTGTCTGATGAGGAAAGGGTGAGCAGGTTGGGCCCTGTACCCATTGGAGTTTAGAAGAATGAGGGGTGGTCTTGCTGAAACATATCAGATTCTGAAGGAGGGAGGGGGCTTGACAGGGTGGATGCTGAGAGGATATTTCCCCCTTGTGGGGGTATCTAGAACGGGGGGGGGTGCACAGTTTCAGAATGAGGGGTCTCCCATTGAAGACGGAGACGAGGAGGAATTCCCTCTCTCGGAGGGTCATGAGTCTGTGGAATTCTCTCTCCACCCCACCCCCCACCCAGAGAGCAGTGGGGGCTGGGTCACTGAATATATTCAAGGTTGAGTTAGACAGGTTTCTGATTGACAAGGAGAGCATCATGGAGGGGGTGGTGGTGCTGGGGGGTGGTGGTGGGGTGGGGAGTGTGGTTGGGGGTAGGGGGGGAGAAAGTGGAGTTGAGACCACAATCAGGTCAGCCATGGTCTTATCGAAAGCGAGAGCAGGCTCGAGGGGCCGAATGGCCTACTCCTGATTTAATTCATGTTTTCCTATGTAGTCACTGGGCATACATACATACGAACGTATGAATTGGGAGCAGGAGTAAGGCCACTCAGAGCCTCGAGCTCTGCTCCCCCCATTCAATAAGATCATGGCTGACCTGAGTGTAACCTCAACCCCACATTCCGGCCCACTCCCGATAACCTTTCACCCCCTTGTGAGTCAAGAATCTACCTCGCTCGGTCTTAAAAATATTCAGAGACTCTGCTCCCACCGCCTTTTCAGGAAGAGAGTTCCAAAGGCCCATGACCCTCAGAGAAAAGATTTTTCCTCCTTATTTTTAAAGAGTGACCCCCCCGGCGCCGCCCACCCCCCCCCCTTGTTCTAGATTCTCCCACAAGAGGAAACGTCCTCCCCACATCAGCCCTGTCACGATTTGTGGGGAAATTTAGAGAGAGGGGCTGTTGAGAGGAGTTGGTCCAGGAAGCAGGCCTGCCTCCTGCTTTGAGACTGTACTTTAACTTTACCCGGGACCTTTACCTCACTGTGCCGAACGAATTCGGCGGGAACCCTCGTTTGGCTTCGTTCCTCCTCTCGGCCCACCGGCAGGCTTCGTGTGCCTGCCGCCACACCCAGGGCCTAAGTGCGGGGGATGTGACTGAAGAGGTCAGGAAGGTGCCAAACTGCGATCTCGGATGACCTTCCTCAAGAAGACCCTTTCTCTCAGGGCGAATGGAGCGTCGGTCAGTTATTTATTTATTTTTTTAAAGAGGATGTTCATTTCGCTGCTTTACCTAAGGTTTAATTTAAGTGCCTTTTCCCGCTAATAGCCTGAATCATTAGGGGGAGGCGGTGGTGTAGTGGCTTGGTCCGCTGGGCTGAGTGACCCAGTGTGCTCTGCTAATGCTCTGGAGACCTGGGTACAAATCCTTATCCGTGGTGGAATCTGAATTACGTTAAAAGCCTGATGGGGAGATTGTTGTCGCAAAAGCCCATCCGGTTTGTTAATGCCCTTTCAGGAAAGAAATCTTCTGAGCTGCAGGAAGGTGGAAGTAAACCTTCCGACCTGTGGCTGACCGTGAAATGGGGAGTTAGGAAAGTGCGGTGAACATTCCCGCACCAGCCAGTGACACCCGCATCCTGTGAACTAATGGAGGCTGGGGAAGCGGAAAATGCTGGAAAAACTCAGCAGGCCTGACAGCGTCTGTGGAGAGAAAACACCCGAGTTAACACTTCGAGCATCAGAGGCTCGAAACGTGGACTCTTTGCTTCTGTCTCCGCAGACGCTGTCAGACCTGCTGAGCTTTTCCAGCGTTTTCTGCTTTAGGCTCAGTCAGCGTCTCTGTTACAGCCTTTCACACCGACACACTTCACCCGTGCAGGCGCACAGCGCTTTACTCCAAACCGGAGGTTTTGTTACATCAGCTCCTCAGCTGAGCCCAGCTAGGCAGACGAAAGAAACTATAGGTGGAGAATGCTCCTTTCAGTCAGGAAGAGCCGAGCGGTCCTGAATGTAGAACGGATTAACAGCTGCTCAGCAAACAGCATCCCCCCCCCCAGGCTTCCAAATGGGAAAAGGCCAAACGCCCAGCAATTGGGATCAACTGGTTTCAACTGGCCTCACATGCCAGGCAATCACTGTTTCAGCCGTTCCACAACACTGTGCCTCCTCTCTCTCTGTCTCTCTCTCTCTGTGTCTCTCTCTCTCTCTGTCTCTCTCTCTGTCTCTGTTTTTCTGTCTCTCTTTTCTCTCTCGCTGTCTCTCTCTCTCTCTGTCTCTCTCTCTCTGTCTCTCTGTCTCTCTGTTTTTTCTGTCTCTCTCTCTCTCCGTCTCTGTTTTTCTGTCTCTCTTTTCTCTCTCGCTGTCTCTCTCTCTCTCTGTCTCTCTCTCACTCTCTCTGTCTCTCTCTGTTTTTCTGTCTCTCTCTCTCTTGCTGTCTTTCTATCTGTCGCTCTCTGTCTCTCTGCCTCTCTCTGTCTCTCTCTCTCTCTCCTCGCTGTCTCTCTCTCTCTGTCTCTCTCTCTCTCTCTCTCGCTGTCTCTCTCTCTCTCTCTCTCTCTGTTTTTCTGTCTCTCTCT
>JANJGN010000923.1:227500-235041 GCA_026770705.1 Isurus oxyrinchus | reverse complement strand
TCCCTCACTCCCTCACTCAGCCTGTCCCTCCCTCCCTCCCTCACAGACTGTCCCTCCCTCCCTCCCTCCCTCACAGCCTGTCCCTCCCTCCCTTCCTCCCTCACTCAGCCTGTCCCTCCCTCCCTCCCTCCCTCACTCAGCCTGTCCCTCCCTCCCTCACAGACTGTCCCTCCCTCCCTCCCTCCCTCACAGCCTGTCCCTCCCTCCCTCCCTCACTCAGCCTGTCCCTCCCTCCCTCCCTCCCTCACTCAGCCTGTCCCTCCCTCCCTCCCTCACTCAGCCTGTCCCTCCCTCCCTCCCTCCCTCACAGCCTGTCCCTCCCTCCCTCACTCAGCCTGTCCCTCCCTCCCTCCCTCACTCAGCCTGTCCCTCCCTCCCTCCCTCACTCAGCCTGTCCCTCCCTCCCTCACTCACAGACTGTCACTCCGTCCCTCCCTCCCTCACTCAGCCTGTCCCTCCCTCCCTCACAGCCTGTCCCTCCCTCCCTCCCTCACTCAGCCTGTCCCTCCCTCCCTCACTCAGCCTGTCCCTCCCTCCCTCCCACTCAGCCTGTCCCTCCCTCCCTCCCTCACTCAGCCTGTCCCTCCCTCCCTCCCACTCAGCCTGTCCCTCCCTCCCTCCCTCACTCAGCCTGTCCCTCCCTCCCTCACTCAGCCTGTCCCTCCCTCACTCACTCACTCAGACTGTCCCTCCCTCCCTCCCTCACAGACTGTCCCTCCCTCCCTCCCTCACTCAGCCTGTCCCTCCCTCCCTCCCTCACTCAGCCTGTCCCTCCCTCCCTCACTCACTCAGCCTGTCCCTCCCTCCCTCCCTCACTCAGCCTGTCCCTCCCTCCCTCACTCACTCACAGACTGTCCCTCCCTCCCTCCCTCACAGACTGTCCCTCCCTCCCTCACAGACTGTCCCTCCCTCCCTCCCTCACTCAGCCTGTCCCTCCCTCCCTCCCTCACTCAGCCTGTCCCTCCCTCCCTCCCTCACAGCCTGTCCCTCCCTCCCTCACTCACTCACAGACTGTCCCTCCCTCCCTCCCTCACAGACTGTCCCTCCCTCCCTCACTCACTCAGCCTGTCCCTCCCTCCCTCACTCACTCACAGACTGTCCCTCCCTCCCTCCCTCACAGACTGTCCCTCCCTCCCTCCCTCATAGACTGTCCCTCCCTCCCTCCCTCACAGACTGTCCCTCCCTCCCTCCCTCACTCAGCCTGTCCCTCCCTCCCTCACAGACTGTCCCTCCCTCCCTCACAGCCTGTCCCTCCCTCCCTCCCTCACAGACTGTCCCTCCCTCCCTCCCTCACAGACTGTCCCTCCCTTCCTCCCTCACAGACTGTCCCTCCCTCCCTCCCTCCCTCACAGACTGTCCCTCCCTCCCTCCCTCCCTCACAGACTGTCCCTCCCTCCATCCCTCACTCAGCCTGTCCCTCCCTCCCTCCCTCACAGACTGTCCCTCCCTCCCTCCCTCCCTCACAGACTGTCCCTCCCTCCCTCACTCACAGACTGTCCCTCCCTCCCTCACAGACTGTCCCTCCCTCCCTCCCTCACAGACTGTCCCTCCCTCCCTCCCTCACAGACTGTCCCTCCCTCCCTCCCTCACACAGCCTGTCCCTCTCTCCCCCACTCAGCCTGTCCTTCCCTCCCTCCCTCACTCACTCAGCCTGTCCCTCCCTCCCTCACAGACTGTCCCTCCCTCCCTCCCTCACAGACTGTCCCTCCCTCCCTCCCTCACAGACTGTCCCACCCTCCCTCCCTCACAGACTGTCCCTCCCTCCCTCCCTCACAGACTGTCCTTCCCACCCTTACTCACTCAGCCTGTCCCTCCCTCACAGCCTGTCCCTCCCTCCCTCCCTCACTCGGCCTGTCCCTCCATCCTTCACTCGGCCTGTTCCTCCCTCCCTCACTCACTCAGCCTGTCCCTCCCTCCCTCACACAGCCTGTCCCTCCCTCTCTCCCTCACTCAGCCTGTCCCTCCATCCTTCACTCGGCCTGTCCCTCCCTCCCTCACTCACTCAGCCTGTCCCTCCCTCCCTCAATCAGCCTGTCCCTCCCTCCCTCCCTCACTCAGCCTGTCCCTCCCTCCCTCCCTCACTCAGCCTGTCCCTCCCCCCTCAGCCTTTCCCTCTCTCCCTCACTCAGCCTGTCCCTCTCTCCCTCACTCAGCCTGTCCCTCCCTCCCTCCCTCACTCGGCCTATCCCTCCCTCCCTCCCTCACTCGGCCTGTCCCTCTCTCCCTCACTCAGCCTGTCCCTCTCTCCCTCACTCAGCCTGTCCCTCCCTCCCTCCCTCACTCGGCCTGTCCCTCCCTCCCTCCCTCACAGACTGTCCCTCCCTCCCTCCCTCACAGACTGTCCCTCCCTCACTCACAGACTGTCCTTCCCTCCCTCCCTCACAGACTGTCCCTCCCTCCCTCCCTCACAGACTGTCCCTCCCTCCCTCCCTCACTCAGCCTGTCCCTCCCTCCCTCCCTCACTCAGCCTGTCCCTCCCTCCCTCCCTCACTCAGCCTGTCCCTCCCTCTCTCCCTCACAGCCTGTCCCTCCCTCCCTCCCTCACTCAGCCTGTCCCTCCCTCCCTCCCTCACAGACTGTCCCTCCCTCCCTCCCTCCCTCACAGACTGTCCCTCCCTCCCTCCCTCCCTCACAGACTGTCCCTCCCTACATCCCTCACTCAGCCTGTCCCTCCCTCCCTCCCTCACAGACTGTCCCTCCCTCCCTCCCTCCCTCACAGACTGTCCCTCCCTCCCTCACTCACAGACTGTCCCTCCCTCCCTCACAGACTGTCCCTCCCTCCCTCCCTCACAGACTGTCCCTCCCTCCCTCCCTCACAGACTGTCCCTCCCTCCCTCCCTCACACAGCCTGTCCCTCTCTCCCCCATTCAGCCTGTCCTTCCCTCCCTCCCTCACTCACTCAGCCTGTCCCTCCCTCCCTCACAGACTGTCCCTCCCTCCCTCCCTCACAGACTGTCCCTCCCTCCCTCCCTCACAGACTGTCCCACCCTCCCTCCCTCACAGACTGTCCCTCCCTCCCTCCCTCCCTCACAGACTGTCCTTCCCTCCCTCACTCACTCAGCCTGTCCCTCCCTCACAGCCTGTCCCTCCCTCCCTCCCTCACTCGGCCTGTCCCTCCATCCTTCACTCGGCCTGTTCCTCCCTCCCTCACTCACTCAGCCTGTCCCTCCCTCCCTCACACAGCCTGTCCCTCCCTCCCTCCCTCACTCAGCCTGTCCCTCCCTCCCTCCCTCACTCAGCCTGTCCCTCCCCCCTCAGCCTTTCCCTCTCTCCCTCACTCAGCCTGTCCCTCTCTCCCTCACTCAGCCTGTCCCTCCCTCCCTCCCTCACTCGGCCTATCCCTCCCTCCCTCCCTCACTCGGCCTGTCCCTCTCTCCCTCACTCAGCCTGTCCCTCTCTCCCTCACTCAGCCTGTCCCTCCCTCCCTCCCTCACTCGGCCTGTCCCTCCCTCCCTCACTCAGCCTGTCCCTCTCTCCCTCACTCAGCCTGTCCCTCCCTCCCTCCCTCACTTAGCCTGTCCCTCCCTCCCTCCCTCACTCGGCCTATCCCTCCCTCCCTCACTCAGCCTGTCCCTCTCTCCCTCACTCAGCCTGTCCCTCCCTCCCTCCCTCACTTAGCCTGTCCCTCCCTCCCTCCCTCCCTCACACAGCCTGTCCCTCCCTTACTCATTCACTCAGACTGTCCCTCCCTCCCTCCCTCACTTGGCCTGTCTCTCCCTCCCTCCCTCACACAGCCTGTCCCTCCCTCACACAGCCTGTCCCTCCCTCACTCATTCACTCAGACTGTCCCTCCCTCCCTCCCTCACTTGGCCTGTCCCTCCTTCCCTCCCTCACACAGCCTGTCCCTCCCTTCCTCCCTCACTCGGCCTGTCCCTCCCTCCCTCCCTCACTCGGCCAGTTCCTCCCTCACTCACTCGGCCTGTCCCTCCCTCCCTCCCTCACTCGGCCTGTCCCTCTCTCCCTCACTCAGCCTGTCCCTCCCTCCCTCACTCACACAGCCTGTCCCTCCCTCCCTCCCTCACTCAGTCTGTCCCTCCCTCACTCACACAGCCTGTCCCTCCCTCCCTCCCTCACTCGGCCTGTTCCTCTCTCCCTCACTTGGCCTGTCCCTCCCTCACTCACACAGCCTGTCCCTCCCTCCCTCCCTCACTCGGCCTGTCCCTCTCTCTCTCACTCAGCCTGTCCCTCCCTCCCTCACTCACACAGCATTTCCCTCCCTCCCTCACTCAGCCTGTCCCTCTCTCCCTCACTCAGCCTGTCCCTCCCTCCCTCACTCACACATCCTGTCCCTCCCTCCCTCCCTCACTCGGCCTGTTCCTCCCTCTCTCACTCGGCCTGTCCCTCCCTCTCTCCCTCACTCAGCCTGTCCCTCCCTCCCTCACTCGGCCTGTCCCTCCCTCCCTCACTCAGCCTGTCCCTCCCTCACTCACTCACTCAGACTGTCACTCCATCCCTCCCTCCCTCCCTCACTCAGCCTGTCCCTCCCTCCCTCACTCACTCAGCCTGTCCCTCCCTCACTCACTCACTCAGACTGTCACTCCATCCCTCCCTCCCTCCCTCACTCAGCCTGTCCCTCCCTCCCTCACTCACTCAGCCTGTCCCTCCCTCCCTCACACAGCCTGTCGCTCCCTCCCTCCCTCACTCCGCCTATCCCTCCCTCCCTCAATCACTCGGCCTGTCCCTCCCTCCCTCCCTCACTCCGCCTGTCTCTCCCTCCCTCAATCACTCGGCCTGTCCCTGCATTACTCCCTCGCTCCCTCACTCGGCCTGTCCCTCCCTCACTCATTCACTCAGACTGTCCCTCCCTTCCTCCCTCACTCGGCCTGTCCCTCCCTCCCGCCCTCACTCAGCCAGTTCCTCCCTCAGTCACTTGGCCTGTCCCTCCCTCCCTCCCTCACTCACTCAGACTGTCCCTCCCTCCCTCACTCGGCCTGTTCCTCCCTCTCTCACTCGGCCTGTCCCTCCCTCCCTCCCTCACTCAGCCTGTCCCTCCCTCTCTCCCTCACTCAGCCTGTCCCTCCCTCCCTCACTCGGCCTGTCCCTCCCTCCCTCACTCAGCCTGTCCCTCCCTCCCTTCACTCAGCCTGTCCCTCCCTCCCTCACTCACTCGGCCTGTCCCTCCCTCCTTCACTCACTCAGCCTGTCCCTCCCTCCCTCACTTAGCCTGTCCCTCTCTCCCTCACACATCCTGTCCCTCCCTCCCTCCCTCACTCCGCCTGTCCCTCCCTCCCTCACACAGCCTGTCCCTCCCTCAATCACTCGGCCTGTCCCTGCATTACTCCCTCGCTCCCTCACTCGGCCTGTCCCTCCCTCCCTCACTCAGCCTGTCCCTCCCTCAATCACTCGGCCTGTCCCTGCATTACTCCTCCCTCCCTCACACAGCCTGTCCCTCCCTCCCTCACTCACAGTCTGTCCCTCCCTCCCTCACTCAGCCTGTCCCTCCCTCCCTCACTCAGCCTGTCCCTATCTCCCTCACACAGCCTGTCCCTCCCTCCCTCACTCACTCAGTCTGTCCCTCCCTCCCTCACTCAGCCTGTCCCTCCCTCCCTCCCTCACTCGGCCTGTCCCTCCCTCCCTCACTCAGCCTGTCCCTCCCTCCCTCCCTCACTCGGACTGTCCCTCCCTCCCTCCCTCACTCGGACTGTCCCTCCCTCCCTCTCTCACACAGCCTGTCCCTCCCTCCCTCTCTCACACAGCCTGTCCCTCCCTCCCTCCCTCACTCAGCCTGTCCCTGAGTTACTCCCTCCCTCTCTCACTCGGCCTGTCCAACCCTCCCTCACAGCCTGTCCCTCCCTCCCTCACACTCAGCCTGTCCCACCCTCCCTCCCTCACTCGACCTGTCCCTCCCTCCCTCCCTCACTCAGCCTGTCCCTCCCTCCCTCACACGGCCTGTCCCTGCATTACTCCCTCGCTCCCTCACACGGCCTGTCCCTGCATTACTCCCTCACTCCCTCACTCAGCCTGACGAGTTACTCCGTCCCTCTCTCACTCGGCCTGTCCCTCCCTCCCTCACACGGCCTGTCCCTGCATTACTCCCTCACTCCCTCACTCAGCCTGACGAGTTACTCCGTCCCTCTCTCACTCGGCCTGTCCCTCCCTCCCTCACACGGCCTGTCCCTGCATTACTCCCTCACTCCCTCACTCAGCCTGTCGAGTTACTCCGTCCCTCTCTCACTCGGCCTGTCCCTGCGTTACTCTCTCACTCTCCCTTCCCGTCCCTCCTTCCAATCATCACTCTCCCTCCCTCTGCTCCCTCTCTGCCTCCTCCCTCTCTCTCTTACTGTCTCGTTCACTGTCCTCTCTCACCCCCTGCCTATTTCTCTCTCTCATTCACTCGCTCTCCCCTCTCCTTTCACTCTCTCTCTCTCCCTCTGTCTCAGTCTCAATCACCCTCTCTCTCTCTCTCTCTCTCTCTCCCTCTGTCTCAGTCTCAATCACCCCCTTCCCTCTCTCTCTCTTTCCCTCTGTCTCAGTCTCATTCACCCTCTCTCTCTCTCTCTTTCTCTCTCTCCCTCTGTCTCAGTCTCAATCACCCCCTTCCCTCTCTCTCTCTCTCTCTCCCTCTGTCTCAGTCTCAATCACCCCCTTCCCTCTCTTACTCTCTCTCTCTCCCTCTGTCTCAGTCTCAATCACCCTCTCTCTCTCTCTCTCCCTCTGTCTCAGTCTCAATCACCCTCTCTCTCTCTCTCCTCTGTCTCAGTCTCAATCACCCTCTCTCTCTCTCTCTCTCTCCCTCTGTCTCAGTCTCAATCACCCTCTCTCTCTCTCTCTCTCTCTCTCTCCCTCTGTCTCAGTCTCAATCACCCTCTCTCTCTCTCTCTCCCTCTGTCTCAGTCTCAATCACCCTCTCTCTCTCTCTCTCTCTCCCTCTGTCTCAGTCTCAATCACCCCTTCCCTCTCTCTCTCTCTCTCTCTCTCCCTCTGTCTCAGTCTCAATCACCACTTCCCTCTCTCTCCCCCTGCCTATATCTCTCTCTCATTCACTCGCTCTCCCCTCTCCTTTCAGTCTCTCTCTCTCCCTCTGTCTCAGTCTCAATCACCCTCTCTTACTCTCTCTCTCTCTCTCTCTCTGTCTCAGTCTCAATCACCCTCTCTCTCTCTCTCTCTCTCCCTCTGACTCAGTATCAATCACCCCCTTCCCTCTCTCTCTCTCTCTCTCTCTGTCTCAGTCTCAATCACCCTCTTCCCTCTCTCTCTCTCTCTCTCTCCCTCTGTCTCAGTCTCATTCACCCTCTCTCTCTCTCTCCCTCTGTCTCAGTCTCAATCACCCTCTCTCTCTCCCTCTCCCTCTGTCTCAGTCTCAATCATCCTCTCTCTCACTCTCCCTCTGTCTCAGTCTCAATCACCCCTTCCCTCTCTCTCTCTCTCTCTCTCTCCCTCTGTCTCAGTCTCAATCACCCCTTCCCTCTCTCTCCCCTGCCTATATCTCTTTCTCATTTACTCGCTCTCCCCTCTCCTTTCAGTCTCTCTCTCTCCCTCTGTCTCAGTCTCAATCACCCTCTCTTACTCTCTCTCTCTCTCTCTCTGTCTCAGTCTCATTC
>JANJGN010000923.1:107500-225000 GCA_026770705.1 Isurus oxyrinchus | reverse complement strand
CCTCTGTCTCAGTCTCAATCACCCCCTCTCTCTCTCTCTCTCTCCCTCTCCCTCTATCTCAGTCCCAATCACACCCTTCCCTCTCTCTCTCTCTCTCTCTCTCTCCCTCTCCCTCTGTCTCAGTCTCAATCACCCTCTTCCCTCTCTCTCTCTCTCTGTCTCAGTCTCAATCACCCTCTCTCTCTCTCTCTCTCCCTCTGTCTCAGTCTCAATCACCCTCTCTCTCTCTCTCTCCCTCTGTCTCAGTCTCAATCACCCTCCCTCTCTTTCTCTCTCCCTCTGTCTCAGTCTCAATCACCCTCTCTCTCTCTCTCTCCCTCTCCCTCTGTCTCAGTCTCAATCACCCTCTCTCTCTCTCTCTCTCCCTCTGTCTCAGTCTCAATCACCCTCTCTCTCTCTCTCTCTCCCTCTCCCTCTGTTTCAGTCTCAATCACCCTCTCTCTCCCTCTCCCTCTGTCTCAGTCTCAATCACCCTCTCTCTCTCTCTCTCTCCCTCTCCCTCTGTCTCAGTCTCAATCACCCTCTCTCTCTCTCTCTCTCCCTCTGTCTCAGTCTCAATCACCCTCTCTCTCTCTCTCCCTCTGTCTCAGTCTCAATCACCCTCTCTCTCTCTCTCCCTCTGTCTCAGTCTCAATCACCCTCTTCCCTCTCTCTCTCCCTCTCCCTCTCTCTCAGTCTCAATCACCCCCTTCCCTCTCTCTCTCTCTCTCTCTCTCAGTCTCAATCACCCTCTCTCTCTCTCTCTCTCCCTCTGTCTCAGTCTCAATCACCCCCTTCCCTCTCTCTCTCTCTCCCTCTCCCTCTGTCTCAGCCTCAATCACCCTCTCTCTCTCTCTCTCTCCCTCTCCCTCTCTCTCAGTCTCAATCACCCCCTTCCCTCTCTCTCTCTCTCTCTCTCTCAGTCTCAATCACCCTCTCTCTCTCTCTCTCTCTCCCTCTGTCTCAGTCTCAATCACCCCCTTCCCTCTCTCTCTCTCTCCCTCTCCCTCTGTCTCAGTCTCAATCACCCTCTCTCTCTCTCTCTCTCTCTCCCTCTGTCTCAGTCTCAATCACCCTCTTCCCTCTCTCTCTCTCTCTCCCTGTGTCTCAGTCTCAATCACCCCCTTCCCTCTCTCTCTCTCTCCCTCTCCCTCTGTCTCAGTCTCAATCACCCCCTTCCCTCTCTCTCTCTCTCCCTCTCCCTCTGTCTCAGTCTCAATCACCCTCTTCCCTCTCTCTCTCTCTCTCTCTCCCTCTGTCTCAGTCTCAATCACCCTCTCTCTCTCTCTCTCTCCCTCAGTCTCAATCACCCTCTCTCTCTCTCTCTCCCTCTGTCTCAGTCTCAATCACCCTCTCTCTCTCTCTCTCTCCCTCTGTCTCAGTCTCAATCACCCTCTCTCTCTCTCTCTCTCTCTCCCTGTGTCTCAGTCTCAATCACCCCCTTCCCTCTCTCTCTCTCTCTCTCCCTCTGTCTCAGTCTCAATCACCCCATTCCCTCTCTCTCTCTCTCTCTCCCTCTGTCTCAGTCTCAATCACCCTCTCTCTCTCTCTCTCTCTCTCTCCCTGTGTCTCAGTCTCAATCACCCCCTTCCCTCTCTCTCTCTCTCTCTCCCTCTGTCTCAGTCTCAATCACCCTCTCTCTCTCTCTTTCTCTCTCCCTCTGTCTCAGTCTCAATCACCCTCTCTCTCTCTCTCTCCCTCTGTTTCAGTCTCAATCACCCTCTTCCCTCTCTCTCTCTCTCTCCCTCTGTCTCAGTCTCAATCACCCCATTCCCTCTCTCTCTCTCTCTCTCTCTGTCTCAATCACCCTCTCTCTCTCTCTCTCTCTCTCTCTCTCTCTCCCTCTGTCTCAGTCTCAATCACCCCATTCCCTCTCTCTCTCTCTCTCTCCCTCTGTCTCAGTCTCAATCACCCTCTCTCTCTCTCTCTCTCTCTCTCCCTGTGTCTCAGTCTCAATCACCCCCTTCCCTCTCTCTCTCTCTCTCTCCCTCTGTCTCAGTCTCAATCACCCTCTCTCTCTCTCTTTCTCTCTCCCTCTGTCTCAGTCTCAATCACCCTCTCTCTCTCTCTCTCCCTCTGTTTCAGTCTCAATCACCCTCTTCCCTCTCTCTCTCTCTCTCCCTCTGTCTCAGTCTCAATCACCCCATTCCCTCTCTCTCTCTCTCTCTCTCTCTGTCTCAATCACCCTCTCTCTCTCTCTCTCTCTCTCTCTCCCTCTGTCTCAGTCTCAATCACCCTCTCTCTCTCTCTCTCTCTGTCTCAGTCTCAATCACCCTCTCTCTCTCTCTCTCTCCCTCTGTCTCAGTCTCAATCACCCTCTTCCCTCTCTCTCTCTCTCTCTCCCTCTGTCTCAGTCTCAATCACCCTCTCTCTCTCTCTCCCTCTGTCTCAGTCTCAATCACCCTCTTCCCTCTCTCTCTCTCTCTCCCTCTGTCTCAGTCTCAATCACCCTCTCTCTCTCTCTCTCTCTCCCTCTGTCTCAGTCTCAATCACCCTCTCTCTCTCTCTCTCTCTCCCTCTGTCTCAGTCTCAATCACCCTCTCTCTCTCTCTCTCCCCCTGTCTCAGTCTCAATCACCCTCTTCCCTCTCTCTCTCTCTCTCTCTCCCTCTGTCTCAGTCTCAATCACCCCATTCCCTCTCTCTCTCTCTCTCTCTCTCTGTCTCAATCACCCTCTCTCTCTCTCTCTCTCTCTCTCCCCCTGTCTCAGTCTCAATCACCCTCTTCCCTCTCTCTCTCTCTCTCTCCCTCTGTCTCAATCACCCTCTCTCTCTCTCTCTCTCTCTCCCCCTGTCTCAGTCTCAATCACCCTCTTCCCTCTCTCTCTCCCTCCGTCTCAGTCTCAATCACCCTCTTCCCTCCCCCTCTCTCTCTCTCCCCCTCTCCCCCCACACCTCTCCTCTCTCTGTGCCTCCTCCCTCTCTCATACAGTCGCATTCACCCCCCCCCCTCCCTTTCACCCTCTCTCCCGCTCCCTGCCTCACTCACTCCCTTCCCTTTCCCTCTCCCTCCCTCACTCCCTGTCCCCTCCCTCCCTCTTCCCGTTGCTCTCTGTCAAACCAACGTTCAACTCACTCACTCCCTGTCTCACTCTGCCCCTTTACCTAAAAAAACTCCATTCTCCCCAAATCGGTCCCCCTGTCCAGCGTTGTAGGACTCTGGCTAAGTGGTTTGTAAAGAGTTCGGGGGATTTGAATGAGTGATTTCTGGCCTAAATGTGTAGCGCTGGCCCCTTCGCTAAAGAGGGCCAGGGAGTGGAACGGAGAGGGGAGAGAGATAGACATGGAGAGAGGGAGAGGGAGAGGGACACGGGAAACACCCGTGGACAGAGCAATGCACTAGACCGGTGATTGTCCACACACTGCTGCATGTGGGGAGCCGTCCAAGGGGCAGGACAGTTGACCTGGGACTGACCGGTCAACTGAGGGAGAGAGGGGGGATGCAGAACGCAGACACGTGCAACAGCTCAGGGAGGCAGAGAGTGAGCCATTCACCAATTCACTGTCCAAACTGGCAGCGAAATATTACACCAACACGCAGGCAAACACCAAGTTCAGGGAGAGGGACGATGTAACCACCAGCCTAAAAATAGTCGTCTCACAAACAAACAACACCCCTCACAGTCTCACTGATACACCCCTCAACGTGACACTCAATATACCCCACACCCCTCACATCACACTCAATATACCCCACACCCCTCACATCACACTCAATATACCCCACACCCCTCACAGTCTCACTGATACACCCCTCAACGTGACACTCAATATACCCCACACCCCTCACATCACACTCAATATACCCCACACCCCTCACTGTAACACTCAATATACCCCACACCCCTCACAGTCTCACTGATACACCCCTCAACGTGACACTCAATATACCCCACACTCCTCACTGTAACACTCAATATACCCCACACCCCTCACTGTCTCACTGATACACCCCTCAACGTGAAACTCAATATACCCCACACCCCTCACAGTCTCACTGATACACCCCTCAACGTGACACTCAATATACCCCACACCCCTCACTGTCTCACTGATACACCCCTCACTGTAACACTCAATATACCCCACACCCCTCACTGTAACACTCAATATACCCCACACCCCTCACTGTCTCACTGATACACCCCTCACTGTAACACTCAATATACCCCACACCCCTCACTGTAACACTCAATATACCCCACACCCCTCACTGTCTCACTGATACACCCCTCAACGTGACACTCAATATACCCCACACCCCTCACTGTAACACTCAATATACCCCACACCCCTCACATCAAACCCAATATACCCCACACCCCTCACAGTCTCACTGATACACCCCTCACTGTAACACTCAATATACCCCACACCCCTCACTGTAACACTCAATATACCCCACACCCCTCACTGTCTCACTGATACACCCCTCAACGTGACACTCAATATACCCCACACCCCTCACTGTAACACTCAATATACCCCACACCCCTCACATCAAACCCAATATACCCCACACCCCTCACAGTCTCACTGATACACCCCTCACTGTAACACTCAATATACCCCACACCCCTCACTGTAACACTCAATATACCCCACACCCCTCACTGTAACACTCAATATACCCCACACCCCTCACTGTAACACTCAATATACCCCACACCCCTCACTGTAACACTCAATATACCCCACACCCCTCACTGTAACACTCAATATACCCCACACGCCTCACTGTAACACTCAATATACCCCACACCCCTCACATCAAACCCAATATACCCCACACCCCTCACAGTCTCACTGATACACCCCTCAACGTGACACACAATATACCCCACACCCCTCACTGTAACACTCAATATACCCCACACCCCTCACTGTAACACTCAATATACCCCACACCCCTCACTGTAACACTCAATATACCCCACACCCCTCACTGTAACACTCAATATACCCCACACCCCTCACTGTAACACTCAATATACCCCACACCCCTCACAGTCTCACTGATACACCCCTCAACGTGACACTCAATATACCCCACACCCCTCACTGTAACACTCAATATACCCCACACCCCTCACATCAAACCCAATATACCCCACACCCCTCACAGTCTCACTGATACACCCCTCAGTGTGACACTCAATATACCCCACACCCCTCACTGTAACACACAATATACCCCACACCCCTCACAGTAACACTCAATATACCCCACACCCCTCACAGTCTCACTGATACACCCCTCACTGTAACACTCAATATACCCCACACCCCTCAACGTGACACTCATATACCCCACACCCCTCACTGTAACACTCAATATACCCCACACCCCTCACTGTAACACTCAATATACCCCACACCCCTCACTGTAACATTCTGATATATCCCACACTCCACACTAACACACTGATATATCCCACACCCCTCTCTGCAACAGACTGATATATCCCACACCCCTCACTCTAACAGACTGATATATCCCACACCCCTAACTGTAACACACTGATATATCCCACACCCCTCAATGTGACACTCTGATATACCCCACAACCCTCACTGTAACACACTGACATATCCCACACCCCTCTCTGCAACGGACAGATATACCCCGCACCCTTCATTGTAACACTCTGATAGTTCCCACACCCCTCACGGTAAGACAATGATATCCCCCACACCCCTCACTGTAACACTCAGATATACCTCACACCACACACTGTAACAATCTGATATATCCCACACCCCTCAATGTAACACACTGATATACCCCACACCCCTCACTGTAACACTCTGATATACCCCACACCCCTCACTGTAACACACTGATATATCCCACACCCCTCACTGTAACACTCTGATATACCACACACCCCTCAATGTAACACACTGACATATCCCACATCCCTCAGTGTAACACTCTGATATACCCCTCACCCCTTACTGTAACACTCTGATATACCCCACACCCCTCACTGTAACACTCTGATATATCCTACGTTCCTCACTGTAAAACTCTGATATAAGTGACACACCGCACACTAACACACTGATGTACCCCAGACTCCTCAATGTTACACAGCGATATACCCACACACCTCACAGTAACACTCCGATATATCCCACCCCGCTCACTGTAACACTCTGATATACCCCACACCCCTCACTGTAACACTCTGACATATCCCACACCCCTCACTGTAATACTCTGACATATCCCACACCCCTCACTGTAACACACTGATATGTCCCACACCCATCATTGTAACACACTGATATATCCCACACCCCTCACTGTAACATACTGATATATCCCATACCCCTCACTGTAACACTCTGATATATCCCACAACCCTCAGTGTAACACTGTGATATATACCACACCCCTCACTGTAACACTCTGATATATCCCGGACCCCTCACTGTAACACTCTGATATATCCCACACCCCTCACTGTATCACTCTGATATATCCCACACACCTCACTGTAAAACTGATACATCCCACACCCCTCAGTGTAACATTCTGATATATCCCACATCCCTCACTGTAACACTCTGACATATTCCACACCCCTCACTGCAACACTCTGAAACATCCCACATCCCTCCCCACACCCCTCAATGAAACACTTTGATATTCCCAACACCCCACACGCTTACACTCTGATATAGACCACTCACCTCAGTGTAACACTCTGATATATCCCACACCCCTCACTGTAACACTCTGATACATCCCACTCCCCTCACTGTAACACTCTGATATATCCCACACCCCTCACTGTAACACACTGATATATCGCACACCCATCAATGTAACACTCTGATATATCCCACACCCCTCACTGTAACACTCTGATATATCGCACACCCATCAATGTAACACGCTGATATATCCCACACCCCTCACTGTAACACTCTGACATATCCCACACCCCTCACTGTAACACTCTGATCTACCCCACACCCCTCACTGTAACACACTGATATATCGCACACCCATCAATGTAACACTCTGATATATCCCACACCACTCAGTGTAACACTCTGATATATCCCACATCCCTCACTGTAACACACTGATATATCCCACACCCATCACTGTAACACTGTGATACATCCCACATCCCTCCCCACATCCCTCACTGAAAAATTCTGATATACCCAACACCCCACACGCTTACACTCTGATATAGACCACTCCCCTCAGTGTAACACTCTGATATATCCCACATCGCTCACTGTAACACACTGAGATACACCACAACCCTCACTGTAACACTCTGATATATCCCACACACCTCACTGTAACACACTGATATATCCCTCACCCCTCACTGTAATACTCTGATATATCCCACATGCCTCACTGTAACACTCTGATATATCCCACGCCCCTCACTCTAACACTCTGATATAAGTCAGACACCTCACTGTAACACTCTGATATACCCCAAACGCCTCATTGTAACACTCTGATATAACCCACACCGCTCACTGTAACACACTGATAGATACCACATCCTGCAATGTAACACTCTGATATATCCCACACACCTCACTGTAACACACTGATATATCCCTCACCCCTCACTGTAATATTCTGATATATCCCACATGCCTCACTGTAACACTCTGATATATCCCACGCCCCTCACTCTAACACTCTGATATAAGTCAGACACCTCACTGTAACACTCTGATATACCCCACACCCCTCACTGTAACACTCTGATATAACCCACACCGCTCACTGTAACACACTGATAGATACCACATCCTGCAATGTAACGCTCTGATATATCCCACATACCTCACTGTAACACTCTGATATATCCGACACCCCTCAATGTGACACTCTGATATACCCCACAACCCACACTGTAACACACTGAAATATCCCACACCGTTCTCTGCAACGGACAGATATACCCCGCACCCTTCATTGTAACACTCTGATAGTTCCCACACCCCTCACGGTAAGACAATGATATCCCCCACACCCCTCACTGTAACACTCTGATATACCCCACAAACCTCACTGTAACACACTGATATACCCCACACCCCTCAATGTAACACTCTGATATACCCCACACCAACTGTAACAATCTGACATATGCCACACCCCTCACTTTAACAATCTGATATATCCCACACCCCTCACAGTAACACTCTGATATGTCCCACACCCCTCACTGTAACACTCTGATATACCCTACACCCCTCACTGTAACACTCTGATATATCACACACGCCTGACTGTAATACTGTGATATATCCCACACACCTCAATTTAATATTCTGATATACCCAGAAAACTTACTGCAACACATTGATATATCCCACACCTCTCACTGTAACACACTGATATATCCCACACCCCTCACTGTAACACTCTGATATACACCACACCCCTCACTGTAACACTCTGATATACCCCACACCCCTCACTGTAACACACTGATATATCTCACACCACTCACTGCAACACTCTGATATATCCCACACCCCTCACTGTAACACTCTGATATACCACACAACCCTCACTGTAACACTCTGATAGATCCCATACTCCTCACTGGAACACTCTGAAATACCCAAAACCCCTCACTGTAACACTCTGATATAACGCACACCCCTCACTGTAACAGTCTGATAGATACCTCACCACTCAATGTAACACTCTGATATACACCACACCCCTCACTGTAACACTCTGATATACCCCAAACCCCTCACTGCAACACTCTGATATAACCCACACCGCTCACTGTAACACATTGATAGATACCACATCCTGCAATGTAACACTCTGATATATCCCACAGACCTCACTGTAACACACTGATATATCCCTCACCCCTCACTGTAATATTCTGATAACCCACATGCCTCACTGTAACACTCTGATATATCCCACACCCCTCACTGTAATATTCTGATATATCCCACATGCCTCACTGTAACACTCTGATATATCCCACGCCCCTCACTCTAACACTCTGATATAAGTCAGACACCTCACTGTAACCCTCTGATATACCCCACACCCCTCACTGTAACACTCTGATATAACCCGCACCGCTCACTGTAACACACTGATAGATACCACATCCTGCAATGTAACGCTCTGATATATCCCACACACCTCACTGTAACACTCTGATATATCCCACACCCCTCACTGTAACACACTGATATATCCCACACCCCTCACTGTAACACTCTGATATAAGTCACACACCTCACTGTAAGACACTGATATATCCCACACACCTCACTGTAACACTCTGATATACCCCACACTCCTCACTGTAACACTCTGATATATCCCACACCGCTCACTGTAACACCCTGATACACCCCACACCGCTCACTGTAACACTCTGATACACCCCACATTCCTCACTGTAACACTCTGATATACCCCACACACCTCACTGTAACACTCTGATACACCCCACACCCCTCACTGTAACACTCTGATATGTCCCACACTCCTCACTGTAACACTCTGATATACGCCACACCCCTCACTGTAACACACTGATATACCCCACACCCCTTACTGTAACACTCTGATATATCCCACACCCGTCATTGTAACACTCTGATACACCCCACACCCCTTACTGTAACACTCTGATATACCCCACACCCCTCAGTGTAACACTCTGATATACCCCACACGCCTCACTGTAACAATCTGATATATCCCACCCCCCTCACAGTAACACTCTGATATATCTCACACCACTCACTGCTACACTGATATACCCCACACCCCTCACTGTAACACTCTGATATACCCCACACCCCTCACTGTAACACACTGATATATCCCACACCCCTCACTGTAACACACTGATATATCCCACACCTCTCACTGTAACACTGTGATATACCCCATACTCCTCACTGTAACACACTGATATATCCATTACCCCTCACTGTAACACTCAGATATACCCAACTACCCTTCACTGTCGCAGTCTGATATAACACACACCGCTCACTGTAACACACTGATAGATACCTCAGCACTCAATGTAACTCTCTGATATATCCCACACACCTCACTGTAATACTCTGATATATCCCACACCCCTCACTGTAACACACTGATATATCCCACACCCCTCACTGTAACACTCTGATAAATGTCAGACACTTCACTGTAACACACTGATATATCCCACACCCCTCACAGTAACACACTGATATATCCCACACCCCTCACTGTAACACTCTGATATAAGTCACACACCTCTCTGTAAGACACTGATATATCCGACACCCCTCACTGTAACACACTGATATACCCCACACCGCTCACTGTAACACACTGGTATACCCCACACCCCTCACTGTAACACACTGATATACCCCACACCCCTCAATGTAACACTCTGATATACCACACACCTGACTGTAACACTCTGATATCCCCCACACCCCTCACTGTAACACTCTGATATACCCCACACCCCTCACTGTAACACACTGATATATCCCAGATCCTTCACAGTAACACACTGATATATCCCACACCCCTCACTGTAACACTCTGATATAAGTCACACACCTCACTGTAAGACACTGATATATCCGACACACCTCACGGTAACAGTGTGATATGTCCCACACCCCTGACTGTAACACACTGATATAAAACACACCACTGACTGCAACACTCGGATATACCCCACACCCCTTACTGTAACACTCTGATATACCCCACACCCCTCACTGTAGCACTCTGATATATCCCACACCCCTCACTGTAACAGTCTGATATATTCGACACCCCTCACTGTAACACTCTGATATACCCGACACCCCTCACTGTAACACTCTGATATACCCCACACCCCTCACTGTAACACTCTGATATACCCCACACCCCTCACTGTAACACTCTGATATATCCCACACCCCTCACTGTAACTCTCTGATATACCCCACAGCCCTCACTGTAACACTCTGATATATCCCACACCCCTCACTGTAACTCTCTGATATAACCCACACCCCTCACTCTAACACTCTGATATATCCCACAGCCCTCACTGTAACACTCTGATATACCCCACACCCCTCACTGTAACACTCTGATATACCCCACATCCCTCACTGTAACACTCTGATATACCCCACACCCTTCACTGTAACATACTGATATATCGCACACCCCTCACGGTAACACACTGATATAAAACACACCCCTGAGTGAAACAGTCGGATATAATCCACACCCCTTACTGTAACACTGTGATATACCCCACACCCCTCACTGTAACATTCTGATATATCCCACACCCCTCACTGTAACACTCTGATAAATGTCAGACACTTCACTGTAACACACTGATATATCCCACACCCCTCACAGTAACACACTGATATATCCCACACCCCTCACTGTAACACTCTGATATAAGTCACACACCTCTCTGTAAGACACTGATATATCCGACACCCCTCACTGTAACACACTGATATACCCCACACCGCTCACTGTAACACACTGGTATACCCCACACCCCTCACTGTAACACACTGATATACCCCACACCCCTCATTGTAACACTCTGATATACCACACACCTGACTGTAACACTCTGATATCCCCCACACCCCTCACTGTAACACTCTGATATACCCCACACCCCTCACTGTAACACACTGATATATCCCAGACCCTTCACAGTAACAGACTGATATATCCCACACCCCTCACTGTAACACTCTGATATAAGTCACACACCTCACTGTAAGACAATGATATATCCGACACCCCTCACGGTAACAGTGTGATATGTCCCACACCCCTGACTGTAACACACTGATATAAAACACACCACTGATTGCAACACTCGGATATACCCCACACCCCTTACTGTAACACTCTGATATATCCCACACCCCTCACTGTAACAGTCTGATATATCCGACACCCCTCACTGTAACACTCTGATATACCCTACACCCCTCACTGTAACACTCTGATATACCCCACACCCCTCATTGTAACACTCTGATATACCACACACCTGACTGTAACACTCTGATATCCCCCACACCCCTCACTGTAACACACTGATATACCCCACACCCCTCACTGTAACAGACTGATATATCCCACACCCCTCACTGTAACACTCTGATATAAGTCACACACCTCACTGTAAGACACTGATATATCCGACACCCCTCACGGTAACAGTGTGATATGTCCCACACCCCTGACTGTAACACACTGATATAAAACACACCACTGACTGCAACACTCGGATATACCCCACACCCCTTACTGTAACACTCTGATATATCCCACACCCCTCACTGTAACAGTCTGATATATCCGACACCCCTCACTGTAACACTCTGATATACCCTACACCCCTCACTGTAACACTCTGATATACCCCACACTCCTCACTGTAACACTCTGATATACCCCACACCCCTCACTGTAACACTCTGATACATCCCACACCCCTCACTGTAACTCTCTGATATACCCCACATCCCTCACTGTAACACTCTGATATCCCCCACACCCCTCACTGTAACTCTCTGATATAACCCACGCCCCTCACTCTAACACTCTGATATATCCCACAGCCCTCACTGTAACACTCTGATATACCCCACACCACTCACTGTAACACTCTGATATACCCCACACGCCTCACTGTAACAATCTGATATATCCCACACCCCTCAGTGTAACACTCTGATATACCCCACACCCCTCACTGTAACATTCTGATATATCTCACACACCTCACTGTAACACTCTGATATATCCCACACCCCTCACTGTAACACTCTGATATACCCCACACCCCTCACTGTAACATGCTGATATATCTCACACACCTCACTTTAACATTCTGATATACCCAGAACTCTCACTGTAACACACTGATATACCCCACATCCCTCACTGTAAGACTCTGCTACATCCCACACCACTCACTGAAACACTCTGCTACATCCCACACCCCTCAATGTAACACACTGATATACCCCCACCCCTCACTTTAAAACTCTGATATATCCCACACTCCTGACTGTAACACTCTGATATATCCCACACCCCTCACTGTAACACTCTGATACATCCCACACCCCTCACTGTAACACTCTGATATATCCCACACCCCTCGCTGTAACACACCGATACATTCCACACTACTCACTGTAACACTCTGATACACCCCACTCCATTCGCTGTACCACTCTGATATACCCCAGACACCTCACTGTTTGACTCTGATATACCCCACATCCCTCACATTAAAAATCTGATATACCCCACACCCCTCACTGTAACACACACATATATCCCACACCCCTCAATGTAACACTCTAATATACCCAACACACCTCACTGTAACACTCTGATATATCCTACACCTCTCACTGTAACAATCTGATATATACCACACCCCGGACTGTAACACTCTGATATACCCCACACCCCACACTGTAACACTGTGATATACCCAACACACCTCACTGGAACACTCTGATATACCCCACACCAACTGTAACAATCTGATATATCCCACACCCCTCACTGTAACAATCTGATATATCCCACAACCCTCATAGTAACACTCTGATATATCCCACACCCCTCACTGTAACACTCTGATATACCCCACACCCCTCACTGTAACACTCTGATATATCACACACGCCTGACTGTAATACTGTGATATATCCCACACACCTTACTTTAATATTCTGATATACCCGTACCCTTACTGCAACACATTGATATATCCCACACCCCTCACTGTAACACACTGTTATATCTCACACCCCTCACTGTAACACTCTGAAATACCCCACAACCTCACTGTAACACACTGATAGATACCTCACCACTCAATGTAACACACTGATATATCCCGCACACCTCACTGTAACACTCTGATATATCTCATACCCCTCACTGTAACACTCTGATATACCTCACACCCTCACTGTAACACACTGATAGATACCTCACCACTCAATGTAACACTCTGATATATCCTGCACACCTCACTGTAACACTCTGATATATCTCATACCCCTCACTGTAACACTCTGATATATCCCACACCCCTCACTGTTACACTCTGATATATCCCACACCCCTCACTGTAACACTCTGATATATCCCATACCCCTCAATGTAACTCTCTGATATACCCCACACCCTCACTGTAACACACTGATAGATACCTCACCACTCAATGTAACACTCTGATCTATCCTGCACACCTCACTGTAAGACTATGATGTACCCAACATGCCTCACTGTAACACTCTGATGTACCCCTCACCCCTTACTGTAACACTCTGATATACGCGGCACCCGTCACTGTAAAACTCCGAAATATCCCACACCCCTCCATGTAAAACTCCCATTAACCCACAGCCCTCACTGTAATACTCTGATATACCCTCACTCCTTATTGTAACTCTCTGACATATCCCACAGCCCTCACTGTAACACTCTGATATACCCCACAACCCTCGCTGTGACTCTCTGATGTATCCCACACACCTCTCGGTAACACTCTGATATATCCCACACCCCTCACTGTAACACTCTGATAAATGTCAGACACTTCACTGTAACACACTGATATATCCCACACCCCTCACAGTAACACACTGATATATCCCACACCCCTCACTGTAACACTCTGATATAAGTCACACACCTCTCTGTAAGACACTGATATATCCGACACCCCTCACTGTAACACACTGGTATACCCCACACCCCTCACTGTAACACACTGATATACCCCACACCCCTCATTGTAACACTCTGATATACCACACACCTGACTGTAACACTCTGATATCCCCCACACCCCTCACTGTAACACACTGATATACCCCACACCCCTCACTGTAACACACTGATATACCCCACACCCCTCACTGTAACACTCTGATATCCCTCACACCCCTCACTGTAACACTCTGATATACCCACACCCCTCACTGTAACACACTGATATATCCCAGACCCTTCACAGTAACACACTGATATATCCCACACCCCTCACTGTAACACTCTGATATAAGTCACACACCTCACTGTAAGACACTGATATATCCGACATGCCTCACGGTAACAGTGTGATATGTCCCACACCCCTGACTGTAACACACTGATATATCCCACACCCCTCACTGTAACTCTCTGATATACCCCACACCCCTCACTGTAACACTCTGATATACCCCACACCCCTCACTGTAGCACTCTGATATATCCCACACCCCTCACTGTAACAGTCTGATATATTCGACACCCCTCACTGTAACACTCTGATATACCCCACACCCCTCACTGTAACAGTCTGATATATCCCACACCCCTCACTGTAACTCTCTGATATACCCCACACCCCTCACTGTAACACTCTGATATATCCCACACCCCTCACTGTAACTCTCTGATATAACCCACACCCCTCACTCTAACACTCTGATATATCCCACAGCCCTCACTGTAACACTCTGATATACCCCACACCCCTCACTGTAACACTCTGATATACCCCACATCCCTCACTGTAACACTCTGATATACCCCACACCCTTCACTGTAACATACTGATATATCGCACACCCCTCACGGTAACACACTGATATAAAACACACCCCTGAGTGAAACAGTCGGATATAATCCACACCCCTTACTGTAACACTGTGATATACCCCACACCCCTCACTGTAACATTCTGATATATCCCACACCCCTCACTGTAACACTCTGATAAATGTCAGACACTTCACTGTAACACACTGATATATCCCACACCCCTCACAGTAACACACTGATATATCCCACACCCCTCACTGTAACACTCTGATATAAGTCACACACCTCTCTGTAAGACACTGATATATCCGACACCCCTCACTGTAACACACTGATATACCCCACACCGCTGACTGTAACACACTGGTATACCCCACACCCCTCACTGTAACACACTGATATACCCCACACCCCTCATTGTAACACTCTGATATACCACACACCTGACTGTAACACTCTGATATCCCCCACACCCCTCACTGTAACACACTGATATACCCCACACCCCTCTCTGTAACACACTGATATATCCCAGACCCTTCACAGTAACAGACTGATATATCCCACACCCCTCACTGTAACACTCTGATATAAGTCACACACCTCACTGTAAGACACTGATATATCCGACACCCCTCACGGTAACAGTGTGATATGTCCCACACCCCTGACTGTAACACACTGATATAAAACACACCACTGACTGCAACACTCGGATGTACCCCACACCCCTTACTGTAACACTCTGATATACCCCACACCCCTCACTGTAGCACTCTGATATACCCCACACCCCTCACTGTAACACTCTGATATATCCCACACCCCTCACTGTAACTCTCTGATATACCCCACACCCCTCACTGTAACACTCTGATATATCCCACACCCCTCACTGTAACTCTCTGATATAACCCACACCCCTCACTCTAACACTCTGATATATCCCACAGCCCTCACTGTAACACTCTGATATACCCCACACCCCTCACTGTAACACTCTGATATACCCCACATCCCTCACTGTAACACTCTGATATACCTCACACCCCTCACTGTAACATACTGATATATCGCACACCCCTCACGGTAACACACTGATATAAAACACACCCCTGAGTGAAACAGTCGGATATCATCCACACCCCTTACTGTAACACTGTGATATACCCCACATCCCTCACTGTAACATTCTGATATATCCCACACCCCTCACTGTAACACTCTGATAAATGTCAGACACTTCACTGTAACACACTGATATATCCCACACCCCTCACAGTAACACACTGATATATCCCACACCCCTCACTGTAACACGCTGATATAAGTCACACACCTCTCTGTAAGACACTGATATATCCGACACCCCTCACTGTAACACACTGATATACCCCACACCGCTCACTGTAACACACTGGTATACCCCACACCCCTCACTGTAACACACTGATATACCCCACACCCCTCATTGTAACACTCTGATATACCACACACCTGACTGTAACACTCTGATATCCCCCACACCCCTCACTGTAACACACTGATATACCCCACACCCCTCTCTGTAACACACTGATATATCCCAGACCCTTCACAGTAACAGACTGATATATCCCACACCCCTCACTGTAACACTCTGATATAAGTCACACACCTCACTGTAAGACACTGATATATACGACACCCTTCACGGTAACAGTGTGATATGTCCCACACCCCTGACTGTAACACACTGATATAAAACACACCACTGACTGCAACACTCGGATATACCCCACACCCCTTACTGTAACACTCTGATATACCCCACACCCCTCACTGTAGCACTCTGATATATCCGACACCCCTCACTGTAACAGTCTGATATATCCGACACCCCTCACTGTAACACTCTGATATACCCCACAGCCCTCACTGTAACACTCTGAGATACCCCACACCCCTCACTGTAACACTCTGATATACCCCACACCCCTCACTGTAACACACTGATATATCCCACACCCCTCACTGTAACACTCTGATATATCCCACACCCCTCACTGTAACACTCTGATATATCCCACACCCCTCACTGTAACTCTCTGATAAAACCCACACCCCTCACTCTAACACTCTGATATATCCCACAGCCCTCACAGAAACACTCTGATATACCCCACACCCCTCACTGTAACACTCTGATATACCCCACACTCCTCACTGTAACATACTGATATATCGCACACCCCTCACGGTAACACACTGATATAAAACACACCCCTGAGTGAAACAGTCGGATATCATCCACACCCCTTACTGTAACACTGTGATATACCCCACATCCCTCACTGTAACATTCTGATATATCCCACACCCCTCACTGTAACACTCTGATAAATGTCAGACACTTCACTGTAACACACTGATATATCCCACACCCCTCACAGTAACACACTGATATATCCCACACCCCTCACTGTAACACGCTGATATAAGTCACACACCTCTCTGTAAGACACTGATATATCCGACACCCCTCACTGTAACACACTGATATACCCCACACCGCTCACTGTAACACACTGGTATATCCCACACCCCTCACTGTAACACTCTGATATATCCCATACCCCTCAATGTAACTCTCTGATATACCCCACACCCCTCACTGTAACACACTGATAGATACCTCACCACTCAATGTAACACTCTGATATATCCTGCACACCTCACTGTAAGACTATGATATATCCCACACCCCTCACTGTAAGACTATGATGTACCCAACATGCCTCACTGTAACACTCTGATATACCCCTCACCCCTTACTGTAACACTCTGATATACGCGGCACCCGTCACTGTAAAACTCCGAAATATCCCACACCCCTCCATGTAAAACTCCCATTAACCCACAGCCCTCACGGTAATACTCTGATATACCCTCACTTCTTATTGTAACTCTCTGACATATCCCACAGCCCTCACTGTAACACTCTGATATACCCCACAACCCTCGCTGTGACTCTCTGATGTATCCCACACCCCTCTCGTTAACACTCTGATTTTCTCCACACCCCTCACTGTAACACTCTGATATACACCACAACCCTCACTGTAAGACTCTGATACACCCCACACCCCTTACTGTAACACTCTGATATACTTCACACCCCTCACTGTAAAACTCTAATATATCGCACACCCCTCACTGTAACACACTGATATATCCCACACCCCTCACTGTAAAACACTGATATACCCCACACCCCTCACTGTAACACTCTGATATACCCAACAACCCTCATTGTAACACTCTGATTTACCCAACAAGCATCACTGTAACACACTGATACACCCCACACCCCTCACTGTAACACTCTGATATACCCACACCCCTCACTGTAACACTCTGATATATCCCACACCCCTCACTGTAACACTCTGATATATCCCACACCCTCAATGTAACACACTGATATCCCTCACACCTATCACTGTAACACTCTGATATCCTTCACACCTATCACTGAAACACTCTGATATATGCCACACCTATCACTGTAACACTCTGATATCCCTCACACCTATCACTGTAACACACTGATATATCCCACACCCCTCACTGTAACACACTGATATATCCCACACCTCTCACTGTAACACTGTGATATACCCCATACACCTCACTGTAACACACTGATATATCCATTACCCCTCACTGTAACACTCAGATATACCCAACTACCCTCACTGTCGCAGTCTGATATAACACACACCGCTCACTGTAACACACTGATAGATACCTCAGCACTCAATGTAACTCTCTGATATATCCCACACACCTCACTGTAATACTCTGATATATCCCACACCCCTCACTGTAACACACTGATATATCCCACACCCCTCACTGTAACACTCTGATAAATGTCAGACACTTCACTGTAACACACTGATATATCCCACACCCCTCACAGTAACACACTGATATATCCCACACACCTCACTGTAACACTCTGATATAAGTCACACACCTCTCTGTAAGACACTGATATATCCGACACCCCTCACTGTAACACACTGATATACCCCACACCGCTCACTGTAACACACTGGTATACCCCACACCCCTCACTGTAACACACTGATATACCCCACACCCCTCATTGTAACACTCTGATATACCACACACCTGACTGTAACACTCTGATATCCCCCACACCCCTCACTGTAACACTCTGATATACCCCACACCCCTCACTGTAACACACTGATATATCCCAGATCCTTCACAGTAACACACTGATATATCCCACACCCCTCACTGTAACACTCTGATATAAGTCACACACCTCACTGTAAGACACTGATATATCCGACACACCTCACGGTAACAGTGTGATATGTCCCACACCCCTGACTGTAACACACTGATATAAAACACACCACTGACTGCAACACTCGGATATACCCCACACCCCTTACTGTAACACTCTGATATACCCCACACCCCTCACTGTAGCACTCTGATATATCCCACACCCCTCACTGTAACAGTCTGATATATTCGACACCCCTCACTGTAACACTCTGATATACCCGACACCCCTCACTGTAACACTCTGATATACCCCACACCCCTCACTGTAACACTCTGATATACCCCACACCCCTCACTGTAACACTCTGATATATCCCACACCCCTCACTGTAACTCTCTGATATACCCCACAGCCCTCACTGTAACACTCTGATATATCCCACACCCCTCACTGTAACTCTCTGATATAACCCACACCCCTCACTCTAACACTCTGATATATCCCACAGCCCTCACTGTAACACTCTGATATACCCCACACCCCTCACTGTAACACTCTGATATACCCCACATCCCTCACTGTAACACTCTGATATACCCCACACCCTTCACTGTAACATACTGATATATCGCACACCCCTCACGGTAACACACTGATATAAAACACACCCCTGAGTGAAACAGTCGGATATAATCCACACCCCTTACTGTAACACTGTGATATACCCCACACCCCTCACTGTAACATTCTGATATATCCCACACCCCTCACTGTAACACTCTGATAAATGTCAGACACTTCACTGTAACACACTGATATATCCCACACCCCTCACAGTAACACACTGATATATCCCACACCCCTCACTGTAACACTCTGATATAAGTCACACACCTCTCTGTAAGACACTGATATATCCGACACCCCTCACTGTAACACACTGATATACCCCACACCGCTCACTGTAACACACTGGTATACCCCACACCCCTCACTGTAACACACTGATATACCCCACACCCCTCATTGTAACACACTGATATATCCCAGACCCTTCACAGTAACAGACTGATATATCCCACACCCCTCACTGTAACACTCTGATATAAGTCACACACCTCACTGTAAGACACTGATATATCCGACACCCCTCACGGTAACAGTGTGATATGTCCCACACCCCTGACTGTAACACACTGATATAAAACACACCACTGACTGCAACACTCGGATATACCCCACACCCCTTACTGTAACACTCTGATATATCCCACACCCCTCACTGTAACAGTCTGATATATCCGACACCCCTCACTGTAACACTCTGATATACCCTACACCCCTCACTGTAACACTCTGATATACCCCACACCCCTCATTGTAACACTCTGATATACCACACACCTGACTGTAACACTCTGATATCCCCCACACCCCTCACTGTAACACACTGATATACCCCACACCCCTCACTGTAACAGACTGATATATCCCACACCCCTCACTGTAACACTCTGATATAAGTCACACACCTCACTGTAAGACACTGATATATCCGACACCCCTCACGGTAACAGTGTGATATGTCCCACACCCCTGACTGTAACACACTGATATAAAACACACCACTGACTGCAACACTCGGATATACCCCACACCCCTTACTGTAACACTCTGATATATCCCACACCCCTCACTGTAACAGTCTGATATATCCGACACCCCTCACTGTAACACTCTGATATACCCTACACCCCTCACTGTAACACTCTGATATAAGTCACACACCTCTCTGTAAGACACTGATATATCCGACACCCCTCACTGTAACACACTGATATACCCCACACCGCTCACTGTAACACACTGGTATACCCCACACCCCTCACTGTAACACACTGATATACCCCACACCCCTCATTGTAACACTCTGATATACCACACACCTGACTGTAACACTCTGATATCCCCCACACCCCTCACTGTAACACTCTGATATACCCCACACCCCTCACTGTAACACACTGATATATCCCAGACCCTTCACAGTAACAGACTGATATATCCCACACCCCTCACTGTAACACTCTGATATAAGTCACACACCTCACTGTAAGACACTGATATATCCGACACCCCTCACGGTAACAGTGTGATATGTCCCACACCCCTGACTGTAACACACTGATATAAAACACACCACTGACTGCAACACTCTGATATACCCCACACCCCTTACTGTAACACTCTGATATATCCCACACCCCTCACTGTAACAGTCTGATATATCCGACACCCCTCACTGTAACACTCTGATATACACTACACCCCTCACTGTAACACTCTGATATACCCCACACCCCTCATTGTAACACTCTGATATACCACACACCTGACTGTAACACTCTGATATCCCCCACACCCCTCACTGTAACACACTGATATACCCCACACCCCTCACTGTAACAGACTGATATATCCCACACCCCTCACTGTAACACTCTGATATAAGTCACACACCTCACTGTAAGACACTGATATATCCGACACCCCTCACGGTAACAGTGTGATATGTCCCACACCCCTGACTGTAACACACTGATATAAAACACACCACTGACTGCAACACTCGGATATACCCCACACCCCTTACTGTAACACTCTGATATATCCCACACCCCTCACTGTAACAGTCTGATATATCCGACACCCCTCACTGTAACACTCTGATATACCCTACACCCCTCACTGTAACACTCTGATATACCCCACACTCCTCACTGTAACACTCTGATATACCCCACACCCCTCACTGTAACACTCTGATACATCCCACACCCCTCACTGTAACTCTCTGATATACCCCACATCCCTCACTGTAACACTCTGATATCCCCCACACCCCTCACTGTAACTCTCTGATATAACCCACGCCCCTCACTCTAACACTCTGATATATCCCACAGCCCTCACTGTAACACTCTGATATACCCCACACCACTCACTGTAACACTCTGATATACCCCACACGCCTCACTGTAACAATCTGATATATCCCACACCCCTCAGTGTAACACTCTGATATACCCCACACCCCTCACTGTAACATTCTGATATATCTCACACACCTCACTGTAACACTCTGATATATCCCACACCCCTCACTGTAACACTCTGATATACCCCACACCCCTCACTGTAACATGCTGATATATCTCACACACCTCACTTTAACATTCTGATATACCCAGAACTCTCACTGTAACACACTGATATACCCCACATCCCTCACTGTAAGACTCTGCTACATCCCACACCACTCACTGAAACACTCTGCTACATCCCACACCCCTCAATGTAACACACTGATATACCCCCACCCCTCACTTTAAAACTCTGATATATCCCACACTCCTGACTGTAACACTCTGATATATCCCACACCCCTCACTGTAACACTCTGATACATCCCACACCCCTCACTGTAACACTCTGATATATCCCACACCCCTCGCTGTAACACACCGATACATTCCACACTACTCACTGTAACACTCTGATACACCCCACTCCATTCGCTGTACCACTCTGATATACCCCAGACACCTCACTGTTTGACTCTGATATACCCCACATCCCTCACATTAAAAATCTGATGTACCCCACACCCCTCACTGTAACACACACATATATCCCACACCCCTCAATGTAACACTCTAATATACCCAACACACCTCACTGTAACACTCTGATATATCCTACACCCCTCACTGTAACAATCTGATATATACCACACCCCGGACTGTAACACTCTGATATACCCCACACCCCACACTGTAACACTGTGATATACCCAACACACCTCACTGGAACACTCTGATATACCCCACACCAACTGTAACAATCTGATATATCCCACACCCCTCACTGTAACAATCTGATATATCCCACAACCCTCATAGTAACACTCTGATATATCCCACACCCCTCACTGTAACACTCTGATATACCCCACACCCCTCACTGTAACACTCTGATATATCACACACGCCTGACTGTAATACTGTGATATATCCCACACACCTTACTTTAATATTCTGATATACCCGTACCCTTACTGCAACACATTGATATATCCCACACCCCTCACTGTAACACACTGTTATATCTCACACCCCTCACTGTAACACTCTGATATACCCCACAACCTCACTGTAACACACTGATAGATACCTCACCACTCAATGTAACACACTGATATATCCCGCACACCTCACTGTAACACTCTGATATATCTCATACCCCTCACTGTAACACTCTGATATACCCCACACCCTCACTGTAACACACTGATAGATACCTCACCACTCAATGTAACACTCTGATATATCCCGCACACCTCACTGTAACACTCTGATATATCTCATACCCCTCACTGTAACACTCTGATATACCCCACACCCCTCACTGTTACACTCTGATATATCCCACACCCCTCACTGTAACACTCTGATATATCCCATACCCCTCAATGTAACTCTCTGATATACCCCACACCCTCACTGTAACACACTGATAGATACCTCACCACTCAATGTAACACTCTGATATATCCTGCCCACCTCACTGTAAGACTATGATGTACCCAACATGCCTCACTGTAACACTCTGATGTACCCCTCACCCCTTACTGTAACACTCTGATATACGCGGCACCCGTCACTGTAAAACTCCGAAATATCCCACACCCCTCCATGTAAAACTCCCATTAACCCACAGCCCTCACTGTAATACTCTGATATACCCTCACTCCTTATTGTAACTCTCTGACATATCCCACAGCCCTCACTGTAACACTCTGATATACCCCACAACCCTCGCTGTGACTCTCTGATGTATCCCACACCCCTCTCGGTAACACTCTGATATATCCCACACCCCTCACTGTAACACTCTGATAAATGTCAGACACTTCACTGTAACACACTGATATATCCCACACCCCTCACAGTAACACACTGATATATCCCACACCCCTCATTGTAACACTCTGATATAAGTCACACACCTCTCTGTAAGACACTGATATATCCGACACCCCTCACTGTAACACACTGGTATGCCCCACACCCCTCATTGTAACACACCGATATACCCCACACCCCTCATTGTAACACTCTGATATACCACACAACTGACTGTAACACTCTGATATCCCCCACACCCCTCACGGTAACACTCTGATATACCAACACCCCTCACTGTAACACACTGATATATCCCAGACCCTTCACAGTAACACACTGATATATCCCACACCCCTCACTGTAACACTCTGATATAAGTCACACACCTCACTGTAAGACACTGATATATCCGACACCCCTCACGGTAACAGTGTGATATGTCCCACACCCCTGACTGTAACACACTGATATAAAACACACCACTGACTGCAACACTCGGATATACCCCACACCCCTTACTGTAACACTCTGATATACCCAACACCCCTCACTGTAGCACTCTGATATATCCCACACCCCTCACTGTAACAGTCTGATATATTCGACACCCCTCACTGTAACACTCTGATATACCCCACACCCCTCACTGTAGCACTCTGATATATCCCACACCCCTCACTGTAACTCTCTGATATACCCCACACCCCTCACTGTAACACTCTGATATATCCCACACCCCTCACTGTAACTCTCTGATATAACCCACACCCCTCACTCTAACATTCTGATATATCCCACAGCCCTCACAGTAACACTCTGATATACCCCACACCCCTCACTGTAACACTCTGATATACCCCACATCCCTCACTGTAACACTCTGATATACCCCACACCCCTCACTGTAACATACTGATATATCGCACACCCCTCACGGTAACACACTGATATATCTCACACCACTCACTGCAACACTGATATACCCCACACCCCTCACTGTAACATTCTGATATACCCCACACCCCTCACTGTAACACTCTGATATACCCCACACCCCTCACTGTAACATTCTGATATATCTCACACACCTCACTTTAACATTCTGATATACCCAGAACTCTCACTGTAACACACTGATATACCCCACATCCCTCACTGTAACACTCTGCTACATCCCACACCACTCACTGAAACACTCTGCTACATCCCACACCCCTCACTGTAACACACTGATATACCCCCACCCCTCACTTTAAAACTCTGATATATCCCACACTCCTGACTGTAACACTCTGATATATCCCACACCCCTCACTGTAACACTCTGATATATCCCACACCCCTCGCTGTAACACACCGATACATTCCACACTCCTCACTGTAACACTCTGATACACCCCACTCCATTCGCTGTACCACTCTGATATACCCCAGACACCTCACTGTTTGACTCTGATATACCCCACATCCCTCACATTAAAAATCTGATATACCCCACACCCCTCACTGTAACACACACATATATCCCACACCCCTCAATGTAACACTCTAATATACCCAACACACCTCACTGTAACACTCTGATATATCCTACACCCCTCACTGTAACAATCTGATATATACCACACCCCGGACTGTAACACTCTGATATACCCCACACCCCACACTGTAACACTGTGATATACCCAACACACCTCACTGGAACACTCTGATATACCCCACACCAACTGTAACAATCTGATATATCCCACACCCCTCACTGTAACAATCTGATATATCCCACAACCCTCATAGTAACACTCTGATATATCTCACACCCCTCACTGTAACACTCTGATATACCCCACACCCCTCACTGTAACACTCTGATATATCACACACGCCTGACTGTAATACTGTGATATATCCCACACACCTTACTTTAATATTCTGATATACCCGAACCCTTACTGCAACACATTGATATATCCCACACCCCTCACTGTAACACACTGTTATATCTCACACCCCTCACTGTAACACTCTGATATACCCCACACCCTCACTGTAACACACTGATAGATACCTCACCACTCAATGTAACACTCTGATATATCCCGCACACCTCACTGTAACACTCTGATATATCTCATACCCCTCACTGTAACACTCTGATATACCCCACACCCCTCACTGTAACACTCTGATATATCCCACACCCCTCACTGTAACACTCTGATATATCCCATACCCCACAATGTAACTCTCTGATATACCCCACACCCTCACTGTAACACACTGATAGATACCTCACCACTCAATGTAACACTCTGATATATCCTGCACACCTCACTGTAAGACTATGATGTACCCAACATGCCTCACTGTAACACTCTGATGTACCCCTCACCCCTTACTGTAACACTCTGATATACGCGGCACCCGTCACTGTAAAACTCCGAAATATCCCACACCCCTCCATGTAAAACTCCCATAAAACCACAGCCCTCACTGTAATACTCTGATATACCCTCACTTCTTATTGTAACTCTCTGACATATCCCTCAGCCCTCACTGTAACACTCTGATATACCCCACAACCCTCGCTGTGACTCTCTGATGTATCCCACACCCCTCTCGGTAACACTCTGATATATCCCACACCCCTCACTGTAACACTCTGATAAATGTCAGACACTTCACTGTAACACACTGATATATCCCACACCCCTCACAGTAACACACTGATATATCCCACACCCCTCACTGTAACACTCAGATATAAGTCACACACCTCTCTGTAAGACACTGATATATCCGACACCCCTCACTGTAACACACTGGTATACCCCACACCCCTCACTGTAACAGACTGATATACCCCACACCCCTCATTGTAACACTCTGATATACCACACACCTGACTGTAACACTCTGATATCCCCCACACCCCTCACTGTAACACTCTGATATACCCACACCCCTCACTGTAACACACTGATATATCCCAGACCCTTCACAGTAACACACTGATATATCCCACACCCCTCACTGTAACACTCTGATATAAGTCACACACCTCACTGTAAGACACTGATATATCCGACACCCCTCACGGTAACAGTGTGATATGTCCCACACCCCTGACTTTAACACACTGATATAAAACACACCACTGTCTGCAACACTCGGATATACCCCACACCCCTTACTGTAACACTCTGATATACCCCACACCCCTCACTGTAGCACTCTGATATATCCCACACCCCTCACTGTAACAGTCTGATATATTCGACACCCCTCACTGTAACACTCTGATATACCCCACACCCCTCACTGTAGCACTCTGATATATCCCACACCCCTCACTGTAACTCTCTGATATACCCCACACCCCTCACTGTAACACTCTGATATATCCCACACCCCTCACTGTAACTCTCTGATATAACCCACACCCCTCACTCTAACACTCTGATATATCCCACAGCCCTCACTGTAACACTCTGATATACCCCACATCCCTCACTGTAACACTCTGATATACCCCACACCCTTCACTGTAACATACTGATATGTCGCACACCCCTCACGGTAACACACTGATATAAAACACACCCCTGAGTGAAACAGTCGGATATAATCCACACCCCTTACTGTAACACTGTGATATACCCCACACCCCTCACTGTAACATTCTGATATATCCCACACCACTCACTGTAACACTCTGATAAATGTCAGACACTTCACTGTAACACACTGATTAATCCCACACTCCTCACAGTAACACACTGATATATCCCACACCCCTCACTGTAACACTCTGATATAAGTCACACACCTCTCTGTAAGACACTGATATATCCGACACCCCTCACTGTAACACACTGATATACCCCACACCGCTGACTGTAACACACTGGTATACCCCACACCCCTCACTGTAACACACTGATATACCCCACACCCCTCATTGTAACACTCTGATATACCACACACCTGACTGTAACACTCTGATATCCCCCACACCCCTCACTGTAACACTCTGATATACCCCACACCCCTCTCTGTAACACACTGATATATCCCAGACCCTTCACAGTAACAGACTGATATATCCCACACCCCTCACTGTAACACTCTGATATAAGTCACCCACCTCACTGTAAGACACTGATATATCCGACACCCCTCACGGTAACAGTGTGATATGTCCCACACCCCTGACTGTAACACACTGATATAAAACACACCACTGACTGCAACACTCGGATATACCCCACACCCCTTACTGTAACACTCTGATATACCCCACACCCCTCACTGTAGCACTCTGATATATCCCAACCCCTCACTGTAACAGTCTGATATATCCGACACCCCTCACTGTAACACTCTGATATACCCCACAGCCCTCACTGTAACAGTCTGATATACCCCACACCCCTCACTGTAACACTCTGATATACCCCACACCCCTCACTGTAACACTCTGATATATCCCACACCCCTCACTGTAACTCTCTGATATACCCCACACCCCTCACTGTAACACTCTGATATCCCCCACACCCCTCACTGTAACTCTCTGATATAACCCACACCCCTCACTCTAACACTCTGATATATCCCACAGCCCTCACTGTAACACTCTGATATACCCCACACCACTCACTGTAACACTCTGATATACCCCACATCCCTCACTGTAACACTCTGATATACCCCACACCCCTCACTGTAACATGCTGATATATCGCACACCCCTCACGGTAACACACTGATATAAAACACACCCCTGACTGAAACAGTCGGATATAATCCACACCCCTTACTGTAACACTGTGATATACCCCACACCCCTCACTGTAACACTCTGATATACCCCACACCCCTCATTGTAACACTCTGATATACCCCACATCCCTCACTGTAACACTCTGATATACCCCACACCCCTCATTGTAACACTCTGATATACCACACACCCCTCACTGTAACACTGTGATATACCCCACACCCCTCACTGTAAGACTCTGATGCACACCACACACCTCAATGTAACACTCTGATACATCCCACACCCCTCACTGTAACACACTGATATACCCCACACCCCTCACTGTAACACTCTGATATACCCCACACCCCTTACTGTAACACACTGATAGATACTTCGCCACTCAATGTAACACTCTGATTTATACCACACACCTCACTGTAACACACTGATATATCCCTCACCCCTCACTGTAACACTCTGATATATCCCACACACCTCACTGTAACCCTCTGATATATCCCACACCCCTCACTGTAACTCTCTGATATAAGTCACACACCTCACTGTTAGACACTGATAAATCCGACACACCTCACTGTAACAATCTGATATATTCCACACCCCTGACTGTAACACACTGATATAAAACACACCCCTGACTGAAACACTCGGATATACCCCACACCCCTTACTGTAACACTCTGATATACCCCACAACCCTCACTGTAAGACTCTGATACACCCCACACCTCTTACTGTAACACTCTGATATACCCCACACCCCTCACTGTAACACTCTGGTATACCCCACACCCCTCACTGTAACACTCTGATATATACCACACCCCTCACTGTAACATTCTGATATACCCCACACCCCTCACTGTAACACACTGATATAAAACACACCCCTGACTGTAACAGTCGGATATAATCCACACCATTTACTGTAACACTCTGATATATCCCTCATCCCTCACTGTAACACACTGATATACCCCACACCCCTCACTGTAACACTCTGATATACACCACAAACCTCACTGTAAGACTCTGATACACCCCATACCCCTTACTGTAACACTCTGATATACTTCACACCCCTCACTGTAAAACTCTAATATATCGCACACCCCTCACTGTAACACTCTGATATATCCCACACCCCTCACTGTAAAACACTGATATACCCCACACCCCTCACTGTAACACTCTGATATACCCAACAACCCTCATTGTAACACTCAGATATACCCAACAAGCATCACTGTAACACACTGATACACCCCACACCCCTCACTGTAACACTCTGATATACCCACACCCCTCACTGTAACACTCTGATATATCCCACACCCCTCACTGTAACACTCTGATATCCCTCACACCTATCACTGTAACACACTGATATATCCCACACCCCTCACTGTAACACACTGATATATCCCACACCTCTCACTGTAACACTGTGATATACACCATACTCCTCACTGTAACACACTGATATATCCATTACCCCTCACTGTAACACTCAGATATACCCAACTACCCTCACTGTCGCAGTCTGATATAACCCACACCGCTCACTGTTACACACTGATAGATACCTCAGCACTCAATGTAACTCTCTGATATATCCCACACACCTCACTGTAATACTCTGATATATCCCACACCCCTCACTGTAACATTCTGATATATCCCACACCCCTCACTGTAACACTCTGATAAATGTCAGACACTTCACTGTAACACACTGATATATCCCACACCCCTCACAGTAACACACTGATATATCCCACACCCCTCACTGTAACACTCTGATATAAGTCACACACCTCTCTGTATGACACTGATATATCCGACACCCCTCACTGTAACACACTGATATACCCCACACCGCTCACTGTAACACACTGGTATACCCCACACCCCTCACTGTAACACACTGATATCCCCCACACCCCTCACTGTAACACTCTGATATGCACCACACCCCTCACTGTAACACACTGATATATCCCAGACCCTTCACAGTAACACACTGATATATCCCACACCCCTCACTGTAACACTCTGATATAAGTCACACACCTCACTGTAAGACACTGATATATCCGACACCCCTCACGGTAACAGTGTGATATGTCCCACACCCCTGACTGTAACATACTGATATAAAACACACCACTGACTGCAACACTCGGATATACCCCACACCCCTTACTGTAACACTCTGATATACCCCACACCCCTCACTGTAACACTCTGATATATCCCACACCCCTCACTGTAACACTCATATATCCCACACCCCTCACTGTAACACTCTGATATACCCCACACCCCTCACTGTAACACTCTGATATATCCCACACCCCTCACTGTAACACTGATATATCCCACACCCCTCACTGTAACACTCTGATATAAGTCAGACACCTCACTGCAACAAAACAAAAACAGAATTACCTGGAAAAACTCAGCAGGTCTGGCAGCATCGGCGGAGAAGAAAAGAGTTGACGTTTCGAGTCTTCATGACCCTTCATGAAGGGTCATGAAGACTCGAAACGTCAACTCTTTTCTTCTCCGCCGATGCTGCCAGACCTGCTGAGTTTTTCCAGGTAATTCTGTTTTTGTTTTGGATTTCCAGCATCCGCAGTTTCCTTTGTTTTACCTCACTGTAACACTCTGATATACCCGACACCCCTCTCTGTAACACTCTGATATATCCCACATACCTCACTGTAACTCTCTGATGTACCCCACTCCCCTCACTGTAACACTCTGATATATCCCACACCCCTCACTGTAACACACTGATATATCCCACACCCCTCACTGTAATACTGTGATATACTCCACACCCTTCACTGTAACACTCTGATATATCCCACACCCCTCACTGTAACACACTGATATATCCCACACCCCTCACTGTAACACACTGATATATCCCACACCCCTCACTGTAACACTCTGATAAATCCCACACCCTTCAGTGTAACACTGTGATATACCCCACACTCCTCACTGTAACACACTGATATATCCCACACCACACACGATAATACTCTGATATGTCCCACACCCCTCACTGTAGCATACTGATATATCGCACACCCCTCACGGTAACACACTGATAATAAAACAGAGCCCTGACTGAAACAGTCGGGTATAATCCACACCCCTTACTGTAACACTGTGATATACCTCACAACCCTCACTGTAAGACTCTGATGCACTGCACACCCCTCAATGTAACACTCTGATATATCCCACACCCCTCACTGTAACACTCTGATACACCCCACACCCCTCACTGTTACACTCTGATACATCCCACACCCCTCACTGTAACACTCAGATATACACAACTACCCTCACTGTAGCAGTCTGATATAACCCACACCCCTTACTGTAACACACTGATAGATACTTAACCACTCAATGTAACACTCTGATTTATCCCACACACCTCACTGTAACACACTGATATATCCCTCACCCTTCACTGTAATACTCTGATATATCCCACACCCCTCACTGTAACACTCTGATATATCCCACACCCCTCACACTAACACACTGATATATCCCACACCCCTCACTGTAACACTCTGATATATCACACACCCCTCACAGTAACACACTGATATATCCCACACCCCTCACAGTAACACACTGATATATCCCACACCCCTCACTGTAACACTCTGATATATCCCACACCCCTCACTGTGACACTGATATATCCCACACCCCTCACTGTAACACACTGATATATCCCACTCCCCTCACTGTAACACTCTGATATAAGTCAGACACCTCACTGTAACACTCTGATATCCCACACCCCTCACTGTAACACACTGATATATCCCACTCCCCTCACTGTAACACTCTGATATAAGTCAGACACCTCACTGTAACACTCTGATATCCCCGACACCCCTCTCTGTAACACTCTGATATATCCCACACACCTCACTGTAACTCTCTGATATACCCCACACCCCTCACTGTAACACTCTGATATACCCCACAACCCTCACTGTAACACTCTGATATACCCCACAGCCCTCATTGTAACACTCTGATATATCCCACACTCCTCAATGTAACACACTGATTTATCCCACACCCCTCACTGTAACACTCTGATATAACAACACCTCTCACTGTAACACTCCGATATACGCCACTCCCCTCACTGTAACACTCTGATATATCCCACACCCCTCACTGTAACTCTCTGATATATCCCACACCCCTCACTGTAACACTGATATATCCCACACCCCTCACTGTAACACACTGATATATCCCACTCCCCTCACTGTAACACTCTGATATAAGTCAGACACCTCACTGTAACACTCTGATATACCCGACACCCCTCTCTTTAACACTCTGATATATCCCACACCCTTCAGTGTAACACTGTGATATATCACACACTCCTCACTGTAACACACTGATATATCCCACACCACTCACGATAACACTCTGATATGTCCCACACCCCTCACTGTAGCACTCTGATATATAACACACCCCTCACTGTAAAACTCTGATATACCCCACACCCCTCACTGTAGCACTCTGATATACCCCACACCCCTCACTGTAGCACTCTGATATACCCCACACCCCCTACCGTAACACACTGATGTAAAACACAGCTCGCACTGTTACACTCAGATATATCCCACACTCCTCACTGTAACACCCTGATATATCACACACCCCTCACTGTTGTACTTTTAGATATCCCCTACCCCTCACTCTAATAATCTGATATATCCCACAACCTCAGTGTAACACACTGATATATACCTTACCCCTCACTGTAACAGTCACATATACCCAACGACCCTCACTGTAGCAGTCTGATATAAACCACTTCGCTCACTGTAACACACTGATAGATACCTCAACACTCAATGTAACACTCAGATATATTCCACACACCTCACTGTAACACACTGATATACCCCACACCCCTCACTGTAACACTCTGATATATCCCACACCCCTCACTGTAACACTCTGATATAAGTCACACACCTCACTGTAAGACACTGATATATCCGACACCCCTCATGGTAACAGTGTGATATGTCCCACACCCCTGACTGTAACACACTGATATAAAACACACCACTGACTGCAACACTCGGATATACCCCACACCCCTTACTGTAACACTCTGATATATCCCACACCCCTCACTGTAACTCTCTGATATACCCCACACCCCTCACTGTAACACTCTGATATAACCCACACCCCTCACTCTATCACTCTGATATATCCCACAGCCCTCACTGTAACACTCTGATATACCCCACACCCCTCACTGTAACACTCTGATATACCCCACATCCCTCACTGTAACACTCTGATATACCCCACACCCCTCACTGTAACATACTGATATATCGCACACCCCTCACGGTAACACACTGATATAAAACTCACCCCTGACTGAAACAGTCGGATATAATCCGCACCCCTTACTGTAACGCTGTGATATACCCCACACCCCTCACTGTAAGACTCTGATGCACACCACACACCTCAATGTAACACTCTGATACATCCGACACCCCTCACTGTAACACTCTGATATACTCAACTACCCTCACTGTAGCAGTCTGATATAACCCCCACCCCTTACTGTAACACACTGATAGATACTTCACCACTCAATGTAACACTCTGATTTATCCCACACACCTCAATGTAACACACTGATATATCCCTCACCCCTCACTGTAATACTCTGATATATCCCATACCCCTCAATGTAACACTCTGATATATCACACACCCCTCACAGTAACACACTGATATATCCCACACCCCTCACAGTAACACACTGATATATCCCACACCCCTCACTGTAACACTCTGATATATCCCACACCCCTCACAGAAACACTCTGATATACCCCACACCCCTCACTGTAACACTCTGATATATCCCACACCCCTCACTGTAACACTGATATATCCCACACCCCTCACTGTAACACTCTGATATAAGTCAGACACCTCACTGTAACACTCTGATATACCCGACACCCCTCTCTGTAACACTCTGATATATCCCACATACCTCACTGTAACTCTCTGATATACCCCACACCCCTCACTGTAACACTCTGATATACCCCACAACCCTCACTGTAGCATACTGATATATCGCACACCCCTCACGGTAACACACTGATAATAAAACAGACCCCTGACTGAAACAGTCGGATATAATCCACACCCCTTACTGTAACACTGTGATATACCTCACAACCCTCACTGTAAGACTCTGATGCACCCCACACCCCTCACTGTAACACTCTGATATATCCCACACCCCTGACTGTAACACTCTGATACACCCCACACCCCTCACTGTATCACTCTGATATATCCCACACCCCTCACTGTAACACTCTGATACACCCCACAGCCCTCACTGTGACACTCTGATATACCCCACACCCCTCACTGTAACACTCTGATACACCCCACAGCCCTCACTGTGACACTCTGATATATCCCACACCCCTCACTGTAACAGTCTGATATACCCCACACCCCTCACTGTAACACTCTGATATACCCCACACCCCTCACTTTAACACACTGATATATCCCACACCCCTCACTGTAACACTCTGATACATCCCACACCCCTCACTGTAACACTCAGATATACTCAACTACCCTCACTGTAGCAGTCTGATATAACCCACACCCCTTACTGTAACACACTGATAGATACTTAACCACTCAATGTAACACTCTGATTTATCCCACACACCTCACTGTAACACACTGATATATCCCTCACCCTTCACTGTAATACTCTGATATATCCCACACCCCTCACAGTAACACACTGATATATCCCACACCCCTCACAGTAACACACTGATATACCCCACACCCCTCACTGTAACACTCTGATATATCCCACACCCCTCACAGTAACACACTGATATATCCCACACCCCTCACTGTAACACTCTGATATATCCCACACCCCTCACTGTGACACTGATATATCCCACACCCCTCACTGTAACACACTGATATATCCCACTCCCCTCACTGTAACACTCTGATATAAGTCAGACACCTCACTGTAACACTCTGATATCCCCGACACCCCTCTCTGTAACACTCTGATATATCCCACACACCTCACTGTAACTCTCTGATATACCCCACACCCCTCACTGTAACACTCTGATATATCCCACACCCCTCACTGTAACACTCTGATATATCCCACACCCTTCAGTGTAACACTGTGATATACCCCACACTCCTCACTGTAACACACTGATATATCCCACACCACTCACGATAACACTCTGATATGTCCCACACCCCCCACTGTAGCACTCTGATATATAACACACCCCTCACTGTAAAACTCTGATATACCCCACACCCCTCACTGTAGCACTCTGATATACCCCACACCCCTCACTGTAGCACTCATATACCTCACACCCCCTACCGTAACACACATCACATATACCCAACGACCCTCAGTGTAGCAGTCTGATATAATCCACATCGCTCACTGTAACACACTGATAGATACCTCACCACTTAATGTAACACTCTGATATATCCCACACATCTCACTGTAACACACTGATATACCCCACACCCCTCAATGTAACACTCTGATATACCCCACACCCTCACTGTAACACACTGATAGATACCTCACCACTCAATGTAACACTCTGATATATCCTGCACACCTCACTGTAACACTCTGATATAACCCACACCCCTCACTATAACATACTGGTATATCCCACAAACCTCACTGTAACACTCTGATATACCCCACACCCCTCACGGTAACATACTGATATATCGCACACCCCTCACGGTAACACACTGATATAAAACACACCCCTGACTGAAACAGTCGGATATAATCCACACCCCTTACTGTAACACTGTGATATACCCCACAACCCTCACTGTAAGACTCTGATGCACACCACACCCCTCAATGTAACACTCTGATATATCCCACACACCTCACTGTATCACTCTGATATATCCCACACCCCTCACTGTAACACTCTGATACACCCCACACCCCTCACTGTAACACTCTGATACATCCCACACCCCTCACTGTAACACTCAGATATACTCAACTACCCTCACTGTAGCAGTCTGATATAACCCACACCCCTTACTGTAACACACTGATAGATACTTAACCACCCAATGTAACACTTTGATTTATCCCACACACCTCACTGTAATACTCTGATATATCCCACACCCCTCACTGTAACACACTGATATACTTCACACCCCTCACTGTAACACTCTGATATATCTCATACCCCTCACTGTAACACTCTGATATATCCCACACCCCTCACTGTAACACTCTGATATATCCCACACCCCTCACTGTAACACTGATATATCCCACACCCCTCACTGTAACACACTGATATATCCCACTCCCCTCACTGTAACACTCTGATATAAGTCAGACACCTCACTGTAACACTCTGATATACCCGACACCCCTCTCTGTAACACTCTGATATATCCCACACCCTTCAGTGTAACACTGTGATATACCACACACTCGTCACTGTAACACACTGATATATCCCACACCACTCACGATAACACTCTGATATATCCCACACCCTTCAGTGTAACACTGTGATATACCATACACTCCTCACTGTAACACACTGATATATCCCACACCACTCACGATAACACTCTGATATGTCCCACACCCCTCACTGTAGCACTCTGATATATAACACACCCCTCACTGTAAAACTCTGATATACCCCACACCCCTCACTGTAGCACTCTGATATACCCCACACCCCTCACTGTAGCACTCTGATATACCCCACACCCCCTACTGTAACACACTGATGTAAAACACAGCTCGCACTGTTACACTCAGATTTATCCCACACTCCTCACTGTAACACCCTGATATATCACACACCACTCACTGTAACACTCAGATATACCACACACTCCTTACTGCAACATCCTGATATATCCCACACCCCTCACTGTTGTACTTTTACATATCCCCTATCCCTCACTCTAACAATCTGATATATCCCACAACCTCAGTGTAACACACTGATATATACCTTACCCCTCACTGTAACAGTCAGATATACCCAACGAACCTCACTGTAGCAGTCTGATATAACCCACATCGCTCACTGTAACACACTGATAGATACCTCACCACTCAATGTAACACTCTGATATATTCCACACACCTCACTGTAACACACTGATATACCCCACACCCCTCACTGTAACACTCTGATATATGCCACACCCTCACTATAACACTCTGATATACCCCACACCCTCACTGTAACACACTGATAGATACCTCACCACTCAATGTAACACTCTGATGTATCCTGCACACCTCACTGTAGAACTCTGATATATCACATACCCCTCACTGTAACACTCTGATATATCCCACAACCCTCACTGTTACACTCTGATATATCGCACACCCCTCACTTTGACACTCTGATATATCCCATACCCCTCACTGTAACACTCTGATATATCCCACACCCCTCACTGTAACACTCTGATATACCCCACACCCCTCACTGTAACACACTGATATACCCACACACCCCTCAATATAACACTCTGATATATCCCACACCACTCACTGTAAGACTATGATATATCCCACACCCCTCACTGTAAGACTATGATGTACCCCACACCCCTCACTGTAACACTCTGATATATCGCATAGCCCACACTGTAACACTCTGATATATCCCACACGCCTCACTGTAACACGCTGATATACCCCTCACCCCTTACTGTAACACTCTGATATACGCGGCACCCGTCGCTGTAAAACTCCGAAATATCCCACACCCCTCCATGGAAAACTCTCATTAACCCACAACCTCACTGGAATACTCTGATATACCCCCACTACTTATTGTAACTCTCTGACATATCCCACAGCCCTCACTGTAACACTCTGATATACCCCACAACCCTCGCTGTGCCTCTCTGATGTATCCCACACCCCTCTCGGTAACACTCTGATATATCCCAAACCCCTCAATGTAACACTCTGATATACCTCACACCCCTCACTGTAACACTCTGATATATCCCAAACCCCTCACTGTAACACTCTGATATACTCCACACCCCTCACTGTAACACTCTGATATATCCCACACCCTTCACTGTAACACTCTGATATATCCCACACCCCTCACTGTAACACACTGATATATCTCACACCACTCACTGCAACACTCTGTTATATCCTACAGCCCTCACTGTGACACTCTGATCTACATCACACCACTCCCTGTAACAGTGATATACGCCACACCGCTCACTGTAACATTCTGATATTCCCAATACCCCTTACAGTAACACTCTGATATACCCGACACCCCTTATTGTAACACTCTGATATATCCCACACACCTCACTGTAACTCTCTGATAAATCCCACACCCTTCACTGTAACACTCTGATATATCCCACACCCCTCACGGTAACACTCTGATATACCCCACACGCCTCAGAGTAACACCCTGATTAACCCCAGACCACTCACTGTAACACTCTGATATATCCCATACCCCTCACTGTAACCTTCTCATATAACCCACACCCCTCACTGTAACACTCTGATATATCCCACAACCCTCACTGTAACACTGTGATATATACCACACCCCTCACTGTAACACTCTGAAGTATCCCAGACCCCTCACTGTAACATTCTGATATATCCCAAACCCCTCACTGTAACACTCTGATATACCCCACACCCCTCACTGTAACACTCTGATATACCCCACAAACCTCACTGTAACACTCTGATATATCCCACACGCTCACTGTAACACTCTGATATACCCCACAACCCTCACTGTAACACTCTGATATATCCCACACGCTCACTGTAAGACTCTGATATACCCCACAACCCTCACTGTAACACTCTGATAAACCCATCACCCCTCACTGTAACACTCTGATAAACTCAACAACCCTCACTGTAACATACTGATATATCTCATATCCCTCACTGTAACACTCTGATAAATCCCACACTCCTCACTATAACACTCTGATATAACAACACCTCTCACTGTAACACTCTGATATGCGCCACTCCCCTCACTGTAACACACTGATATATCCCACACCACTCACTGTAACACTGTAATATACCCCACACCCCTCACTGTAACACTCTGATATATCCCACACCCCTCACTGTAACACTCCGATATACCCCTCACTGTAACACTCTGATATACCCCACAACCCTCACTGTAACACTCTGATATACCCCACAACCCTCACTGTAACACTCTGATATACCCCACACCCCTCATTGTAACACTCTGATATATTCCACGCCCATCAGTGTAACACTCTGATATACCCCACACCCCTCATTGTAACACTCTGATATATCCCACACCCCTCACTGTAACACTCCGATACACCCCTCATTGTAACACTCTGATATACGCCACTCCCCTCACTGTAACACTCTGATATACCCCACAACCCTCACTGTAACACTCTGATATACCCCACAACCCTCACTGTAACACTCTGATATACCCCACACCCCTCACTGTAACTCTCTGATATATCCCACACTCCTCAATGTAACACACTGGTATACCCCACACCCCTCACTGTAACACTCTGATATAACAACACCTCTCACTGTAACACTCCGATATACGCCACTCCCCTCACTGTAACACTCTGATATTTCCCACACCCCTCACTGTAACACTCTGATATATCCCACACCCCTCACTGTAACACTGATATATTCCACACCCCTCACTGTAACACACTGATATATCCCACTCCCCTCACTGTAACACTCTGATATAAGTCAGACACCTCACTGTAACACACTGATATACCCGACACCCCTCTCTGTAACACTCTGATATATCCCACACCCTTCAGTGTAACACTGTGATATACCACACACTCCTCACTGTAACACACTGATATATCCCACACCACTCACGATAACACTCTGATATGTCCCACACCCCTCACTGTAGCACTCTGATATATAACACACCCCTCACTGTAAAACTCTGATATACCCCACACCCCTCACTGTAGCACTCTGATATACCCCACACCCCTCACTGTAGCACTCTGATATACCCCACACCCCCTACCGTAACACACTGATGTAAAACACAGCTCGCACTGTAACACTCTGATATATCCCATACCCCTCACTGTAACCTTCTCATATAACCCACACCCCTCACTGTAACACTCAGATATACCACACACTCCTTACTGCAACACCCTGATATATACCACACCCCTCACTGTAACACTCTGAAGTATCCCAGACCCCTCACTGTAACATTCTGATATATCCCAAACCCCTCACTGTAACACTCTGATATACCCCACACCCCTCACTGTAACACTCTGATATACCCCACAACCCTCACTGTAACACTCTGATATATCCCACACGCTCACTGTAACACTCTGATATACCCCACAACCCTCACTGTAACACTCTGATATATCCCACACGCTCACTGTAAGACTCTGATATACCCCACAACCCTCACTGTAACACTCTGATATACCCAACACCCCTCACTGTAACACTCTGATAAACTCAACAACCCTCACTGTAACATACTGATATATCTCATATCCCTCACTGTAACACTCTGATAAATCCCACACCCCTCACTGTAACACTCTGATATAACAACACCTCTCACTGTAACACTCTGATATACGCCACTCCCCTCACTGTAACACACTGATATATCCCACACCACTCACTGTAACACTGTAATATACCCCACACCCCTCACAGTAACACTCTGATATATCCCACACCCCTCACTGTAACACTCCGATATACCCCTCACTGTAACACTCTGATATACCCCACAACCCTCACTGTAACACTCTGATATACCCCACAACCCTCACTGTAACACTCTGATACACCCCACACCCCTCATTGTAACACTCTGATATATCCCACGCCCATCAGTGTAACACTCTGATATACCCCACACCCCTCATTGTAACACTCTGATATATCCCACACCCCTCACTGTAACACTCCGATACACCCCTCATTGTAACACTCTGATATACGCCACTCCCCTCACTGTAACACTCTGATATACCCCACAACCCTCACTGTAACACTCTGATATACCCCACAACCCTCACTGTAACACTCTGATATACCCCACACCCCTCACTGTAACTCTCTGATATATCCCACACTCCTCAATGTAACACACTGGTATACCCCACACCCCTCACTGTAACACTCTGATATAACAACACCTCTCACTGTAACACTCCGATATACGCCACTCCCCTCACTGTAACACTCTGATATTTCCCACACCCCTCACTGTAACACTCTGATATATCCCACACCCCTCACTGTAACACTGATATATTCCACACCCCTCACTGTAACACACTGATATATCACACTCCCCTCACTGTAACACTCTGATATAAGTCAGACACCTCACTGTAACACACTGATATACCCGACACCCCTCTCTGTAACACTCTGATATATCCCACACCCTTCAGTGTAACACTGTGATATACCACACACTCCTCACTGTAACACACTGATATATCCCACACCACTCACGATAACACTCTGATATTTCCCACACCCCTCACTGTAGCACTCTGATATATAACACACCCCTCACTGTAAAACTCTGATATACCCCACACCCCTCACTGTAGCACTCTGATATACACCACACCCCTCACTGCAACACTTTGATAGAACCCACACCCCTCAATGTAACACTCTGATATACCACACACCCCTCACTGTAACACTCTGATATACCCCACACTCCTCACTGTAACACTCTGATACATCCCACACCCCTCACTGTAACACTCAGATATACTCAACTACCCTCACTGTAGCAGTCTGATATAACCCACACCCCTTACTGTAACACACTGATAGATACTTAACCACTCAATGTAACACTGATTTATCCCACACACCTCACTGTAACACACTGATATATCCCTCACCCTTCACTGTAATACTCTGATATATCCCACACCCCTCACAGTAACACACTGATATATCCCACACCCCTCACAGTAACACACTAATATATCCCACACCCCTCACTGTAACACTCTGATATATCCCACACCCCTCACAGTAACACACTGATATATCCCACACCCCTCACTGTAACACTCTGATATATCACACACCCCTCACAGTAACACACTGATATATCCCACACCCCTCACAGTAACACACTGATATATCCCACACCCCTCACTGTAACACTCTGATATATCCCACACCCCTCACTGTGACACTGATATATCCCACACCCCTCACTGTAACACACTGATATATCCCACTCCCCTCACTGTAACACTCTGATATACCCCACACCCCTCACTGTAACACTCTGATATATCCCTCACCCCTCACTGTAACACTCTGATATATCCCACACCCTTCAGTGTAACACTGTGATATACCCCACACTCCTCACTGTAAAACTCTGATATACCCCACACCCCTCACTGTAGCACTCTGATATACACCACACCCCTCACTGTAGCACTCTGATATACCCCACACCCCCTACCGTAACACACTGATGTAAAACACAGCTCACACTGTTACACTCAGATATATCCCACACTCCTCACTGTAACACCCTGATATATCACACACCACTCAGTGTAACACTCAGATATACCACTCACTCCTTACTGTAACACCCTGATATATCCCACACCCCTCACTGTTGTACTTTTACATTTCCCCTACCCCTCACTCTGACAATCTGATATATCCCACAACCTCAGTGTAACACACTGATATATACCTTACCCCTCACTGTAACAGTCTGATATACCCAACGACCCTCACTGTAGCAGTCTGATATAACCCACATCGCTCACTGTAACACACTGATAGATACCTCACCACTCAATGTAACACTCTGATATATTCCACACACCTCACTGTAACACTCTGATATACCCCACACGTATTCACTGTAACAAACTGACATACCCCACCCCTCACTGTGACATTGAAATACTACACACCCCTCACTGTAACACACTGATATATCCCACACCCCTCACTGTAACACTCTGATATACCCCACACTCCTCACTGTAACACTCTGATATATCCCACACCCCTCACTGTAACAATCTGATATAAGTCAGACACCTCACTGTAACACTCTGATATAACAACACCTCTCACTGTAACCCTCTGATAAATCCCACAGCCCTCACTGTAACATACTGATATATCTCATATCCCTCACTGTAACACTCTCATATAACCCACACCCCTCACTGTAACACACTGATATCCCCCACACCACTCACTGTAACACTCTGATATATCCCATACCCCTCACTGTAACACTCTGATATATGCCACTCCCCTCACTATAACACTCTGATATATCCCACACCCCTCACTGTAACACTCTGATATACCCCACACCTCTCACTGTAACACTCTGATATACAGCACACCCCTCACTGTAACACTCTGATATATCCCACACCCCTCACTGTAACACACTGATATATCCCACACCCCTCACTATAACACACTGATATATCTCACACCGCTCACTGTAACACTCTGATATATCCTACAGCCCTCACTGTAACACTCTGATATACCCCAAACCCCTCACTGTAACACTGAGATACGCCACACTGCTCACTGTAACATTTTGATATACCCCACACCCCTCACTGTAACACTGAGATACGCCACACTGCTCACTGTAACATTTTGATATACCCAATACCCCTTACAGTAACACTCTGATATACCCGACACCCCTTATTGTAACTCTCTGAGATATCCCACACCCTTCACTGTAACACTCTGATATATCCCACACCACTCACGGTAACACTCTGATATACCCCACACCCCTCTGAGTAACACTCTGATTAACCCCAGACCACTCACTGTAACACTCTGATATATCCCACACGTATTCACTGTAACAAACTGATAAACCCCAACCCTCACTGTAACATTGATATACCCCACACCCCTCACTGTAACACTCTGATATACCCCACACCCCTCACTGTAACACTCTGATATAACCCACACCCCTCACTGTAACACTCTGATATAACCCACACCCCTCACTGTAACACTCTGATATATCCCACAGCCCTCACTGTAACACTCTGATATATCCCACACACCTCACTGTAACACTCTGATATATCAAACACCCCTCACTGTAACATTCTGATATATCCCACACCCCTCACTGTGACACTCTGATATACACCACACCCCTCACTGTAACATTCTGATATATCCCACAGCCCTCACTGTAATACTCTGATATATCCCACACTGTAACACTCTGATATATCGCATACCCCTCAATGTAACACTCTGACATACCCCGGACCCCTCACTGTAACACACTGATATAACCCACACCCCTCAGTGTAACACTCTGATATACCCCACACCCCTCACTGTAACACTCTGATATACCTCACACCCCTCACTGTGACACTCTGATATACACCACACCCCTCACTGTAACATTCTGATATATCCCACAGCCCTCACTGTAATACTCTGATATATCCCACACTGTAACACTCTGATATATCGCATACCCCTCACTGTAACACTCTGACATACCCCGGACCCCTCTCTGTAACATACTGATACAACCAACAACCCTCAGTGTAACACTCTGATATACCCCACACCCCTCACTGTAACACTCTGATATACCTCACACCCCTCACTGTAACACTGATATACCGCATACCCCTCACTGTAACTCTCTGATATACCCCACACCCCTCAGTGTAACACTCTGATATATCCCTCACACATCACTGTAACACTCTGATATACCCCGGACCCCTCACTTTAACACTCTGATAAATCCCACACCCCTCACTGTATCACTCTGATATACTCCACACCCCTCACTGTAACTCTCTGATATACCCCACACCCTTCACTGTAACACACTGATATATCCCACACCCCTCACTGTAACACACTGATATATCCCACACCCCTCACTGTAACACTCTGATATACCCCACAGCCATGACTGTAAAACGCTGATATACCCCACACCCCACACTGTAACATTCTGGTATACCCCACACCCCTCACTGAAGCATGCTGATATATCCCACACCCCTCACAGTAACACCCTGGTATACCATACAACCCTCACCCTCACACTCTGATATATCCCATACCCCTCTCTGTAACACTCTGATGTACCCCACACCTCTCGCTGTGACACTCTGAAGTATTCCACACACCTCACTGTAACACTTTGATATACACCACACCCCTCCCAGTAACCCTCTGATAAATCCCACACCCCTACCTGTAATACACAGATATATCCGACAACCTTCACTGTAACACAATTATATATCCCCTACCGCTCACTGTAACACTCTGATATACACCAAACTCTTCACTGCAACCCTCTGATAGACCCCGCACCCATCACTGTAACACTCCAATATATCCCACACCCCTCCATGTAACACTTTCATTATCCCACAGCTCTCAGTGTAATAATCTGATATACCCTCATTCCTTATTGTAACACTCTGATATACACCACACCCCTCACTGTAACACTCTGATATACCCTCACTCCTTATTGTAACTCTCTGATATATCCCAAACACCTCCCTGTAACGCACTGATATATACCACATCCCTCACTGTAACACACTGATATATCCCACACCCCTCACTGTAACACTCTGATATATCCCAAACCAATTCATTGCAACAAACTGATATACCCCACCTCTCAATGTAACATTGATATACCCCACACCCCTCAGTGTAACACTCTGATATACCCCTCACACCTCAGTGTAACACTCTGATATACCCCACACTCCTCACTGTAACACTCTGATATACACCACACCCCTCACTGTAGCACTCTGATATACCCCACACCCCTCACTGTAACACACTGATATATCCCACACCCCTCACTGTAACACTCTGATATAGTCCACACACCTCTCTGTAACACACTGATATACCCCACACTCCTCACTGTAACACTCTGATATACCCCACACCCCTCACTGTAACACACTGATATACCCCACACCCCTCACTGTAACACTCTGATATACCCCAGACCCCTCACTTTAACACACTGATATACCCCACACCCCTCACTGTAACACACTGATATTCCTCACAACCCCTCACTGGAGCACTCTGATACACCCCACACCCCTCACTTTAACACTCTGATATACTCCACACCCCTCACTGTAACATTCTGATATACCCCACACCCCTCACTGTAACACTCTGATATATCACACACCCCTCACTGTAGCACTCTGATATACCCCACACCCCTCACTGTAACACTCTGATATACCTCACACCCCTCACTGTAACACTCTGATATACCCCATACCCCTCACTGTAACACTCTGATATACACCACACCCCTCACTGTAACACTCTGATATACACCACACCCCTCACTGTAACACTCTGATATATCCCTCACTGTAACACTCTGACATATCGCATACCCCTCACTGTAACACTCTGACATACCCCGGACCCCTCACTGTAACATACTGATACAACCAACAACCCTCAGTGTAACACTCTGATATACCCCACACCCCTCACTGTAACCCTCTGATATACCTCACACCCCTCACTGTAACACTCTGATATACCCCCACACTCCTCACTGTAACACTGATATACCCCACACCCCTCACTGTAACACTGATATACCGCATACCCCTCACTGTAACTCTCTGATATACCCCACACCCCTCAGTGTAACACTCTGATATATCCCACACCCCTCACTGTAACACTCCGATATATCCCACACCCCTCACTGTAACACTCTGATATATCCCACACCCCTCACTGTAACACTCTGATATACCCCACACCCCTCACTGTAACACTCTGATATACCCCGGACCCCTCACTTTAACACTCTGATAAATCCCACACCCCTCACTGTATCACTCTGATATACTCCACACCCCTCACTGTAACTCTCTGATATACCCCACACCCTTCACTGTAACACACTGATATATCCCACACCCCTCACTGTAACACACTGATATATCCCACACCCCTCACTGTAACACTGTGATATACCCCACACCCCACACTGTAACATTCTGGTATACCCCACACCCCTCACTGAAGCATGCTGATATATCCCACACCCCTCACAGTAACACCCCGGTATACCATTCAACCCTCACGCTCACACTCTGATATATCCCATACCCCTCTCTGTAACACTCTGATGTACCCCACACCTCTCGCTGTGACACTCTGAAGTATTCCATACACCTCACTGTAACACTTTGATATACACCACACCCCTCCCAGTAACCCTCTGATAAATCCCACACCCCTACCTGTAATACACAGATATATCCGACAACCTTCACTGTAACACAATTATATATCCCCTACCGCTCACTGTAACACTCTGATATACAGCAAACTCTTCACTGCAACCCTCTGATAGACCCCGCACCCATCACTGTAACACTCCAATATATCCCACACCCCTCCATGTAACACTTTCATTATCCCACAGCTCTCACTGTAATAATCTGATATACCCTCATTCCTTATTGTAACACTCTGATATACACCACACCCCTCACTGTAACACTCTGATATATCCCACACCCCTCACTGTAACACTCTGATAAATCCCACACCCCTCACTGTAACACTCTGATATACCCTCACTCCTTATTGTAACTCTCTGATATATCCCAAACACCTCCCTGTAACGCACTGATATATCCCACACCCCTCACTGTAACACACTGATATATCCCACACCCTTCAGTGTAACACTCTGATATATCCCACACCGCTCACTGTAACTCTCTGATATATCCCAAACACCTCCCTGTAACGCACTGATATATCCCACACCCCTCACTGTAACACTCTGATATATCCCACACCCCTCACTGTAACACTCTGATATATCCCACACCCCTCACTGTAACACTCTGATATATCCCACACACCTCACTGTAACACACTGATATATCCCACACCCCTCACTGTAACACTCTGATATATCCCACACCCCTCACTGTAACACTCTGATATACCCCACACTCCTCACTGTAACACTCTGATATACACCACACCCCTCACTGTAGCACACTGATATACCCCACACTCCTCACTGTAACACTCTGATATGCTCCACGCCCCTCAGTGTAACACTCTGATATACCCCACACCCCTCACTGAAGCACGCTGATATACCCCACACCCCTCACTGTAACACTCTGATATATCCCACACCCCTCACTGTAACACTCTGATATATCCCACTCCAATTCAATGTAACAAACTGATATACCCCACACCCCTCACTGTAACACTGATATATCCCACACCCCTCACTGTAACACTCTGATATATCCCACACCCCTCACTGTAACACTCTGATAGACCCCACAGCCCTCACTGTAACACTCAGTGATATACACCACACCCCTCAATGTAACAGTCCGATACATCACAGCACCTGACTGTAAAACTCTGATGTCACCCACACCCCTCAATGTAACTCACGTATATACCCCACAGCCCTCTCTGTAACAATCTGATATATCGCATAGCCCACACTGTAACACTCTGATATACCCCACACCCCTCATTGTAACACTCTGATATATCCCACACCCCTCACGGTAACACTCTGATATACCCCACACCCCTTACTGTAACACACTGATATATCCCACACCCCTCACTGTAACACTCTGATATACCCCTCTCCCCTCACTGTAACACTCTGATATAGCCCGGACCCCTCACTTTAACACTCTGATATATCCCACACCTCTCACTGGATCACTGTGATATATCCCACACCCCTCACTGTAACACTCTGATATATCCCACACCTCTCACGGGATCACTGTGATATATCCTACACCCCTCACTGTATCACTCTGATATACCCCAGACCCCTCACTGTAACACACTGATATACCCCACACCCCTCACTGTAACACACTGATATACCCCACACCCCTCACTGTAACATTCTGATATACCCCACACCCCTCACTGTAACACTCTGATATATCACACACCCCTCACTGTAACACTCTGATATACCCCACACCCCTCACTGTAACACACTGATATATCCCACACCCCTCACTGTAACACTCTGATATACCCCACACCCCTCACTGTAACACACTGATATATCCCACACCCCTCACTGTAACACACTGATATATCCCACACCCCTCACTGTAACACTCTGATATATCCCACACCCCTCACAGTAACACCCTGGTATACCATACAAACCTCACCCTCACACTCTGATATATCCCATACCCCTCTCTGTAACAATCTGATGTACCCCACACCTCTCGCTGTGACACTCTGAAGTATTCCACACACCTCACTGTAACACTTTGATATACACCACACCCCTCCCAGTAACCCTCTGATAAATCCTACACCCCTACCTGTAATACACAGATATATCCGACAACCTTCACTGTAACACAATTATATATCCCATACCGCTCACTGTAACACTCTGATATAACACACACCCCTCACTGTAACAATCTTATATACACCACACACTTCACTGCAACCCTCTGATAGACCCCGCACCCATCACTGTAACACTCCAATATATCCCACACCCCTCCATGTAACACTTTCATTATCCCACAGCTCTCGCTATAATAATCTGATATACCCTCATTCCTTAATGTAACACTCTGATATATCCCACACCCCTCACTGTAACACTCTGATATACCCCACAACCCTCACTGTAACACTCTGATATACCCTCACTCCTTATTGTAACTCTCTGATATATCCCAAACACCTCCCTGTAACGCACTGATATATACCACATCCCTCACTGTAACACACTGATATATCCCACATCCCTCACTGTAACACACTGATATATCCCACACCCCTCACTGTAACACTCTGATATATCCCACACCCCTCACTGTAACACTCTGATATACCCCACACCCCTCTATGTAACACTCTGATATACACCAGACCCCTCACTGTAACACTCTGATATATCCCACACCCCTCATTGTAACACTCTAATATATCCCACACCCCTCAGTGTAACACTCAGATATATCCCACACTGCTCACTGTAACACTCGGATATATCCCACACCACTCACCTTAACACTCTGATATATCCCACACCTCTCACTGGATCACTGTGATATATCCCACACCCGTCATTGTATCACTCTGATATACCCCTCACACCTCACTGTAACACACTGATATATCCCACACCCCTCATTGTAACATTCTGATATACACCAGACCCCTCATTGTAACACTCTGATATACCCCACACCCCTCACGGTAACACTCTGATATGCCCCAAACCCCTCAGTGTAAGACTCTGATATACCCGGGACCACTCACTGTAACACTCTGATATATCCCACACCCCTCACTGTAACACTCTGATATACCCCACACCCCTCACTGTAACACACTGATATATCCCACACCCCTCACTGTAACTGTCTGATATATCCCACACCACTCACTGTAACACTCTGATATATCCAACACACCTCACTGTAACACTCTGATATACCCCACACCCCTCACTGTAACACACTGATATATCCCACACCCCTCACTGTAACACACTGATATATCCCACACCCCTCACTGTAACACTCTGATATATCCCACACCCCTCACAGTAACACCCTGGTATACCATACAAACCTCACCCTCACACTCTGATATATCCCATACCCCTCTCTGTAACAATCTGATGTACCCCACACCTCTCGCTGTGACACTCTGAAGTATTCCACACACCTCACTGTAACACTTTGATATACACCACACCCCTCCCAGTAACCCTCTGATAAATCCTACACCCCTACCTGTAATACACAGATATATCCGACAACCTTCACTGTAACACAATTATATATCCCATACCGCTCACTGTAACACTCTGATATAACACACACCCCTCACTGTAACAATCTTATATACACCACACACTTCACTGCAACCCTCTGATAGACCCCGCACCCATCACTGTAACACTCCAATATATCCCACACCCGTCCATGTAACACTTTCATTATCCCACAGCTCTCACTATAATAATCTGATATACCCTCATTCCTTATTGTAACACTCTGATATATCCCACACCCCTCACTGTAACAGTCTGATATACCCCACAACCCTCACTGTAACACTCTGATATACCCTCACTCCTTATTGTAACTCTCTGATATATCCCAAACACCTCCCTGTAACGCACTGATATATACCACATCCCTCACTGTAACACACTGATATATCCCACATCCCTCACTGTAACACACTGATATATCCCACACCCCTCACTGTAACACTCTGATATATCCCACACCCCTCACTGTAACACTCTGATATACCCCACACCCCTCTATGTAACACTCTGATATACACCAGACCCCTCACTGTAACACTCTGATATATCCCACACCCCTCATTGTAACACTCTAATATATCCCACACCCCTCAGTGTAACACTCAGATATATCCCACACTGCTCACTGCAACACTCGGATATATCCCACACCACTCACCTTAACACTCTGATATATCCCACACCTCTCACTGGATCACTGTGATATATCCCACACCCGTCACTGTATCACTCTGATATACCCCTCACACCTCACTGTAACACACTGATATATCCCACACCCCTCATTGTAACATTCTGATATACACCAGACCCCTCATTGTAACACTCTGATATACCCCACACCCCTCACGGTAACACTCTGATATGCCCCAAACCCCTCAGTGTAAGACTCTGATATACCCGGGACCACTCACTGTAACACTCTGATATATCCCACACCCCTCACTGTAACACTCTGATATACCCCACACCCCTCACTGTAACACACTGATATATCCCACACCCCTCACTGTAACTGTCTGATATATCCCACACCACTCACTGTAACACTCTGATATATCCAACACACCTCACTGTAACACTCTGATATACCCCGCACCCCTCAGTGTAACACTCTGATATATCCCAGACCCATAAGTGTAACACTCTGATATACCTCGGACCCCTCACTGTAACACACTGATATATCCCACACACCTCACTGTAACACACTGATATATCCCACACCCCTCACTGTAACACACTGATATATCCCACACCCCTCACTGTAACACACTGATATATCCCACACCCCTCACTGTAACACTCTGATATATCCCAGACCCATAAGTTTAACACTCTGATATACCTCGGACCCCTCACAGTAACACTCTGATATACCCCTCATCCCTCAGTGTAATACTCGGATAAACCCCGGACCCCTGACTGTAACACACTTATATATCCCACACACCTCACTGTAACACACTGATATATCCCTCACCAATTCACTGTAACAAACTGACATACCCCACCCCTCACTGTAACATTGATATACCCCACACCCCTCACTGTAAGACTCTGATATACCCCACACACCTCACTGTAACACTCTGATATACCCCACACCCCTCACTGTAACACTCTGATATATCCCACACCCCACACTGTAACACTCTGATATACCCCACACCCCTCACTGTAACATTGATATACCCCACACCCCTCACTGTAACACTCTGATATACCCCACACCCTTCACTGTAAGACTCTGATATACCCCACACCCCTCACTGTAAGACTCTGATATACCCCACACCCTTCACTGTAACACTCTGATATACCCCGGACCTCACACTGTAACACACTGATATACCCCACACCCCTCAGTGTAACACACTGAGTAACCCCGGACCCCTCTCCGTAACATACTTATATATCCCAAACAACTCCCTGTTACACACTGATATATCCCACACCCCTCACTGTAACACACTGATATACCCCACACCCCTCACTGTAACACTCTGATATATCCCACTCCCCTCACTATAACACTCTGATATACCCCACACCCCTCTATGTAACACTCTGATATACACCAGACCCCTCACTGTAACACTCTGATATACCCGACACCCCTCAGTGTAACACTCTGATAAACCCCGGACCACTCACTTTAACACTCTGATATACCCCATACCCCTCATTGTAACACACTGATATACCCCACACCCCTCACTGTAACACTCTAATATACCCCTCACTGTGACTATCTGATATATCCCGGACACCTCACTGTAACACTCATGTATCCCACACCTCTCACTGGATCACTATGACATATCCCACACCCCTCACAGTCAGACTATGATGTCTCCAACACCCCTCACTGTAACACTCGGATATATCCCACACCCCTCCCTGTAACACTCTGATATATTCCACACCCCTCACTGTAACACTCTGATATATCCCACTCCCCTCACTGTAACACTCTTATATACACAACACTCCACAATGTAACACTCAGATACACCCCACACTACGCACTATAACACTCTGATATACCCCTCAACCCTTACTGTAACACTCTGATATAAGTCACATACCTCACTGTAACACTCTGATATATCCCACTCCCCTCACTGTAACACTCTGATATATCCCACACCCCTCACTGTAACACTCTGATATAACCCACACCCCTCACTATAACAATCTGATATACACCTCACCCCTTACTGTAACAGTCAGATATACCCTGCACCTCTCACTGTAACACTCTGATATACACCACACCCTTCACTGCAACCCTCTGATATACCCCGCACCCATCACTGTAACACTCCGATATATCCCACACCCCTCCATGTAACATTCTCATTATCCCACAGCTCTCACTGTAATACTCTGATATACCCTCACTCCTTATTGTAACTCTCTGATATATCTCGCAGCCCTCACTGTAACACTCTGATATACCCCACACCCCTCACTGTAACACTCTGATATACCCCACACCCCTCACTGTAAAACTCTGATATACCCCACAACCCACTCTTTAACATTCTGATATACCCCACACCCCTCATTGAAACACGCTGATATATCCCACACCCCTCACTGTAACACCCTTATATACACTGCAACCCTCAACCTCACACTCTGATATATCCCATACCTCTCACTGTACACTCTGATATACCCCACACCCCTCGCTGTGACACTCTGAAGTATTCCAATCACCTCACTGTAACACTCTGATATACCCCACACCCCTCACTGTAACACTGATATATCCCACACCCCTCTCTGTAACCCACTGATAAATCCCACACCCCTCACTGTAACACACTGATATATCCCACACCCTTCACTGTAACACTCTGATAGATCCCACACCCCTCACTGTAACACTGATATATCCCATACCCCTCACTGTGACACTTTGATATACCCCACACCCCTCACTGTGACATTCTGATATATCCCGGACACCTCACTGTACCACTCTGATGTATCCCACACCTATCACTGTAACACTCCGATATATCCCACACCCCTCACTGTAACACTCTGATATACCCCACACCTCTCACTGTAACAATCTGATATATCCCACTCCCCTTACTGTAACACTCAGATATACACAACACTCCTCAATGTAACACTCTGATACACCCCACACTACGCACTGTAACACTCTGATATACCATCACCCCTTACTGTAACACTCTGATATACCCCACAACCCTCACTGTAACACTCCGATATATCCCACACCCCTCACTGTAACACTCTGATAAACCCCGGACCCCTCACTGTAACACTCTGATATACCCCACACCCCTCACTGTAACACTCTGATATACCCCACACCCCTCACTGTAACACTCTGATATACCCCACACCATCACTGTAACACTCTGATATACCCCACACCCCTCACTGTAACACTCTGATATACCCCACACCACTCACTGTAACACTCTGATATACCCCACACCCCTCACTGTAACGCTCTGATATAACCCACACCTCTCACTGGATCACTATGATATATCCCACACCCCTCACTGTAACACACTGATATATCCCACACACCTCACTGTAACACTCTGATATATCTCACACCGCTCACTGTAACACTCTGATATATCCCACACCCCTCACTGTAACACACTGATATATCCCACACACCTCACTGTAACACTCTGATATATCTCACACCGCTCACTGTAACACTCTGATATAACCCACACCCCTCACTGTAACACTCTGATATACCCCACACCACTCACTGTAACACTCTGATATACCCCACACCCCTCACTGTAACGCTCTGATATAACCCACACCTCTCACTGGATCACTATGATATATCCCACACCCCTCACTGTTACACTCTCATATATCCCGCACCCCTCACTGTAACACACTGATAGACCCCTCATCCCTTACTGTAACACTCAGATATACCCTGCACCCCTCACTGTAACACTCTGGTTTACACCACACCCTTCACTTCAACCCTCTGATATACAGCCCTCATCACTGTAACACTCTGATATATCCCACACCCCTCCAGGTAACACTCTCAAAATCCCAAAGCCATCACAGTAATACTCTGATATACCCTCACTCCTAATTGTAACTCACTGATATATCCCACAGCCCTCACTGTAACACTCTGATATGTCCCACACCCCTCACTGTAACACACTGATATATCCCACACCCCTCACTGTAACACACTGATATATCCCACACCCCTCACTGTAACACACTGATATATCCCACACCCCTCACTGTAACACACTGATATACCCCACACCCCTCACTGTAACACTCTGATATACCCCACACCCCTCACTGTAACACTCTGATATATCCCAGATCCTTCACAGTAACACACTGATATATCCCACACCCCTCACTGTAACACTCTGATATACCCCACACCCCTCACTGTAACACTCTGATATACCCCACACCCCTCACTGTAATACACTGATATACCCCACACCCCTCACTGTAACACTCTGATATACCACACACCCCTCACTGTAACATTCTGATATATCTCACACCACTCAATATAACACTCTGATATATCCCACACCCCTCACTGTAACACTCTGATATACCCCGGACTCCTCAGTGTAACACACTGATATATCCCACACCACTCACTGTAACACTCTGATATACCCCACACCCTCTCTGTAACACAGTGATATACGCCACACACTTCACTGTAACATTGATATACCCCACAGCCCTCACTGTAACACTCTGATATATCTCACACCACTCAATATAACACTCTGATATACCCCACAACCCTCACTGTAACAGTCTGTAATATCGCACAGACCTCACTGTAACACTCTGATATAACCGACACCCCTCACTGTAACACTCTGATATATCGCACACGCCTCACTGTAACACTCTGATATATCCCACACTCCTCACTGTAACTCTATGATATATCCAACACCCCTCACTGTAACACACTGATATACCCCACACCCCTCACTGCAACACACTGATATACCCCACACCCCTCACTGTAACACTCTGATATACCCCACACCCCTCACTGTAACACTCTGATATACCCCAAACCGCTCACTGTAAAACGCTGGTATACACCACACCCCACACTGTAACATTCTGGTATACCCCACAGCCCACACTGAAATACGTTGATATATGCCCCACCCCTCACTGTAACATTCTGATATATCCCACACCCCTTACTGTAACAATCTGATATATCCCACACCCCTCACTGTAACACTCTGATATATCCCACACCCCTCACTGTAACACACTGATATATCCCACACCCCTCACTGTAACACTCTGATATATCCCACATCCCTTACTGTAACACTCTGATATATCCCACACCCCTCACTGTAACACTCTGATATATCCCACACCCCTCACTGTAACACTCTGATAAACCCCACACCCCTCAGTGTAACACTCTGATATACCCCACGCCCCTCAGTATAACACTCTGATATATCCCACACCCCTCACTGTAAAAATCAGATAAACCCCACACCCCTCAGTGTAACACTCTGATTAGCCCCACACCCCTCACTGTAACAATGTGATATATCCCAAACCCCTTATTGTAACACTCTGATATACCCCACACCCTTCAGTGTAACACAATTATATATCCCATACCCCTCACTGTAACACTCTGATATACCCCACACCCCTCAGTGTAACACAATTATATATCCCATACCCCTCACTGTAAAACTCAGATAAACCCCACACCCCTCAGTGTAACACTCTGATTAGCCCCACACCCCTCACTCTAACACTGTGATATATCCCACACCCCTTATTGTAACACTCTGATATACCCCACACCCCTCAGTGTAACACTCTGATATATCCCACACCCCTCACTGTAAAACTCAGATAAACCCCACACCCCTCAGTGTAACACTCTGATTAGCCCCACACCCCTCACTCTAACACTGTGATATATCCCAAACCCCTTATTGTAACACTCTGATATATCCCACACTCCTCAATGTAACACAATTATATATCCTTTACCCCTTACTGTAACACTCTGATGTATCCCACACCTCTCACTGGATCACTGTGATATATCCCACAACACTCACTGTCAGACTATGATGTATCCAACACCCCTCCCTGTTACACTCTCATATATCCCGCACCCCTCACTGTAACACTCTGATAGACTCCTTACCCTTACTGTAACACTCAGATATACCCTGCACCTCTCACTGTAACACTCTGGTTTACACCACACCCTTCACTTCAACCCTCTGATATACCGCCCCCATCACTGTAACACTCCGATATATCCCACACCCCTCCAGGTTACACTCTCAAAATCCCAAAGCCATCACTGTAATACTCTGATATACCCTCACTCCTAATTGTAACTCACTGATATATCCCACAGCCCTCACTGTAACACTCTGATATGTCCCACACCCCTCACTGTAACACACTTATATATTCCACTCACCTCACTGTAACACTCTGATATACCCCGGACTCCTCAGTGTAACACACTGATACGTCCCACACCCCTCACTGTAAAACGCTGGTATACGCCACACCCCACACTATAACACTCTGATATACACCACACCCCTCACTGGAACATTCTGGTATATCCCACACCCCTCACTGTAACACTCTGATATATCCCACACCCCTCACTGTAACACTCTGATATATCCCACACCCCTCACTGTAACACTCTGATAAACCCAACACCCCTCAGTGTAACACTCTGATATAACCCACACCCCTCAGTGTAACACTCTGATATACCCCACGCCCCTCAGTGTAACACTCTGATATATCCCACACCCCTCACTGTAAAACTCAGATAAGCCCCACACCCCTCAGTGTAACACTCTGATTAGCCCCACACCCCTCACTCTAACACTCTGATATATACCACACCCCTTATTGCAACACTCTGATATACCCCACACCCCTCAATTGAACACAATTATATATCCCATACCACTCACTGTAACACTCTGATATAACCCACACCCCTCACTGTAACACTCTGATATATCCCACACCAATTCACTGTAACAAACTGATATATCACTCACCCCTCACTGTAACACTCTGATATACATCACACCCCTCACTGTAACACTCTGATATACCCCACACCCCTCACTGCAACAATCTGATATATCCCACACCCCTCACTGTAACACTCTGATATAACCCACACCCCTCACTGTAACACTCTGATATATCCCACTCTCCTCACTGTAACACTCTGATATAACCCACACCCCTCACTGCAACAATCTGATATATCCCACACCCCTCACTGTAAAACTCTGATATATCCCACACCCCTCACTGTAACATTCTGGTATACCCCACACCCCTCACTGTAACCCCCTTAAATACCCCACAACACCTCACTTTAACACTCTGATATACCCCACACACCTTACCGCAACACTCTGATGTACCCCACACCCCTCACTGTAACACTCTGATATACCCCACACCCCTAACTGTGACACAATGATATATCCAACACCCCTCACTGTAACACACTGATGTATCTCACACCCCTCATTGTAACACTCATATATCCTACAGCGCTCACTGTAACTCTCTGATATACCCCACACCCCTCACTGTAACACTCTGATGTATCCTACACCCCTCACTGTAACACTCTGATATATCCCACACCCCTCACTCTAACACTCTGATATATCCCACACCCCTCATTGAAACACTCTGATATACCCCACACTCCTCATTGTAACACTCTGATATACCCCACACCCCTCACTGTGACGCAATGATATATCCCACACCCTCACTGTAACACTCTGATATATCCCACACCCCTCACTGTGACACACTGATATATCCAACACCCCTCACTGTAACACTCTGAAATATCCCATATACCTCACTATAACAATCTGATATATCCCACACCCCTCATTGTAACACTCTGATATACCCCACACCCTTCACAGTAACACTCTGATATACCCCACACCCCTCAGTGTAACACTCTGATATACCCCACACCCTTCACTGTCACACTCTGATAAAACTCACTCCCCTTAATGTAACACTCTGATATATGCCACACCCCTCACTGTAACAGACTGATATATCCAACACCCTTCACTGTAACACTCTGATATACCTCACAGCCTCACTGTAACGCACAGATATACCCCACTCGCCCCAATGTCACACTCTGATATACCCCTCACCCCTCACTGTAACACACTTATATATTCCACACACCTCACTGTAACACTCTGATATATCCCACACCACTCACTGTAACACTCAGTGATATACTCCACACCTTCACTGTAACACTCTGATATATCCCAGACTCCTCACTGTAACACTCTGATATACCCCACAGCCCTCACTGTAACACTCTGATATATCCCACACCCCTCACTGTAACACACTTATATATTCCACACCCCTCACTGTAACACACTGATATATCTCACACCACTCAATATAACACTCTGATATATCCCACACCCCTCACTGTAACACTCTGATATATCGCACACGCCTCACTGTAACACTCTGATATACCCCACACCCCTCACTGTACAACGCTGGTATACACCACACCCCACACTGTAACATTCTGGTATACCCCACAGCCCTCACTGAAATACGTTAATATATGCCCCACCCCTCAATATATCACTCTGATATACCCCACACCCCTCACTGTAACATTCTGATATATCCCACACCCCTTACTGTAACAATCTGATATATCCAACACCCCTCACTGTTACACTCTGATATTCCCCACGCCCCTCAGTGTAACACTCTGATATACCCCACAGCCCTCACTGTAACACTCTGATAAACCCCACACCCCTCACTGCAACACACTGATATACCCCACACCCCTCACTGTAACACTCTGATAAACCCCACACCCCTTAGTGTAACACTCTGATATAACCCACACCCCTCAGTGTAACACTCTGATATACCCCACGCTCCTCACTGTAACACTGTGATATATCCCACACCCCTTATTGTAGCACTCTGATATACCCCACACCCCTCAGTGTAACACAATTATATATCCCATACCCCTCACTGTAACACTCTGATATACCCCACGCCCCTCACTGTAACACTGTGATATATCCCACACCCCTTATTGTAGCACTCTGATATACCCCACACCCCTCAGTGTAACACAATTATATATCCCATACCCCTCACTGTAACACTCTGATGTATCCCACACCTCTCACTGGATCACTATGATATATCCCACACCACTCACTGTCAGACTATGATGTATCCAACACCTCTCACTGTTACACTCTCATATATCCAGCACCCCTCACTGTAACACACTGATAGACCCCTCATCCCTTACTGTAACACTCAGATATACCCTGCACCCCTCACTGTAACACTCTGGTTTACACCACACCCTTCACTTCAACCCTCTGATATCCCGCACCCCTCACTGTAACACTCCGATATATCCCACACCCCTCCAGGTAACACTCTCAAAATCCCAAAGCCATCACAGTAATACTCTGATATACCCCACACCCCTCACTGTAACATTCTGATACATCCCACACCCCTCACTGTAACACACTTATATATTCCACTCACCTCACTGTAACACTCTGATATACCCCGGACTCCTCACTGTAACACACTGATACATCCCACACCCCTCACTGTAAAACGCTGGTATACGCCACACCCCACACTATAACACTCTGATATACCCCACACCCCTCACTGTAACACTATGATATACCCCACACCCCTCACTGTAACACTCTGATATACCCCACACCCCTCTCTGTAACACTCTGATATATTGCACACCCTTCACTGTAACACTCTGATATATCCCACACCCCTCACTGTAACACTCTGATATATCCCACACCCCTCACTGTAACACTCTGATATATCGCACACACCTCACCGTAACACTCTGATATACCCCACACCTATCACTGTAACACTCTGATATACCCCACACCCCTCACTGTAACACTCTGATATATCCCACACCCCTCACTGTAACACTCTGATATACCCCACACCCCTCACTGTAACACTATGATATACCCCACACCCCTCACTGTAACACTCTGATATACCCCACACCTATCACTGTAACACTCTGATATACCCCACACCCCTCACTGTAACACACTGATATATCCCACACCCCTCACTGTAACACACTGATATATCCCACACCCCTCACTGTAACACTCCGATATACCCCACACCCTCACTGTAACACTCTGATATACCCCACACCCCTCACTGTAAAACGCTGGTATACACCACACCCCACACTGTAACATTCTGGTATACCCCACCGCCCTCACCGAAATACTCTGATATACGCCACACCCCACACTATAACACTCTGATATATCCCACACCCCTCACTGTAACACTCTGATAAACACAACACCCCTCACTGTAAAACTCAGATAAACCCCACACCCCTCAGTGTAACACTATGATTAGCCCCACACCCCTCACTCTAACACTCTGATATATCCCACACGCCTTATTGTAACACTCTGATATACCCCACACCCCTCAGTGTAACACAATTATATATCCCATACCCCTCACTGTAACACACTGATATATCCCACACCCCTCACTGTAACACTCTGATATAACCCACACCCCTCACTGTAACACTCTGATAAATCCCACCCCAATTCACTGTAAAAAACTGATATATTCCTCACCCCTCACTGTAACACTCTGATATACCCCACACCCCTCACTGTAACACTCTGATATACCCCACACCCCTCACTGCAACAATCTGATATATCCCACACCCCTCACTGTAACACTCTGATATACCCCACACCCCTCACTGTCACACTCTGATATACCCCACACCCCTCACTGTAACACACTTATATATTCCACACACCTCACTGTAACACACTGATATATCCCACACCCCTCACTGTAACACTCTGATATACCCCACACCCCTCACTTTAACAGTCTGATATACCCCACTCCCCTCACTGTAACACTCTGATATACCCCTCACCCCTCACTGTAACTCACTGATATAACCCAAACACCTCACTGTAACACTCTGATATACCCCACACCCCTCACTGTAACACGCTGATATAACCCACACCCCTCACTGTGACACAATGATATAACCCACACCCCTCACTGTAACACTCTGATAAACCCCACACCCCTCAGTGTACACTCTGATATACCCCACACCGCTCACTGTAACACACTGATATAACCCACACCCCTCACTGTAACACTCTGATATACTCCACACCCCTCACTGTAACACTCTGATATACCCCACACCCCTCAGTGTAACATTCTGATATAACCCACACCCCTCACTGTAACATTCTGATATAACCCACACCCCTCAATGTAACACTCTGATATACCCCACACCCCTCACTGTAATACTCTGATATAACCCACACCCCTCAGGGTAACACTCAGATACAACCCACACTCCTCACTGTAACACTCAGATATGCCCCACACCCCTCAGTGTAACACCCTGAAATACCCCACACCCCTCACTGTAACACTCTGATATACCTACCCCACACCCCACACTGTAACATTCTGATGTACCCCACACCCCTCACTGTAATACTCTGATATAACCCACACCCCTCAGGGTAACACTCAGATACAACCCACACTCCTCACTGTAACACTCAGATATACCCCTCACTGCTCACTGTAACACTCAGATATATCCCACACCCCTCACTGTAACACTCTGATAAACCCTACACCCCTCACTGTAACACTCTGATATACCCCACACCCCTCACTGTAACACTCTGATATATCCCACACCCCTCACTGTAACACTCCGATATATCCCACACCCCTCACTGTAACACACTGATATATCCCACACACCTCACTGTAAGACTCTGATACATCCCACTCCCCTCACTGTAACACTCTGATATATCCCACAACCCTCACTGTAACACTCTGATAAACCCCACACCCCTCACTGTAACACTCTGATATAACCCACACACCTCACTTCAACACTCTTATATAACCCACACTCCTCACTTTAACACTCTGATATACCCCGGACCCCTCACTTTAACACTCTGATGTATCCCACACATCTCATTGCATCACTGTGATATATCCCGCACACCTCACTGTATCACTCTGAAATACCCCACATCCCTCACTGTAACACTCTGATGTATCCCATTCCCCTAACTGGAAGGCTATGATATACCCCACACCCCTTACTGTAACACTGTTATATATCCCACACCCCTCACTGTAACACTGATATATCCCACACCCCTCACTGTAACACTCTGATATATCCCACACCCCTCACTGTAACACTCTGATATACCCCACATCCCTCACTGTAACACTCTGATATATCCCACACACCTCACTGTAACACCCTGATATACCCCACACCCCTCAGTGTAACACTCTGATATATCCCACACCCCTCACTGTAACACACTGATATACCCCACACCCCTCACTGTAACACTCTGATATATCCCACACCCCTCACTGTAACTCACTGATATATCCCACACCCCCACTGTAACACACTAATATATCTCACACCCCTCACTGTAACACTCTGATGTACCCCACACCCCTCACTGTAACTCTCTGATATATCCCCCACCCCTCATTGTAACACTCTGATATACCCCACACCCATCATTGTACCACTCTGATATACCCCACACCCTTCACTTTAACACTCTGATAAAACTCACACCCCTTAATTTAACACTCTGATATATGCCACACCCCTCACGGTAACACAATGCTATACAACACACCCCTCACTGTAACACTCTGATATATCCCACACCCCTCACTGCAACACACTGATATACCCCACTCCCCTCACTGTAACACGCTGATATATCCCACACCCCTCACTGTAACACTCTGATATATCCCACACCCCTTACTGTAACACTCTGATATACCCATACACCTCACTGTAAAATTCTGATATTCCCCACACCCCTCACTGTAACACTCTGATATATCCCACACCTCTCACTGTAACACACTTATATATCCCACAACCCTCACAGTAACAATCTGATATACACCACACCCCTCACTGTAACACACTTATATGTCCCACACCCCTCACTGTAACACTCTGATATATCCCACAACCCTCACTGTAACACTGTGATATACCCCACATCCCTCACTGTAACACTCTATGTTCCACACCCCTCACTGTAACACACTGATATACCCCTCACCCCTCACTGTAACTCTCTGATATAACCCAAACACCTCACTGTAACACTCTGATATACCCCACACCCCTCACTGTAACACACTGATATAACCCACACCCCTCACTGTAACACGCTGATATAACCCACACCCCTCACTGTGACACAATGATATAACCCACACCCCTCACTGTAACACTCTGATAAACCCCACACCCCTCAGTGTACACTCTGATATACCCCACACCGCTCACTGTAACACACTGATATAACCCACACCCCTCACTGTAACACTCTGATATACTCCACACCCCTCACTGTAACACTCTGATATACCCCACACCCCTCAGTGTAACATTCTGATATAACCGACACCCCTCACTGTAACATTCTGATATAACCCACACCCCTCAATGTAACACTCTGATATACCCCACACCCCTCACTGTAATACTCTGATATAACCCATACCCCTCAGGGTAACACTCAGATACAACCCACACTCCTCACTGTAACACTCAGATATACCCCACACCGCTCACTGTAACACCCTGAAATACCCCACACCCTCACTGTAACACTCTGATATGCCCCACACCCCTCAGTGTAACACTCTGATAAACCCCGGACCCCTCACTGTAACTCTCTGATATACCCCACACCCCTCACTGTAACACTCTGATATACCCCACACCCCACACTGTAACACTCTGATGTATCACACTCCTCTCACTGTAAGACTGTGATATACCCAACACCCCTCACTGTAACACTCGGATATACCCCACACCGCTCACTGTTACACTCTGATATATCCCACAACCCTCACTGTAACACTCTGAAATACCCCACACCCCTCACTGTAACACTCTGATATACCCCACACCCCACACTGTAACACACTGATATATCCCACACCCCTCACTGTAACACACTGATATATCCCACAACCCTCACTGTAACACTCTGATATATCCCATTCCCCCCACTTTAACACTCAGATATACCCCACAACCCACACTGTAACACACTGATATATCACCCACTCCTCACTGTAACGCTCAGATATACCCCACACCCCTCACTGTAACACACTGATATATCCCACAACCCTCACTGTAACACTCTGATATACCCCACACCCCTAACTGTAACACTCTGATATACCCTGCACACCTCACAGTAACACTCTGATATACCCCACACACCTCACTGTAACACTCTGATATACCCCCACCCCTCACTGTAATACTCTGATATATCCCACACCCCTCACTGTAACACTGATATATCCCACAACCCTCACTGTAACACTATGATATACTCCGGACCTCTCACTGTAACAGACTGATACATTCCACACCCCTCGCTGTAATACTCTGATATAGCCCACACCCCTCAGTGTAATACTCAGATATACCCCACACCCCTCACTGCAATACTCTGATATATCCCACACCCCTCACTGTAATACTCTGATATATCCCACACCCCTCACTGTAATACTCTGATATATCCCACACCCCTCACTGTAACACTCTGATATATCCCACACCCCTCACTGCAACACTCTGATATACCCCACACCCCTCACTGTAATACTCAGATATACCCCACACCCCTCACTGTAATACTCTGATATATCCCACACCCCTCACTGTAATACTCTGATATATCCCATACCCCTCACTGTAATACTCTGATATATCCCACACCCCTCATTGTAACACTCTGATATACCCCACACCCATCATTGTACCACTCTGATATACCCCACACCCTTCACTTTAACACTCTGATAAAACTCACACCCCTTAATTTAGCACTCTGATATATGCCACATCCCTCACGGTAACACACTGCTATACAACACACCCCTCACTGTAACACGCTGATATATCCCACACCCCTCACTGTAACACTCTGATATATCCCATACCCCTTACTGTAACACTCTGATATACCCATACACCTCACTGTAAAATTCTGATATTCCCCACACCCCTCACTGTAACACTCTGATATATCCCACACCTCTCACTGTAACACACTTATATATCCCACACCCCTCACAGTAACAATCTGATATACACCACACCCCTCACTGTAACACACTTATATGTCCCACACCCCTCACTGTAACACTCTGATATATCCCACAACCCTCATTGTAACACTGTGATATACCCCACATCCCTCACTGTAACACTCTGATATACCCCTCACCCCTCACTGTAACTCACTGATATAACCCAAACACCTCACTGTAACACTCTGATATACCCCACACCCCTCACTGTAACACACTGATATAACCCACACCCCTCACTGTAACACGCTGATATAACCCACACCCCTCACTGTGACACAATGATATAACCCACACCCCTCACTGTAACACTCTGATAAACCCCACACCCCTCAGTGTACACTCTGATATACCCCACACCGCTCACTGTAACACACTGATATAACCCACACCCCTCACTGTAACACTCTGATATACTCCACACCCCTCACTGTAACACTCTGATATACCCCACACCCCTCAGTGTAACATTCTGATATAACCGACACCCCTCACTGTAACATTCTGATATAACCCACACCCCTCAATGTAACACTCTGATATACCCCACACCCCTCACTGTAATACTCTGATATAACCCACACCCCTCAGGGTAACACTCAGATACAACCCACACTCCTCACTGTAACACTCAGATATACCCCACACCGCTCACTGTAACACCCTGAAATACCCCACACCCCTCACTGTAAAACTCTGATATGCCCCACACCCCTCAGTGTAACACTCTGATAAACCCCGGACCCCTCACTGTAACTCTCTGATATACCCCACACCCCACACTGTAACACTCTGATGTATCACACTCCTCTCACTGTAAGACTGTGATATACCCAACACCCCTCACTGTAACACTCGGATATCCCCCACACCGCTCACTGTTACACTCTGATATATCCCACACCCCTCACTGTAACACTCTGAAATACCCCACACCCCTCACTGTAACACACTGATATATCCCACAACCCTCACTGTAACACACTGATATATCCCATTCCCCCCACTTTAACACTCAGATATACCCCACAACCCACACTGTAACACACTGATATATCACCCACTCCTCACTGTAACACTCAGATATACCCCACACTCCACACTGTAACACTCTTATATACCATGCACTCCTCACTGTTACACTCTGATATACCCTGCACTCCTCACAGTAACACTCTGATATATCACCCACTCCTCACTGTAACGCTCAGATATACCCCACACCCCTCACTGTAACACACTGATATATCCCACAACCCTCACTGTAACACTCTGATATACCCCACACCCCTAACTGTAACACTCTGATATACCCTGCACACCTCACAGTAACACTCTGATATACCCCCACCCTTCACTGTAATACTCTGATATATCACACACCCCTCACTGTAACACTGATATATCCCACAGCCCTCACTGTAACACTATGATATACTCCGGACCTCTCACTGTAACAGACTGATACATTCCACACCCCTCGCTGTAATACTCTGATATACCCCACACCCCTCACTGTAATGCTCAGATATACCCCACACCCCTCACTGCAATACTCTGATATATCCCACACACCTCACTGTAATACTCTGATATATCCCACACCCCTCACTGTAATACTCTGATATATCCCACACCCCTCACAGTAACACTCTGATATATCCCACACCCCTCACTGCAACACTCTGATATACCCCACACCCCTCACTGTAATACTCAGATATACCCCATACCCCTCACTGTAATACTCTGATATATCCCACACCCCTCACTGTAATACTCTGATATATCCCATACCCCTCACTGTAATACTCTGATATATCCCACACCCCTCACTGTAACACTCTGATATATCCCACACCCCTCACTGTAAAACTCTGATATACCCCAGTCCCCTAACTGTAACACTCTGATATACCCCACACCCCTCACTGTAACACGCTGATATACCCCACTCCACTCACTGTAACACACTGATATACCCCACTCCACTCACTGTAACACACTGATATATCCCACACCCCTCACTGTAACACACTGATATACCCCACTCCACTCACTGTAACACACTGATATATCCCACACCCCTCAATGTAACACTCTGATAAACCCCACACCTCTCACTGTAACACTCTGATATATCCCACACCCCTCACTGTAACACTCTGATAGACCCAACAACCCTCACTGTAACACACTGATATATCCCACACCCCTCACCTTAACTCTCTGATATACCCACACCCCTCCCTGTAAAATTCAGATATATCTCACACCCTTCACTGTAACAGTGTGATATACCCCTCTCCCCTCACTGTAACACTCTGATATATCCCACACGCCTCACTGTAACACGCTGATATTTCCCACACCGCTCTCTGTAACACTCTGATATATCGTACACCCCTCACTGTAACACTGTGATTTACCCCACACCCCTCAGTGTAACACTCTGATATATCCCACACCCCTCACTGTAAAATTCTGATATATCTCACACCCCTCACTGTAATTCTGTGATATACCACACACCCCTCACTGTAACACTCTGATATATCCCACACCCCTCACTGTAACATTCTGATATATCCCACACCTCTCACAGTAACACTGATATACCCCACACCCCTCACTGTAACACACTGATATTCACCACACCCATCACTGTAACACTCTGATATATCCCACACACCTCAATGTAACACACTGATTTATCCCAAACCCCTCACTGTAACACTCTGATATACCCCACACACCTCACTGTAACAGTGTGATATTCCCCACACCCCTCACTGTAACACACTGATATAACCCACACCCCTCACTGTAACACACTGATATACCCCACACCACTCACTGTAACACTCTGATACATCCCACACCCCTCACTGTAACACACTGATATACCCCACACCCCTTATTGTAACACACTGATATACCCCACACCCCTCACTGTAACACACTGATATTCCCCACACCCCTCACTGTAACACTCTCATATATCCCACACACCTCAATGTAACACACAGATATATCCCACACCCCTCACTGTAACACACTGATATTCCCCACACCCCTCACTGTAACACACTGATATAACCCACACCCCTCACTGTAACACTCTGATATATCCCACACCTCTCACTGTAACACTCTGATAAATCCCACTCCCCTCACTGTAACACTCTGATATATTCCACACCCCTCACTGTAACATTCTGATACATCCCACACCCCTCACTGTAACACATTGATATACCCCACACCCCTCACTGTAACACTCTGATATAACCCACACCCCTCACTGTAACACACTTTTATATCCCACACCCCTCACTGCAACATTCTGATATATCCCACACCCCTCACTGTACACTCTGATATACCCCACATCCCTCACTGTAACACTCTGATGTACCCCACACCCCTCACTGTAACACACAGATATACCCCACACCCCTTACTGTAACGCACTGATATACCCCACACCCCTCACTGTAACACACTGATATTCCCCACACCCCTCACTGTAACACTCTGATATATCCCAAACACCTCAATGTAACACACTGATATATTCCACAACCCTCACTGTAACACACTGATATTCCCCACACCCCTCACTGTAACACACTGATTTATCCCACACCCCTTACTCTAACACTCTGTTATACCCCACACACCTCACTGTAACACTCTGATATTCCCCACACCCCTCACTGTAACACACTGATATAACCACACCCCTCACTGTAACACACTGATATACCCCACACCACTCACTGTAACACTCTGATACATCCCACACCCCTCACTGTAACACACTGATATACCCCACACCCCTCACTGTAACACACTGATATACCCCACACCCCTCAATGTAACACTCTGATATATCCCACACAACTCAATGTAACACACTGATTTATCCCACACCCCTTACTGTAACACACTGATATACCCCACACACCTACTCTAACACTCTGATATTCCCCACACCCCTCACTGTAACACACTGATATAACCCACATCCCTCACTGTAACACACTGATATACCCCACACCACTCACTGTAACATTCTGATATATCCCACACGTCTCACTGTAACACTCTGATATTCCCCACACCCCTCACTGTAACACACTGATATATCCCACAACCCTCACTGTAACACTGTGATATACCCCACATCCCTCACTGTAACACTCTGATATACCCCACACCCCTTACTGTAACACACTGATATAACCCACACACCTCACGGTAACACTCTGATATACCCCACACCCCTCACTGTGACACAATGATATAACCCACACCCCTCACTGTAACACTCTGATAAACCCCACACCCCTCAGTGTAACACTCTGATATACCCCACACCGCTCACTGTAACACACTGATATAACCCACACGCCTCACTGTAACACTCTGATATACCCCACACCCCTCACTGTAACACTCTGATATACCCCACACCCCTCAGTGTACCATTCTGATATAACCCACACCCCTCACTGTAACACTCTGATATACCCCACACACCTCACTGTAACACTCTGATATACCCCACACCCCTCACTGTAACACTCTGATATAACCCACACCCCTCAGGTTAACACTCAGATACAACCCACACTCCTCACTGTAACACTCAGGTATACCCCACACCCCTCACTGTAACACTCTGATATACCCCACACCCCTCACTGTAACACTCTGATATACCACACACCCCAAACTGTTGCACTCTGATGTATCCCATTCCCCTCACTGTAACACTCTGATATATCCCACACCCCTCACTGTAACACTCTGATATACCCCACACCCCACACTGTAACACTGTGATATATATCACACCGCTCACTGTAACACTCAGATATACCCTGCACTCCTCACAGTAACACTCTGATAAACCCCACACCCCTCACTGTAACACTCTGATATATCACCCACTCCTCAGTGTAACACTCAGATATACCCCACACCCCTCACTGTAACACACTTATATATCCCACACCCCTCACTGTAACACTCTGATATACCCCACACCCCTCACTGTAACACACTTATATGTCCCACACCCCTCACTGTAACTCTCTGATATACCCCACACCCCTCACTGTAACACTCTGATATACCACACACCCCACACTGTAACACTCTGATGTATCCCATTCCTCTCACTGTAAGACTGTGCTATCCCCAACACCCCTTACTGCATCACTCTGATATATCCCATTCCCCCCACTGTAACACTCAGATATACCCCACACCCCACACTGTAACACTGTGATATATATCACACCGCTCACTGTAACACTCAGATATACCCTGCACTCCTCACAGTAACACTCTGATAAACCCCACACCCCTCACTGTAACACTCTGATATATCACCCACTCCTCAGTGTAACACTCAGATATACCCCACACCCCTCACTGTAACACACTTATATATCCCACACCCCTCACTGTAACACTCTGATATACCTCACACCCCTCACTGTATCACACTTATATGTCCCACAGCCCACACTGTAACACTCTGATATATCCCACAACCCTCACTGTAACACTGTTATATACCCCACACCCCTCACTGTAGCACTCTGATATACCCCACACCCCTCACTGTAACACACTGATATAACCCACACCCCTCACTGTAACACTCTGATATACCCCACACCCGTCACTGTAACACACTGGTATAACCCACACCCCTCACTGTAACACTCTGATATACCCCGCACCCCACTCTGTGACACAATGATATAACCCACACCCCTCACTGTAACACTCTGATAAACCCCACACCCCTCACTGTAATACTCTGATATACCCCACACCCCTCAATGTAACACTCTGATATATCTCACACCCCTCACTGTAACACACTGATATACCCCCACACCCCTCACTGTAACACTCTGATATACCCCCACCCCTCACTGTAATACTCTGATATATCCCACACCCCTCAATGTAACACACTGATATACCCCCACACCCCTCACTGTAACACTCTGATATACCCCCACCCCTCACTGTAATACTCTGATATATCCCACACCCCTCACTCTAACACTGATATATCCCACAGCCCTCACTGTAACACTCTGATATACCCCACTCCCCTCACTGTAACACTCTGATATACCCCACACCCCTCACTGTAACACTCTGATATACCCCGCACCCCTCACTGTAATACTCTTATATACACCACACCGCTCACTGTAACATCTGATATATCCCACACCCCTCACTGCAACTCTCTGATATATCGCACACCCCTCACTATAACACTCTGATATACCCCAGTCCCCTAACTGTAACACTCTGATATACCCCACACCCCTCTCTGTAACACACTGATATACACCTCACCCCTCACTGTAACACACTGATATACCCTACACCCCTCACTGTAACACACTGATATATGCCACACCCCTCACTGTAACACTGTGCTATACCCCAAACCCCTCACTGTAACACGCTGATATACCCTACACCCCTCACTGTAACACACTGATATACCCCACACCCCTCACTGTAACACTCTGATAAACCCCACACCTCTCACTGTAACACTCTGATATATCCCACACCCCTCACCGTAACACTCTGATATACCCAACAACCCTCACTGTAACACACTGATATACCCCACACCCCTTACTGTAACACTGTGATATATCCCACAGCCCTCACTGTAACACTCTGATATATCCCACTCCCCTCACTGTAACACACTGATATACCCCACACCCCTCACTGTAACACACTGATATACCCCACACCCCTCACTGTAACACACTGATATACCCCACACCCCTTACTGTAACACACTGATATACCCCACACCCCTCACTGTAACACTCTGATATATCCCACACCCCTCACTGTAACACACTGATATTCCCCACACCCCTCACTGTAACAATCTCATGTATCCCACACACCTCAATGTAACACTCTGATATATCCCACACCCCTTACTGTAACACACTGATATACCCCACACACCTACTGTAACACTCTGATATTCCCCACACCCCTCACTGTAACACACTGATATAACCCATGCCCCTCACTGTAACACACTGATATACCCCACACCCCTCACTGTAACATTCTGATACATCCCACACCCCTCACTGTAACACTCTGATATTCCCCACACCCCTCACTGTAACACACTGATATATCCCACACCCCTCACTGTAACACTGTGATATACCCCACACCCCTCACTGTAACACTCCGATATACCCCACACCCCTCACTGTAACACACTGATATAACCCACACCCCTCAGTGTAACACTCTGATATACCGCACACCGCTCTATGTAACACACTGATATAACCCACACCCCTCACTGTAACACTCTGATATACCCCACACCCCTCACTGTAACACTTTGATATACCCCACACCCCTCAGTGTAACATTCTGATATAACCCACACCCCTCACTGTAACACTCTGATATACCCCACACACCTCACTGTAACACTCTGATATACACCACACCCCTCACTGTAACACTCTGATATACCCCACACCACTGACTAACACTCTGATATAACCCACACCCCTCAGGTTAACACTCAGATACAACCCACACTCCTCACTGTAACACTCAGAGATACCCCACACCCCTCACTGTAACACCCTGAAATACCCCACACCCCTCACTGTAAAACTCTGATATGCCCCACACCCCTCAGTGTAACACTCTGATAAACCCCGGACCCCTCTCTGTAACTCTCTGATATACCCCACACCCCTCACTGTAACACTCTGATATATCCCACATCCCTCACTGTAACACTCTGATGTACCCCACACCCCTCACTGTAACACACTGATATACCCCACACCCCTTACTGTAACACACTGATATACCCCACACCCCTCACTGTAACACACTGATATTCCCCACACCCCTCACTGTAACACTCTGATATATCCCACACACCTCAATGTAACAAACAGATATATCCCACACCCCTCACTGTAACACACTGATATTCCCCACACCCCTCAATGTAACACTCTGATATATCCCACACACCTCAATGTAACACACTGATTTATCCCACACCCCTTACTGTAACACACTGATATACCCCACACACCTACTGTAACACTCTGATATTCCCCACTCCCCTCACTGTAACACTCTGATATACCCCACACCACTCACTGTAACATTCTGATACATCCCACACCCCTCACTGTAACACTCTGATGTTCCCCACACCCCTCACTGTAACACACTGATATATCCCACAACCCTCACTGTAACACTGTGATATACCCCACACCCCTCACTGTAACACTCTGATATACCCCACACCCCTCACTGTAACACACTGATATAACCCACACCCCTCACTGTAACACTCTGATATACCCCACACCCCTCACTGTAACACTCTGATATACCCCACACCCCTCAGTGTAACATTCTGATATAACCCACACCCCTCACTGTAACACTCTGATATACCCCACACACCTCACTGTAACACTCTGATATACACCACACCCCTCACTGTAACACTCTGATATACCCCACACCACTGACTGTAACACTCTGATATAACCCACACCCCTCAGGTTAACACTCAGATACAACCCACACTCCTCACTGTAACACTCAGATATACCCCACACCCCTCACTGTAACACCCTGAAATACCCCACACCCCTCACTGTAAAACTCTGATATGCCCCACACCCCTCAGTGTAACACTCTGATAAACCCCGGACCCCTCACTGTAACTCTCTGATATACCCCACACCCCTCACTGTAACACTCTGATATATCCCACATCCCTCACTGTAACACTCTGATGTACCCCACACCACTCACTGTAACACACTGATATACCCCACACCCCTTACTGTAACACACTGATATACCCCACATCCCTCACTGTAACACACTGATATTCCCCACACCCCTCACTTTAACACTCTCATATATCCCACACACCTCAATGTAACACACAGATATATCCCACACCCCTCCCTGTAACACACTGATATTCCCCACACCCCTCAATGTAACACTCTGATATATCCCACACACCTCAATGTAACACACTGATTTATCCCACACCCCTTACTGTAACACACTGATAAACCCGACACACCTACTGTAACACTCTGATATTCCCCTCTCCCCTCACTGTAACACACTGATATAACCCACACCCCGCACTGTAACACACTGATATACCCCACACCACTCACTGTAACATTCTGATACATCCCACACCCCTCACTGTAACACTCTGATGTTCCCCACACCCCTCATTGTAACACACTGATATATCCCACAACCCTCACTGTAACACTGTGATATACCCCACACCCCTCACTGTAACACTCTGATATACCCCACACCCCTCACTGTAACACACTGATATAACCCACACCCCTCACTGTAACACTCTGATAAACCCCACACCCCTCAGTGTAACACTCTGATATACCCCACACCGCTCACTGTAACACACTGATATAACCCACACCCCTCACTGTAACACTCTGATATACCCCACACCCCTCACTGTAACACTCTGATATACCCCACACCCCTCAGTGTAACATTCTGATATAACCCACACCCCTCACTGTAACACTCTGATATATCCCACACCCCTCACTGTAACACTCTGATATATCGCACACCACTCACTGCAACACACTGCTATATCCCACACACCTCACTGTAACATTCTGATATACCCCACACACCTCACTGTAACACTCTGATATAACCCACACCCCTCACTGTAACACTCTGATATACCCCACACCACTGACTGTAACACTCTGATATAACCCACACCCCTCAGGGTATCACTCAGATACAACCCACACTCCTCACTGTAACGCTCAGATATACCCCACACCCCTCACTGTAACACCCTGAAATACCCCACACCCCTCACTGTAACACTCTGATATGCCCCACACCCCTCAGTGTAACACTCTGATAAACCCCGGACCCCTCACTGTAACTCTCTGATATACCTCACACCCCTCACTGTAACACTCTGATATATCCCACAACCCTCACTGTATCACTCTGATATACCACACACCCCACACTGTTACACTCTGATGTATCCCATTCCTCTCACTGTAAGACTGTGATATACCCAACACCCCTTACTGTATCACTCTGATATATCCCATTCCCCCTACTGTAACACTCAGATATAGCCCACACCCCACACTGTAACACAGTGATATATATCACACCGCTCACTGTTACACTCAGATGTGCCCTGCACTCCTCACAGTAACACTCTGATAAACCCCACACCCCTCACTGTAACACTCTGATATATCACCCACTCCTCAGTGTAACACTCAGATATACCCCACACCCCTCACTGTAACACACTTATATATACCACACCCCTCACTGTAACACTCTGATATACCCCACACCCCTCACTGTAACACACTTATATGTCCCACACCCCTCACTGTAACACTCTGATATATCCCACAACCCTCACTGTAACACTGTTATATACCCCACACCCCTCACTGTAGCACTCTGATATACCCCACACCCCTCACTGTAACACACTGATATAACCCACACCCCTCACTGTAACACTCTGATATACCCCACACCCCTCACTGTAACACACTGATATAACCCACACCCCTCACTGTAACACTCTGATATACCCCACACCCCACTCTGTGACACAATGATATAACCCACACCCGTCACTGTAACACTCTGATAAACCCCACGCCCCTCACTGTAACACTCTGATATACCCCCACTCCTCACTGTAATACTCTGATATATCCCACACCCCTCACTCTAACAATGATATATCCCACAGCCCTCACTGTAACACTATGATATACTCCGGACCTCTCACTGTAACAGACTGATACATTCCACTCCCCTCACTGTAATACTCTGATATACCCCACACCCCTCACTGTAATACTCTGATATACACCACACCGCTCACTGTAACATCTGATATATCCCACACCCCTCACTGTAACACAGTGATATTCCCCACTCCCCTCACTGTAACACTCTGATATATCCCACACACCTCAATGTAACACACTGATTTATCCCACACCCCTCAACGTAACACACTGATATAACCCACACCCCTCACTGTAACAGACTGATATACCCCACGCCACTCACTGTAACACTCTGATACATCCCACACCCCTCACTGTAACACACTGATATACCCCACACCCCTCACTGTAACACTCTGATATATTCAACACCCCTCACTGTAACACACTGATATACCCCACACCCCTCACTGTAACACACTGATATTCCCCACACCCCTCACTGTAACACTCTGATATATCCCACACACCTCAATGTAACACACTGATATATCCCACACCCCTCACTGTAACACACTGATATTCCCCACACCCCTCACTGTAACACTCTGATATATCCCACACACCTCAATGTAACACACTGATTTATCCCACACCCCTCACTGTAACACTCTGATATACCCCACACACCTCACTGTAACACTCTGATATTCCCCACACCCCTCACTTTAACACACTGATATACCCCACACCACTCGCTGTAACACTCTGATACATCCCACACCCCTCACTGTAACACTCTGATATTCCCCACATCTCTTACTGTAACACGTTGATATGCCCCACACCCCTCACTGTAACACACTGATATACCCCACACCCCTCACTGTAACACTCTGATAAACCCAACACCCCTCAGTGCAACACTCAGATATACCCCACACCGCTGACTGTAACACACTGATATACCCCACACCCCTCACTGTAACACACTGATATACCCCACACCCCTCACTGTAACACTCTGATATACCCCACACCCCTCAATGTAACACTCTGATATACCCCACGCCCCTCACTGTAACACTCTGATATACCCCACACCCCTCAGTGTAACATTCTGATTTAACCCACACCCCTCACTGTAACACTCTGATATACCCCACACACCTCACTGTAACACACTGATATACCCCACACCCCTCACTGTAACACTCTGATATATCATACACCCCTCACTGTAACACACTAATATACCCCACACCCCTCACTGTAACACTCTGATATATCATACACCCCTCACTGTAACACTCTGATATTCCCCACACCCCTCACTGTAACACACTGATATATCCCACACCCCTCACTGTAACACTCTGATATTCCCACACCCCTGACTGTAACACACTGATATATCCCACACCCCTCACTGTAACACACTGATATATCCCACAGCCCTCACTGTAACACACTGATATATCCCACAGCCCTCACTGTAACACTGATATACCCCACACCCCTCACTGTATCACACTGATATATCCCACACCCCTCACTGTAACACTCTGATATTCCCACACCCCTCACTGTAACACACTGATACAACCCACACCCCTCACTGTAACACACTGATATATCCCACAGCCCTCACTGTAACACACTGATATACCCCACACCCCTCACTGTAACACTCTGATATTCCCCACACCCCTCACTGTAACACTCTGATATATCCCACACCCCTCACTGTAACACTCTGATATACCCCACACCCTTCACTGTAACACTCTGATATACCCCACACACCTCACTGTAACACTCTGATATACCCCACACCCCTCACTGTAACACACTGATATATCCCACACCCCTCACTGTAACACCCTGATATACCACACACCCCTCACTGTTACATTCTGATATACCCCACACCCCTCACTGTAACACTCTGATATTCCCCACACCCCTCACTGTAACACTCTGATATACCCCACACCCCTCAGTGTAACACTCTGATATAACCCACACCCTTCACAGTAACACACTGATATACCCCACACCCCTCACTGTAACACTCTGATATACCTCACACCCCTCACTGTAACACTCTGATATATCCCACACCCCTCACTGTAACACTCTGATACACCCCACACCCCTCACTGTTACATTCTGATATACCCCACACTCCTCACTGTCACACCCTGATATACCCCACACCCCTCACTGTTACACTCTGATATACCCTGCACCCCTTACTGTAACACTCTGATATTCCCACACCCCTCACTGTAACACACTGATATACCCTGCACCCCTTACTGTAACACTCTGATATACCCCTCACCCCTCAGTGTAGCACTCTGATATACCCCACACCCTTCACTGTAACACACTGATATACCCCCACACCCCTCACTGTAACACACTGATATATCCAACACCCCTCACTGTAACACTCTGATATACCCCACACCCCTCACTGTAACACTCTGATATACCCCACACCCCTCACTGTAACACTCTGATATACCCCACACCCCTCACTGTAACACTCTGATATAACCCACACCCCTCAATGTAACACACTGATATATCCCACACCCCTCACTGTAACACTCTGATATTCCCACACCCCTGACTGTAACACACTGATATATCCCACACCCCTCAATGTAACACACTGATATATCCCACACCCCTCACTGTAACACTCTGATATTCCCACACCCCTGACTGTAACACTCTGATATACTCCACACTCCTCACTGTAACACTGATATACCCCACACCCCTCACTGTATCACACTGATATATCCCACACCCCTCACTGTAACACTCTGATATTCCCACACCCCTCACTGTAACACACTGATACAACCCACACCCCTCACTGTAACACACTGATATATCCCACAGCCCTCACTGTAACACACTGATATACCCCACACCCCTCACTGTAACACTCTGATATATCCCACACCCCTCACTGTAACACTCTGATATACCCCACACCCTTCACTGTAACACTCTGATATACCCCACACACCTCACTGTAACACTCTGATATACCCCACACCCCTCACTGTAACACACTGATATATCCCACACCCCTCACTGTAACACTCTGATATACCACACACCCCTCACTGTTACATTCTGATATACCCCACACCCCTCACTGTAACACTCTGATATTCCCCACACCCCTCACTGTAACACTCTGATATACCCCACACCCCTCAGTGTAACACTCTGATATAACCCACACCCTTCACAGTAACACACTGATATACCCCACACCCCTCACTGTAACACTCTGATATACCTCACACCCCTCACTGTAACACTCTGATATATCCCACACCCCTCACTGTAACACTCTGATACACCCCACACCCCTCACTGTTACATTCTGATATACCCCACACTCCTCACTGTCACACCCTGATATATCCCGCACCCCTCACTGTATCTGTCTCCTCTGAGCATTGTGACAGGAGGAGGCCCCGCTGTTTCGTTAGTTATGGCTGATCCTCTTCCCTCCGCTCCACTTCCCCCTGCTATTCCCCTGTCGCTTGCTGTCATTCGCCTCCAGAAATCCACCAATCTCTGCGTTAACCACACTCGATGCACGAGTCTGCACACCCTGCTGCCCTCGAGAGTTCCGAGGATGCACCGGCTTTTGAGCATGGACATCCCTCCTGACCTCGGTCTCGGATGACCTACCCCTTCTTCTGAGACCGTGTCTCCTCCTTCTGGACACCCTGTGCCCATCTCCCCTCTCGCGCCCTGCAATATCTCTGCCCGTTTCCGTGAGGTCAGCTCTCACTCTTGTAAACTCTGGGGACGAGCTGGAGTCAGTCTGGTGATCCCCTGCTGCGCTCTCTCTGTGGCCAGCCAATCCTTCCTTGGGTGAGGAGAGCAATGCTGTGCACAGCCCCTGCCCAGATGTGCTCTCACCAAGTCTCTGTCCAACCGCAGCAGGACATCCTTGCTCCGGCACTCGAATTCACTCGCCATGAAGGTCTCCCTAACTGCTTGCTGCGCTTGACTGCTGGCTTTCAGTGGCTGGTGAGCAAGGTCACCCCGGTCCCTTTGGAGCCATCAACGCTCCAACATGTGGCCTGTCCACATCCTGTCCCAAAGCACCTCCCCCCCCCCCCCCCCCACCCCTCTATCCAGATGGTCGATGTGGATGGTGGACAGAGTCCCCAGCGCTCATCCTGGCAGGAGCCCAGCAGATTCTGCCTGCCGGCCCTGAGAATGGACCTGTTGGTTCCTGCTCTCTGCCTGATTCGCAGGGCAGACCAGCATGTTTATCCCCAGTCCCCGGGCAGCCTGATTTAATACAGGCACCCCCCCCCACCAGCTCCCCCACCCCCCTCCCCCCCCCCCACCAGCTCCCCCACCCCCCCCCCCCACCCCCACCCCACCCACTCCGACCCTGTGTAGGATGGGAGCGATGACTCCAGCGATTGGCATGCTGAGTCACATGCACCCAGAGGGAAGGTGCCGGAGGAGGTTTGAGGAGTGTGGGAACTGCTCAGTGAATGTCAGGGGCTGTAATTATCAGTGAGTAACTGGAGGCTTCTTACAGGCCACACCCAGACCTGTCTGTCTCTGTGTCTCTGTGTCTGTGCGTGTGCGTGTGTGTGTGCGTGTGTGTACGTGTGTAGACCAGGCTGACATTCTGGTTTATCTAGCCTGAATTGTGAAGCCCCACTCAACTCTCAACATCCAGGAAACATTCAGAGGTGTCTCGACTGGTGACAGGTTTCAGCTGCGAATCACAAAGGGACGGTTAACTGCAGCCTGCTGCTGCGATTGTCCGACTTTCCTGATCCCTGTCACCCCCTCCAGCCCCGACACCCCTCCCTGTCTCTGTCACCCCCTCCAGCCCCGACACCCCTCCCTGTCTCTGTCACCCCCTCCAGCCCCTACACCCCTCCCTGTCTCTGTCACCCCCTCCAGCCCCTACACCCCTCCCTATCTCTGTAACCTCCTCCAGCCCCCTACACCCCTCCCTATCTCTGTAACCTCCTCCAGCCCCTACACCCCTCCCTGTCTCTGTAACCTCCTCCAGCCCCCTACACCCCTCCCTATCTCTGTAACCTCCTCCAGCCCCTACACCCCTCCCTATCTCTGTCACCCCCTCCAGCCCCTACACCCCTCCCTGTCTCTGTCACCCCCTCCAGCCCCGACACCCCTCCCTGTCTCTGTCACCTCCTCCAGCCCCGACACCCCTCCCTGTCTCTGTCACCCCCTCCAGCCCCGACACCCCTCCCTGTCTCTGTCACCCCCTCCAGCCCCTACACCCCTCCCTGTCTCTGTCACCTCCTCCAGCCCCGACACCCCTCCCTGTCTCTGTCACCCCCTCCAGCCCCTACAACCCTCCCTATCTCTGTAACCTCCTCCAGCCCCTACACCCCTCCCTATCTCTGTCACCCCCTCCAGTCCCTACACCCCTCCCTATCTCTGTAACCTCCTCCAGCCCCTACACCCCTCCCAGTCTCTGTCACCCCCTCCAGCCCCGACACCCCTCCCTGTCTCTGTCACCCCCTCCAGTCCCTACACCCCTCCCAGTCTCTGTCACCCCCTCCAGCCCCGACATCCCTCCCTGTCTCTGTCACCCCCTCCAGCCCCGACATCCCTCCCTATCTCTGTCACCTCCTCCAGCCCCGACATCCCTCCCTGTCTCTGTCACCTCCTCCAGTCCCTACACCCCTCCCTATCTCTGTCACCTCCTCCATCCCCTACACCCCTCCCTATCTCTGTAACCTCCTCCAGCCCCGACACCCCTCCCTATCTCTGTCACCTCCTCCAGCCCATACACCCCTCCCTATCTCTGTAACCTCCTCCAGCCCTGACATCCCTCCCAGTCTCTGTCACCTCCTCCAGCCCCTACACCCCTCCCTATCTCTGTAACCTCCTCCAGCCCCCTACACCCCTCCCTATCTCTGTAACCTCCTCCAGCCCCTACACCCCTCCCTATCTCTGTAACCTCCTCCAGTCCCTACACCCCTCCCTATCTCTGTAACCTCCTCCAGCCCCTACACCCCTCCCTATCTCTGTAACCTCCTCCAGCCCCTACAACCCTCCCTAACTCTGTAACCTCCTCCAGCTCCTACACCCCTCCCTAACTCTGTAACCTCCTCCAGCCCCTACACCCCTCCCTATCTCTGTCACCCCCTCCAGCCCCTACACCCCTCCCTATCTCTGTAACCTCCTCCAGCCCCTACACCCCTCCCTATCTCTGTAACCTCCTCCAGCCTCTACACCCCTCCCTATCTCTGTAACCTCCTCCAGCCCCTACACCCCTCCCTACCTCTGTAACCTCCTCCAGCCCCTACACCCCTCCCTATCTCTGTAACCTCCTCCAGCCCCGACACCCCTCCCTATCTCTGTAACCTCCTCCAGCCCCTACACCCCTCCCTATCTCTGTAACCTCCTCCAGCCCCTACACCCCTCCCTATCTCTGTAACCTCCTCCAGCCCCTACACCCCTCCCTGTCTCTGTCACCCCCTCCAGCCCCGACATCCCTCCTTAACTCTGTAACCTCCTCCAGCCCCTACACCCCTCCTTAACTCTGTCACCTCCTCCAGCCCCTACACCCCTCCCTATCTCTGTCACCCCCTCCAGCCCCGACATCCCTCCTGGTCTCTGTCACCTCCTCCAGCCCCGACATCCCTCCCTGTCTCTGTAACCTCCTCCAGCCCCTACACCCCTCCCTGTCTCTGTCACCCCCCCCAGCCCCTACACCCCTCCCTGTCTCTGTCACCCCCTCCAGCCCCTACACCCCTCCCTATCTCTGTAACCTCCTCCAGCCCCTACAACCCTCCCTCTCTCTGTCACCTCCTCCAGCCCCCTACACCCCTCCTTAACTCTGTAACCTCCTCCAGCCCCTACACCCCTCCCTATCTCTGTCACCTCCTCCAGCCCCCTACACCCCTCCTTAACTCTGTAACCTCCTCCAGCCCCTACACCCCTCCCTATCTCTGTAACCTCCTCCAGCCCCTACAACCCTCCCTATCTCTGTAACCTCCTCCAGCCCCCTACACCCCTCCCTATCTCTGTAACATCCACCAGCCCCTACACCCCTCCCTATCTCTGTAACCTCCTCCAGTCACCTACAACCCTCCCTATCTCTGTAACCTCCTCCAGCCCCTACAACCCTCCCTATCTCTGTAACCTCCTCCAGCCCCTACACCCCTCCCTATCTCTGTAACCTCCACCAGCCCCTACACCCCTCCCTATCTCTGTAACCTCCTCCAGTCACCTACACCCCTCCCTATCTCTGTAACCTCCTCCAGCCCCTACACCCCTCCCTATCTCTGTAACCTCCTCCAGCCGCCACAACCCTCCGTATCTCTGCAACCACCTCCAGCCGCCACAACCCTCCCTATCTCTGTAACCTCCAGCCCCTGCAACCACCACAAGTTCTGCACCCTCCCTCTCCAGTGCATCTCCCAATTGGCATCACTCCACCATTAGCAGCCGTGCTTGCAGCTGCCTGGGCAACGAGCTCTGGAATTCCATTCCTGAACCTCTCTGCTTCTCCCTCCATTAAGTAGCTCCTTCAACTCATTTCCCTTCCTGAACTTTGTCTGTGATATCTTTCCTTACTTAACTTGGTGTCGGATTTTGTTTGTTAATGCATCGCTGAAAGGACCTTGGAAGTTTTACTGAATGGTCAGCGCTTTCTAAGTCTGATCTGTCATTGAGGTCTCTGTGTAATCATCTGAATTCTATATAAATAAGATTCAATCTGTTAGCCTGAAGGAAGCCATGTGGATGCAAATTTTTGTTAGCAGTTACACGTCCTGATTTAATCCCAATTCTCAACCTCTCTCATGCCCAGGACCGTTCAGAGGACCCAGGATTGAAGAAGAAGTCACGTCTCTCTCCCTCTGTCACCCTGCATTGCCCCACTCCCAACGTGTCGACATGTTCCTCCTCTGAACCTTGGGTTCGTGGGCAAGCTGGCAGAGAGCATTTGGGGGTGATCGGAGAGCGAGGGAGTGGGACCCAAGGGGGAAGGGGTCCTGTCGCACGTCCTGTCTGGCCATGAATCAGGAGCGACTTTGTTCGATGAGGCACGTGAAGAGTTTCCCTGCCATGATCTACTCCTTCCCTTTTGCAAGGACCTTGAGGAGCTCTCCGCCCCTGGGAGTGCTGAACACCGGAGGCTGCTTCACCGGCTACAGCAGCGGAGACTCGCAAAAGGGGGCGTCGCTGTGTTGTGAGTGTTTACCCTCCGAATCCTCTCGCTCTGCAGGATCACTGGGCGTCGGAGGCTAGGAGAGGAGGGCAAGCTGGAGAGAATGGACACTGATATGCAGAGGGTCAGCGCTGAGGGAGCGCCGCACGGTCGGAGGGTCAGCGCTGAGGGAGAGCCGCACGGTCGGAGGGTCAGCGCTGAGGGAGAGCTGCACGGTCGGAGGGTCAGCGCTGAGGGAGAGCCACATGGTGGGAGGGTCAGTGCTGAGGGAGCGCTGCACTGTGGGAGGGTCAGCGCTGAGGGAGCGCCGCACTGTGGGAGGGTCAGTGCTGAGGGAGAGCCGCACTGTGGGAGGGTCAGCGCTGAGGGAGAGCCGCACTGTGGGAGGGTCAGTGCTGAGGGAGAGCCGCACTGTGGGAGGGTTAGCGCTGAGGGAGAGCCGCACTGTCGGAGGGTCAGTGCTGAGGGAGAGCTGCACTGTGGGAGGGTCAGTGCTGAGGGAGAGCCGCACTGTGGGAGGGTCAGTGCTGAGGGAGAGCCGCACTGTGGGAGGGTCAGTGCTGAGGGAGCGCCGCACTGTGGGAGGGTCAGCGCTGAGGGAGAGCCGCACTGTCGGAGGGTCAGTGCTGAGGGAGCGCCGCACTGTGGGAGGGTCAGCACTGAGGGAGCGCCGCACGGTCGGAGGGTCAGCGCTGAGGGAGAGCCGCACTGTGGGAGGGTCAGCGCTGAGGGAGAGCCGCACGGTCAGAGGGTCAGTGCTGAGGGAGAGCCGCACTGTGGGAGGGTCAGCACTGAGGGAGAGCCACACTGTCGGAGGGTCAGCGCTGAGGGACAGCCGCACTGTCGGAGGGTCAGCGCTGAGGAAGAGCCGCACTGTCGGAGGGTCAGCGCTGAGGGAGCGCTGCACTGTCGGAGGGTCAGTGCTGAGGGAGCGCCGCACTGTCGGAGGGTCAGTGCTGAGGGAGCGCCGCACTGTCGGAGGGTCAGTGCTGAGGGAGCACCACACAGTCAGAGGGTCAGTGCTGAGGGAGAGCCGCACTGTCAGAGGGTCAGCGCTGAGGGAGAGCCGCACTGTCGGAGGGTCAGCGCTGAGGGAGCGCCGCACTGTCGGAGGGTCAGTGCTGAGGGAGCGCCGCACTGTCGGAGGGTCAGTGCTGAGGGAGCGCCGCACTGTCGGAGGGTCAGTGCTGAGGGAGCACCACACAGTCAGAGGGTCAGTGCTGAGGGAGCGCCGCACTGTCTGAGGGTCAGTGCTGAGGGAGCGCCGCACTGTCGGAGGGTCAGTGCTGAGGGAGCGCCGCACTGTGGGAGGGTCGGGTGGAGGGTGGGGGTGTGGAGTGCTGGGCTGTCAGAGGGTCAGTGGGGGGGGAGTGTGGGGCTGTCAGAGGGTCAGTGGGGGGGAGTGTGGGTCTGTCAGAGGGTCAGTGGGGGGGAGTGTGGGGCTGTCAGAGGGTCAGTGGGGGGGAGTGTGGGGCTGTTAGAGGGTCAGTGGGGGGGAGTGTGGGGCTGTCAGAGGGTCAGTGGGGGGGGGAGTGTGGGGCTGTCAGAAGTGGCGTCTTTTGTTTACACATTAAACAAATGCCCACCTTGCCCTGTTAACACTGATCCTGTTACACATTCCCAAAACCCAGACTCAACCCGAAATCCAAACTCAATATCAAACACAAACTCAACCCCAAAACCCAGATTCAACCTCAAAACCCAAACTCAACCCCTAACGCAAACTCAACCCCAAACCCAAACCCAAATACCAACTCAACCATAAACCCAAACTCAACCCCAAACGCAAACTCAACCCCAAAACCCAGACTCAACACCAAAACTCAAACTCAACCCCAAACACAAACTCGACCACAAACCCAACCCAAATACCAACTCAACCATAAACCCAAACACAACCATAAATCCAAACTCAACCCCAAACACAAACTCAACCCCAAACCCAACCCAAATACCAACTCAACCATAAACCCAAACACAACCACAAATCCAAACTCAACCCCAAACCCAAACTCAACCCCAAACACAAACTCAACCCCAAAACCCAGACTCAACACCCAAACCCAAACTCAACCCCAAACCCAAAACCCAAATTCAACCTCAAACCCAAGCTCAACCCCAAACCCAAAATCAACACCAAATCCAAACTCAACCCCAAACCAAACTCAACCCCAACCCAATCTCAACCCCAACCCCAAACTCAACCCCAAACTGAAACTCAACCCCAATCTCAACCCAAATCTAAACTCAACTCAAAATCCAAGCACAACCCCAAACCCAAAACTCAAACTGAAATCCAAACCCAAACTCAATCCTAAACCCAAACTCAACCCCAAACCCAAACTCAACCCCAAACCCAAACTCAACCCAAACCCAAACTCAATCCTAAACCCAAACTCAACATCAAACCCAAACTCAACCCAAACCCAAACTCATCCCAAACCCAAACTCAACCCAAACCCAAACTCACCACAATTCCAAACTCAACCTCAAACTCAATCCTAACCCAAAACTCAACCCCAAACCCAAACTCAAACCACAAACCCAATCTCAACCCAAAACCCAAACTCAACCCAAAACCCAAAACACAACACCAAACCCAAACTCAAACCACAAACCCAATCTCAACCCAAAACCCAAACTCAACCCAAAACCCAAAACACAACACCAAACCCAAACTCAAACCCCAAACCCAATCTCAACCCCAAACCCAAACTCAAACCCAAACCCAAACTCAAACCCAAACTCAAACTCAACCTCAAATTCAACCTAAAATCCAAACTCAACCCAAGATCAAAACCAAACCCAAACTCATGACCAAATCCAAACTCAACCACAATCCAAAACCCAAACCGAAAGACAACTGAAACCCAATCTCAACCCAAAACCCAATCTCAACCCAAATCTCAATCAACCCCAACCCAATCTCAACCCAAATCTCAATCAACCCCAACCCCAATCTCAACCCAAAACCCAAAGTGAGCTCCAAATCCAAACTCAACCCCAAACCCAAACTCACCCCAAACCAAAATTCAACCCAAACCCAAACTCAACCTCAAACCCAAACTCAACCACAAACTCAACCCTAACCCAAAACTCAATACCAAACCCAACACCAAACCCAAACTCAACACCAAACCCAAACTCAACACCAAACCCAAACTCAACCCCAAACCCAAACTCAACCGCAAAGACAATTTCAACCCAAAACCCAAGATGAGCTCCAAACCCAAACTCAACCCCAGACCCAATCTCAACACCAAACCAAACACCAAACCCAAACTCAACGTCAAACCCAAACTCAACCCCAAACCCAAACTCACCACAATTCAAAACTCAACCTCAAACTCAATCCTAACCCAAAACACAACACCAAACCCAAACCCAAACCCCAAACCCAATCTCAACCCCAAACCCAAATTCAAACCCAAACCAAAACTCAAACCCAAACTCAAACTCAACCTCAAATTCAACCCAAAACACAAACTCAACCCAAACTCAAAGCCAAATCAAAACTCAGCCCCAAACCCAATCTCAACCCAAAACCCAAACTCAACCCAAAACCCAACTCAGCCCCAAACCCAAACTCAACCCAAAACCCAAACTCAACTTCGAATTCAACCCAAAACCCAAACTCAACCCAAGATCAAAGCCAAACCCAAACTCAACCCCAAACCCAAACTCAAGATCAAACCCAAACTCAACCACAATCCAAAACCCAAACCCAAAGACAACGGAAACCCAATCTCAACCCAAAATCCAATCTTAACCCAAAACCAAATCAACCCCAAACCCAAACTCAACCACAAACCCAATCTCGACCCAAAGACCAAACTTAACGCCAAACCTAAACTCAAACAAAAATTCAAACTCAACCCAATCCCAAACTCAACCCTAAACTCAAATCAAAACCAAAATTCAACCCCAACCCCAATCTCAACCCAAAACCCAAAGTGAGCTCCAAATTCAAACTCAACCCCAAACCCAAACTCACCCCAAACCCAAATTCAACCCAAACCCAAACTCAACCTCAAACCCAAAACTCAACACCAAACCCAACACCAAACCCAAACTCAACACCAAATCCAAACTCAGCACCAAACCCAAACTTAACACCAGATCGAACTCAAACACCAAACCCAATCTCAACCCCAAACCCAATCTCAACCCCAAACCCAAACTCAAACCCAAACCCAAACTCAAACCCGAACTCAACCTCAAATTCAACCCAAAACCCAAACTCAACCCAAACTCAAAGCCAAACCAACTCAGCCCCAAACCCAAACTTAACCACAAACTCAAACTCAACCCAAAACCCAAACTCAGCCCCAAACACAAACTTAACCATAACCCAAACTCAAACCCAAACCCAAACTCAACACCAAACCCAAACTCAGCATCAAACCCAAACTCAACACCAGACCGAACTCAAACCCCAAACCTAATCTCAACCCCAAACCCAATCTCAACCCCAACCCAAACTCAAACCCAAATCCAAACTCAAACCCAAACCCAAACTCAAACCCAAACCCAAACTCAACCTCAAATTCAACCCAAAACCCAAACTCAACCCAAACTCAAAGCTAAACCAACTCAGCCCCAAACCCAAACTCAACCACAAACTCAAACTCAACCCAAAACCCAAACTCAGCCCCAAACACAAACTCAACCACAACCCAAAACCCAAGCCCAAAGTTAACCCAAACCCAATCTCAATCCAAAACCCAAACTCAACCCAAAACGCAACTCAGCCCCAAACCCAAACTCAACCCAAGATCAAAGCCAAACCCAAACTCAACACCAAACCCAAACTCAAGACCAAACCCAAACTCAACCACAATCCAAAACCCAAATCCAAAGTCAACCGAAAGCCAAAGTCAACCGAAACCCAATCTCAACCCGAAACCCAATCTCAACCCAAAACACAATCTCAACCCAAAACACAATCAATCCCAAACCCAAACTCAACCCCAAACCCAAACTCACCACAATTCCAAACTCAACCTCAAACTCAATCCTAACCCAAAACTCAACACCAAACCCAAACTCAAACCACAAACCCAATCTCAACCCAAAACCCAAACTCAACCCAAAACCCAAAACACAACACCAAACCCAAACTCAAACCACAAACCCAATCTCAACCCCAAACCTAAACTCAAACCCAAACCCAAACTCAAACCCAAACCCAAACTCAACCTCAAATTCAACCCAAAACCCAAACTCAACTCAAACTCAGCCCAAAACCCAAACCCAGCCCCAAACACAAACTCAACCACAACCCAAAACCCAAACCCAAAGTCAACCCAAACCCAAACTCAACCTCAAACCCAAGCTCAACCACAAACTCAACCCTAACCCAAAACTCAACACCAAACCCAACACCAAACCCAACACCAAACCCAAACTCAACACCAAATCCAAATCTCAACCCCAAACCCAAACTCAACACCAAACCCAAACTCAACACCAAACCCAATCTCAACACAAAACCCAAACTCAACCCAAAACCCAACTCAGCCCCAAACCCAAACTCAACCTCAAAACCAAGCGCAACCCTAAACTCAACCCAAACCCAAATTCAACACCAAACCAAACCCCAAACACAAACTCAACACCAAACCCAAACTCAACACCAAACCCAATCTCAACACCAAACCCAAACTCAACTCCAAACCCAAACTCAACCCCAAACCCAAACTCAACCCAAACATAAACTCAACCCAAAATCCAAACTCAACCCCTAAATAAAAACCCAAACTCAACTCCAAACCCAAAATCCACACTGAGTCCCAAACCCAAATTCAACTCCAAACCCAAACTCAACCCCAAATCCAAATTCAACCCCAAATCCAAACTCAATCCCAAACCCAAATTCAACCCCAAATCCAAATTCAACCCCAAACACAAACTCAACCCCAAATCCAAACTCAACCCCAAACCCACACTCAACCCAAAACCCAAGCTCAACTTCAAACCCAAACTCATCACAAAACCCAAAATCACCCCCAACCCCAACACAAAGCCCAAATTCAACCCCAACACCAAACGCAACCCCGAATCCAAACACAACCTCAAACCAACACTCAAACTCAACCCAAAACCCAACTCAACCCCAAACACAAACTCAACCCCAAACCAAACTCAACCCAAAACCCAAACTGAGCCCCAAACCCAAACTCAACCCAAAACCAAAGTCACTCCAAACCCAAATTCAACGCCAAACTCAACCCTAACCCAAAACTCAACACCAAACCCAAACTCAAACCCAAAGCCAAACTCAACCCAAAACCCAACTCAGCCCCAAACCCAAACTCAACCCCAAACCCAAACTCAACCTCAAATTCAACCCAAAACTCAAACTCAACCCAAGATCAAAGCCAAACACAAACTCAACCTCAAACCCAAACTCAAGACCAAACCCAAACTCAACGCCAAACCCAAACTCAGCCCAAACCCAATCTCAACCCAAACCCAAATTCAACCCCAAACTCAAACTCAACCCCAAACCCAAACTGAAATTCAACACAAAATCCAAACACAACCCGAAATCCAAAACCCAAACTCAACCCCAAACACAAAACCCAAACTAAAATCCAAACCCAAACTCAACCCAAAACCCAAACTCACCCCCAAACACAAACTTAACCTCATACCCAAACTCAACCCCTAACCCAAACTCAATTCAAAACCTAAACTCTACCCCAAACCCAAGCTCAACTCCAAACCCAAGCTCAACCCCAAATGCAAACTCATCCCAAAACCCAGAATCAACCCCAAACCCAAACTCATCCCAAAACCCAAACTCAAACTCAACCCCAAACTCAACCCAAAACCCAACCTCAGCCCCAAACCCAAACTCAACACCAAACCCAAACTCAACACCAAACCCAAACTCAACACTTAACCCGAACTCAAACTCAAATCCAAACTCAACCTGATGCCAAACTCAACTCAAACCCAAATCAATCCAAAATCCAAGCTCAAACCCAAACCAAAACCCAAACTCAACTCCAAACCCAAAGTCAACCCCAAACCCAAACTCAGCCCCAAACGCAAACTCAACCCCAAACCCAAACTCATCCCAAAACCCAAAATTAACCTCAAACCCAAACTCAACCGTAACTCAACCCAAAATCCAAACTCAACCCCAACACCAAACTCAACCCCAAATCCAAACACAACCTCAAACCAACACTCAAACTCAACCCAAAACCCAACTCAACCCCAAACACAAACTCAACCCCAAACCAAACTCAACCCAAAACCCAAACTGAGCCCCAAACCCAAACTCAACCCAAAACCAAAGTCACTCCAAACCCAAATTCAACGCCAAACTCAACCCTAACCCAAAACTCAACACCAAACCCAAACTCAAACCCAAAGCCAAACTCAACCCAAAACCCAACTCAGCCCCAAACCCAAACTCAACCCCAAACCCAAACTCAACCTCAAATTCAACCCAAAACTCAAACTCAACCCAAGATCAAAGCCAAACACAAACTCAACCTCAAACCCAAACTCAAGACCAAACCCAAACTCAACGCCAAACCCAAACTCAGCCCAAACCCAATCTCAACCCAAACCCAAATTCAACTCCAAACTCAAACTCAACCCCAAACCCAAACTGAAATTCAACACAAAATCCAAACACAACCCGAAATCCAAAACCCAAACTCAACCCCAAACACAAAACCCAAACTAAAATCCAAACCCAAACTCAACCCAAAACCCAAACTCACCCCCAAACACAAACTTAACCTCATACCCAAACTCAACCCCTAACCCAAACTCAATTCAAAACCTAAACTCTACCCCAAACCCAAGCTCAACTCCAAACCCAAGCTCAACCCCAAATGCAAACTCATCCCAAAACCCAGAATCAACCCCAAACCCAAACTCATCCCAAAACCCAAACTCAAACTCAACCCCAAACTCAACCCAAAACCCAACCTCAGCCCCAAACCCAAACTCAACACCAAACCCAAACTCAACACCAAACCCAAACTCAACACTTAACCCGAACTCAAACTCAAATCCAAACTCAACCTGATGCCAAACTCAACTCAAACCCAAATCAATCCAAAATCCAAGCTCAAACCCAAACCAAAACCCAAACTCAACTCCAAACCCAAAGTCAACCCCAAACCCAAACTCAGCCCCAAACGCAAACTCAACCCCAAACCCAAACTCATCCCAAAACCCAAAATTAACCTCAAACCCAAACTCAACCGTAACTCAACCCAAAATCCAAACTCAACCCCAACACCAAACTCAACCCCAAATCCAACCACAACCTCAAACTCAACACAAAACCCAAACTGAGCCCCAAACCCAAACTCAACCCAAAACCAAACTCAATCCGAAGCCAAACTCAACCCCAAACCCAAGCTCAACCCCAAACCCAAAGTCAACCCCACCAAAATCAACCATGAATCCAAACACAACCTCAAACTCAACACAAAACCCAAACTGAGACCCAAACCCAAACTCAACCCAAAACCAAATTCACCCCCAACCCAAATTCAACCCCAAACTCAACCCTAACCCAAAACGCAACACAAAACCCAAACTCAAACACAAAGCCAAACTCAACCCCAATCCCAAACTCAACCCAAAACCCAACCTCAGCCCCAAACCCAAACTCAACACCAAACCCAAACTCAGCCCCAAACCCCAAACTCAACACCAAACCCAAAACCCAAACTGAACTCCAAACCCAACCTCAACCCCTTACCCCAAACTCAACCCAAACCCAAACTCAACCCGAAGCCAAACTCAACTCAAACACAAACTCAATCCAAAATCCAAGCTCAAACGCAAACCCAAAACCCAAACTCAACCCCAAACCCAAACTCAGCCCCAACCCCAAACTCAACACCAAACCCAAACTCAGCCCCAACCCCAAACTCAACACCAAACCCAAACTCAGCCCCAACCCCAAACTCAACACCAAACCCAAACTCAGCCCCAACCCCAAACTCAACACCAAACCCAAACTCAACACCAAACCCATACTCAACACTTAACACAACTCAACCCTAAATCCAAACTCAATGCAAAACCCAAACTGAGCTCCAAATCCAAAAGCAACCCCAAACCCATCTCACCCCAAACCCAACCCTAACCCAAAACTTAGCATCAAACCCAAACTCAACCCCAAACCCAAACTCAACACCAAACCCAAACTCAACACAAAACCCAAACTCAACCTCAAACTCAACCCCAAACCCAAACTCAACCCCAATCTCAACTCAAAACCCAAACTCAACCCCAAACCCTATCTCAACCCAAAACACAATATCAACCACAAATTCAACCCTAACCCAAAACTTAACACCAAACCCAAACCCAAACTCTACCCCAAACCCAAACTCACCACCAAACCCAAACTCAACACCAAACCCAAACTCAACCGAAAACACAAACTCAATCCCAATCGCAATCTCAACGCAAAATCCCAACTCAAACGCAAACTCAAACTAAACCCCAAACCCAAACTCAACCCAAACCTAAACTCAACAATAACCCAAACTCAACCCCAAACCCAAACCTAAACTCAACAAAAACCCAAACTCAACCCCAAACCCAAACCTAAACTCAACAAAAACCCAAACTCAACCCCAAACCCAAACTCAACCCCAAACGCCAAACCCAAAATTCAACCCCAGATCCAAAACCCAAACTGAACCTCAAATCCAAACTCAACCCCAAACCCAAAATCAACAACAAACAACACACAAAACCCATCCCAATCCCAAACGCAACCCTAATCTCAACCCAAATCCCAAACACAATCCCAAACCCAAACTCAACCCAAACCCAAACACCACTAAAACCCACACTCAACCCCAATCTCAACCCAAAACCTAAACTCAACCCCAAACCTAATCTTAAACCCAAACCCAAACTCAGCCCAAAACCCAAACTCAACACAAACCCAAACTCAACCAAAAACCCAAACTCAACCCTAATCGTAATCTCAACCCAAAATCCCAACTCAAACACAAACCCAAACTGAACCCCAACCCAAACTCAGCCCAAATCCAAACACAGCCCAAATCCAAACTCAGCCCAAATGCAAACACAGCCCAAATCCAAACTCAGCCCAAATGCAAACACAGCCCAAATCCAAACTCAGCCGAAGCGCAAACTCAACCCCAAACCCAAACTCAACCCAAATCCAAAACCCAAAATTCAACCCCAGATCCAAAACCCAAACTGAACTCCAAACCCAAACTCAATCCCAAACCCAAAGTCAACCACAAACACACACACCAAACCCAAACTCAACCCAAATCCCAAACTCAACCCCAAACCCAAAATCAACCCAAACCCAAACACAACTCCAAACCCACACTCAACCCCAATCTCAACCCAAAACCCAAACTCAACCCAAAACCCAAACTCAACCCCAAACCCAAACTCAACCCCAAACCCAAACTCAACCCAAACCCAAACTCAAGCCCAGACCCAAAATCCAAACTGAACTCCAAACCCAAACTCAACCCAAACCCAACTCAAAATCCAAGCTCCACCCCAAACCCAAAACCCGAACTCAACTCCAAACCCCAAACCCAAACTGAACTCCAAACCCAAACTCAACCCCAAACCCAAACTCAACCCCAAACCCAAACTCAACCCCAAACCCAAACTCAACCCCAAACCCAAACTCAACCCCAAGCCCAAACTCAACCCCAAACCCAAACTCAACCCCAAACCCAAAACCCAAATGAACCCCAAACTCAAACTCAACCCCAAATCTAAACTCAACCCCAAACTCCAACTCAACCCCAAACTGAACCCAAAACCCAAACTCCATCACAAACCTAAACTCAACCCCAAACCCAAACTCAACCACAAATCCAAACTAAACCCAAAACCAAACTCAACCCCAAACCCAAACTCAACCCAAAATCCAAACTCAACCCCAAACCTAAACTCAACCCCAAACCCAAACTCAACCACAAATCCAAACTAAACCCAAAACCAAACTCAACCCCAAACCCAAACTCAACCCAAACCCAAACTCAACCCCAAACCCAAAATCCAAACTGAACTCCAAACCCAAACTCAACCCCAAACCCAAACTCAACCCCAAACCCAAAATCCAAACTCAACACCAAACCCAAACTCAACCCAAACCCAAACTCAACCCCAAACCCAAACTCAACCCCAAACCCAAAATCCAAACTGAACTCCAAACCCAAACTCAACCCAAACCCAAACTCAACCCCAAACCCAAACTCAACCCCAAACCCAAAATCCAAACTGAACTCCAAACCCAAACTCAACCCAAACCCAAACTCAACCCCAAACCCAAACTCAACCCCAAACCCAAACTCAACCCCAAACCCAAACTCAACCCCAAACCCAAACTCAACCCCAAACCCAAACTCAACCCCAAACCCAAAACTCAAACTGAACTCCAAACCCAAACTCATCCCGAAACCTTTTGCTTGATATGAGGTTCTGTAGACAATGGCATCTCCTCCTCTCTCTCAATCTCTCTCTGTCTTTCTTCCTCTCTGTCTCTCTATCTCTCTCTTCCTTCTCTTTGTGTCTCTCTGTCTCTCTTGCTGTCTCTCTTTCTCTCCCTGTCTCTCCCTGTCTCTCTTTCTCTCCCTGTCTCTCTTTCTCTCCCTGTCTCTCTTTCTCTCTCCCTGTCTCTCTCTCTCTCTCCCTGTCTCCATTTCTTTGTCTCTGTCTTTCTTTTTATCACTTTTTGTGTGCTGTCTCTCCTTCTCTTTCCCCTTGGCTCTCTAGCTATCCCTGTGTGTGCCTCTCTCTGTGTCACTGTCTCTCTCTCTGTCACTGCCTGCCTCTATCCCTCGCTCTATCCCCGTCTCTCTTGCGCTCACCCGCTCTCTCTGTCTCTATCTATCTTTCTCTCTCCCTCTCTCATTGTCTCTCTTTCTCGGTCTCTCTCTCTCTCTGCCTGTCTGTCTGCCTCCCCTTCTATCACTCTCTCCCTGCCTCTATCTATCTCTCTCCCTCTGTCCCTCTTTATTCTTTTATATCTGTCTTTCACTCTTTATCGCTCTCCCTCTGCCTGTCTCCTTCTTGATCTCTCTCTCTGTGTCTCTGTCCATCTCTCTCTATCCCTCTATCTCTCTCTCTCTCTCTCTCTCTCTCTCTCTCTCTCTAACTGATTGTCTGCCTCTCTCTCTCTATCATTTTCTCTATGTCTCTATCCATCTCACTCTCACCACCCCTCTCACCGTGTCCAAGTTAAAGGGTTCGCACTCAGTCAGAGTGTTAGATCAGGGTGTTGGAACTGCTTTTGGCTCAGACTGTTTCCAGACCTGAGGCTCAGTTTATGTCAGTGTGGGACAGGACGCCTGAGTGTCTGGCTAATGTTGGAGTGCAGACAGCGGCAGTGTTGAAAGGACCTGTGCAGGCTTGGTGGGGCAGATCACTCCCCGTAGCTGTGAGCCTCTGTAAAACAGGGTAACAGCCTAGTCAGCCTGGATTCCATACCATCCTCCAGCTGTCTCTCTCTCTCTCTCCATTTCTTTTTCCCTCTCTGTGTCTCCCTCTGTCTCTCCATCTCTCTCTCCCTCCATCTCTCTCTCCCCCATCTCTCTGTCTCTCTTTCTCTCTGTCTCTCTCCCTCCATCTCTCTGTCTCTTTCTCTCTGTCTCTCTCCCTCCATCTCTCTGTCTCTCTTTCTCTCTGTCTCTCTCCCTCCATCTCTCTGTCTCACTTTCTCTCTGTCTCTATCCCTCCATCTCTCTGTCTCTCTTTCTCACTGTCTCTCTCCCTCCATCTCTCTGTCTCTCTTTCTCTCTGTCTCTCTCCCTCCATCTCTCTGTCTCTCTGTCTCTCTCCCTCCATCTCTCTGTCTCTCTGTCTCTCTGTCTCTCTCCCTCCATCTCTCTGTCTCTCTTTCCCTCTGTCTCTCTCCCTCCATCTCTCTGTCTCTCTTTCTCTCTGTCTCTCTCCCTCCATCTCTCTGTCTCTCTGTCTCTCTTTCTCTCTCCCTCCATCTCTCTGTCTCTCTGTCTCTCTTTCTCTCTCCCTCCATCTCTCTGTCTCTCTTCCTCTCTGCCTCTCTCTCCCATCCCTCTGTCTCTTTTCCTCTCTGTCTCTCTTTCTCTCTTTCTCTCTGTCTCTCTCCCTCCATCTCTCTGTCTCTCTTTCTCTCTGACTCTCTCCCTCCATCTCTCTGTCTCTCTTTCTCTCTCCCTCCATCTCTCTGTCTCTCTTCCTCTCTGCCTCTCTCTCCCATCTCTCTGTCTCTCTTCCTCTCTGTCTCTCTTTCTCTCTTTCTCTCTGTCTCTCTCCCTCCATCTCTCTGTCTCTCTTTCTCTCTCCCTCCATCTCTCTGTCTCTCTGTCTCTCTTTCTCTCTCCCTCCATCTCTCTGTCTCTCTCTCTCTCTGCCTCTCTTCCTCCATTTCTCTGTCTCCCTTTCTTACTGTCTCTCTGTCTCTGTCTCTCTGTCTCTCTCTGTCTCTCTCTCTCCCTGTCTCTCTCTTTCTGTCTCTCTTTTTCCCTCTGTCTCTCTGTCTCTCTTTCCCTCTGTTTCTCTGTCTCTCTCTCTGTCTCTCTTTCTCTCTCCCACCATCTCTCTGTCTCTCTTTCCTTCTGTCTCTTTTTTTCTCTGTCACTCTGTCTCTGTCTCTCTGTCTCTCTCTGTCTCTCTCTGTCTCTCTCTCTCCTTCCCTCTGTCTCTCTTTCTGTCTCTCTTTTTCCCTCTGTCTCTCTGTCTCTCTCTCTCCCTGTCTCTCTCTCTCTCTCTCTCTCTCTCTGTCTCTCTGTCTCTCTCTCTATGTCTCTCTTTCTCTCTCTGTCTCTCTCTTTCTCTCTCACCATCTCTCTATCTCTCTTTCTCTTTCTGTCCCAATGCCTCTCTTTCTCTCCCCCCCGCTGCCTCTTTCTGTCTTTGTCTGACTCCCTCTCTCTTTCCCTCCCTCTGTCTCTCTCTCTCCATCTTTCCTGCCTCATGCGTCTCACTCTCTCCCCACCTCTCCCTCTGTCCCTACGTCTCTCTCTGCCTCCCTCCCTCCCTCTCTCTCCCTCCCTCTCTCTACTCTCTCTCTCTCTCTCTCTCTCTCTATCTCGGGAGGTAACCAGAGAGTTGGGGTGGTGAGGGGGGTGGGAGATGGGGAGAATTATTGTTTATAAACACAGCGAGTTGTGATCTGGAAGGCGCTGCCTGAAAGGGCGGTGGGAGCAGATTCAATAGGAACTTTCAAAAGGGGGGGGGGGGGGGGTGGGTGGGGGGGGGGGGGGGGTGGAAATGGGTAAATAGTTGAAGGGGAAAAAATTTGCAGGGGTATGGGGGGGACTGTGGGGCAAGAACAGAGGAGAGAGTGTGGGGACTAAGTGGGTAGATCTTTTAAAGAGCCAGCACAGACAGGATTGGCTGACTGATCTCCTTTCTCATACATGTGCTGTATCTTTCTGAGAGAATGGCAGAGTATCATAAAGATGGAAGAGGCAGATAAAGAGATACAGAGATTGAAAATGAGATACAGGGAGAGAGAGAGAGACAGAGAGAGAGAGAGAGAGAGAGAGAGAGACAGAGAGACAGAGAGAATGAGGCAAAATCAGTCACTGCCTGAGGATTAAAAGCTGCTGTGAGCATATTAAACCTGGATGCTTTGCCTTGTTTTCCTGCCAATGAATTTCTACAGAACAAGCAGCAACAGATCTGAGAGACACCAGATTTCAAAGAGAGATTAAACAGGCAGCCAAGTGGCCTGGGTATAGAGAGAACGTGGTGATTCAGTCCAGAGAAATGATGGTGTTTGAGCATGTGTGAGCCTGCCTGTGTGTGTGTGTCACTGTGTGAGTGTGTGTGTGTGTGTGTGTGTGTGTGTGTGTGTGAGAGAATGTGCAAGTGTGTGAGCCTGTGTGTGTGTGTGTGTGTGAGCCTGTGTGTGTGAGTGAGCCTGTGCATGTGTGTGTGTGTGTGTGTGTGAGTGTGTGTGTGTGTGTGTGTGTGTGAGAGAATGTGCAAGTGTGTGAGCCTGTGTGTGTGTGTGTGTGTGAGCCTGTGTGTGTGAGTGAGCCTGTGCATGTGTGTGTGTGTGTGAGTGTGTGTGTGTGTGTGTGTGTGTGTGTGAGAGAATGTGCAAGTGTGTGAGCCTGTGTGTGTGTGTGTGTGTGTGAGCCTGTGTGTGTGAGTGAGCCTGTGCATGTGTGTGTGTGTGTTTGTGGGTCTGTGTCTTTGCACATGTGTGTGAACCTTTGTGTGTATATGAGAGAGTTTGTGTGCGTGAGCTTGTGTGTGTCTGTGTGTTTGTATGTGAGAGAGAGAGAGAATGTGTGTGTGTGTGTGCGTGTCACTGTGTGAGTGTGTGTGTGAGTCTGTGTCTGTATATGTGTTGTGTGTCTCCCTCTCTCACTCTCTGAGTGTCTTTGTGACCCTGTGAGTGTGTGCGTCTGTGTGTATGTATGTGTCTCTGTGTGAATGTGTCTGTGTGCAAGATTGTGTCTGTGTGAGACTGTGTATGAATTTATGTATGTGTGTGTGTGAATATGTCTGTGTGGGATTGTGTCTGTGATATTGTGCCTGTGTGAGATTGTGTCTGTGTGGGATTGTGTCTGTGTGAGATTGTGTCTGTGTGAATCTGTTTCTGTGTGAGATTATGTCTGTGTGATATTGTGTCTGTGTGAATCTGTTTCTGTGTGAGATTGTGTCTGTGTGGGATTGTGTCTGTGTGGGATTGTGTCTGTGTGGGATTGTGTCTGTGTGAGATTATGTCTGTGTGGGATTGTGTCTGTGTGAGATTGTGTCTGTGTGATATTGTGTCTGTGTGAATCTGTCTCTGTGTGAGATTGTGTCTGTGTGGGATTGTGTCTGTGTGGGATTGTGTCTGTGATATTGTTCCTGTGTGAGATTGTGTCTGTGTGAGATTGTGTCTGTGTGAGATTGTGTCTGTGTGAGATTATGTCTGTGTGAGATTATGTCTGTGTGATATTGTGTCTGTGTGAATCTGTCTCTGTGTGAGATTGTGTCTGTGTGGGATTGTGTCTGTGTGGGATTGTGTCTGTGATATTGTTCCTGTGTGAGATTGTGTCTGTGTGAGATTGTGTCTGTGTGAGATTATGTCTGTGTGAGATTATGTCTGTGTGATATTGTGTCTGTGTGAATCTGTTTCTGTGTGAGATTGTGTCTGTGTGGGATTGTGTCTGTGTGGGATTGTGTCTGTGATATTGTGTCTGTGTGATATTGTGTCTGTGTGAATCTGTTTCTGTGTGATATTGTGTCTGTGTGGGATTGTGTCTGTGTGAGATTATGTCTGTGTGGGATTGTGTCTGTGTGGGATTGTGTCTGTGTGGGATTGTGTCTGTGTGAGATTATGTCTGTGTGGGATTGTGTCTGTGTGAGATTATGTCTGTGTGGGATTGTGTCTGTGTGGGATTGTGTCTGTGTGAGATTATGTCTGTGTGGGATTGTGTCTGTGTGAGATTGTGTCTGTGTGGGATTGTGTCTGTGTGGGATTGTGTCTGTGTGAATCTGTTTCTGTGTGATATTGTGTCTGTGTGGGATTGTGTCTGTGTGGGATTGTGTCTGTGTGGGATTGTGTCTGTGTGGGATTGTGTCTGTGTGAGATTGTGTCTGTGTGAGATTATGTCTGTGTGAGATTATGTCTGTGTGATATTGTGTCTGTGTGAATCTGTCTCTGTGTGAGATTGTGTCTGTGTGGGATTGTGTCTGTGTGGGATTGTGTCTGTGATATTGTTCCTGTGTGAGATTGTGTCTGTGTGAGATTGTGTCTGTGTGAGATTGTGTCTGTGTGAGATTATGTCTGTGTGAGATTATGTCTGTGTGATATTGTGTCTGTGTGAATCTGTCTCTGTGTGAGATTGTGTCTGTGTGGGATTGTGTCTGTGTGGGATTGTGTCTGTGAGATTGTGTCTGTGTGAGATTGTGTCTGTGTGAGATTATGTCTGTGTGAGATTATGTCTGTGTGATATTGTGTCTGTGTGAATCTGTTTCTGTGTGAGATTGTGTCTGTGTGGGATTGTGTCTGTGTGGGATTGTGTCTGTGATATTGTGTCTGTGTGATATTGTGTCTGTGTGAATCTGTTTCTGTGTGATATTGTGTCTGTGTGGGATTGTGTCTGTGTGAGATTATGTCTGTGTGGGATTGTGTCTGTGTGGGATTGTGTCTGTGTGGGATTGTGTCTGTGTGAGATTGTGTCTGTGTGAGATTGTGTCTGTGTGAGATTATGTCTGTGTGAGATTATGTCTGTGTGATATTGTGTCTGTGTGAATCTGTCTCTGTGTGAGATTGTGTCTGTGTGGGATTGTGTCTGTGTGGGATTGTGTCTGTGATATTGTTCCTGTGTGAGATTGTGTCTGTGTGAGATTGTGTCTGTGTGAGATTGTGTCTGTGTGAGATTATGTCTGTGTGAGATTATGTCTGTGTGATATTGTGTCTGTGTGAATCTGTCTCTGTGTGAGATTGTGTCTGTGTGGGATTGTGTCTGTGTGGGATTGTGTCTGTGATATTGTGCCTGTGTGAGATTGTGTCTGTGTGAGATTGTGTCTGTGTGAGATTGTGCCTGTGTGAATCTGTTTCTGTGTGAGTGCGTGTGTATCTGTCTTGTGTGAGTGTGCATGTGCAAATATGTGCATATGTAGGTGTGTATGAGTGATGCTCCACCGATCGCAGATCATATATTTATCCCCATGAAGTATTAATGCTTCATGGGGCATGATTAATGGTTCAGCTCTACAGAATATTTAATGAGATAGATTGATGGGGCGGGCATTAGAAGGGGCATGGTTTAACAGGAGCAGTATTAATGGGGCAGGGTTTAAAAGGAGCAGTATTAATGAGGGAGGGTTTAACAGGAGCAGTATTAATGGGGGAGGGGTTTAACAGGAGCAGTATTAATGGGGGAGGGGTTTAACAGGAGCAGTATTAATGGGTGGAGGGTTTAACAGGAGCAGTATTAATGGGGGAGGGGTTTAACAGGAGCAGTATTAATGGGTGGAGGGTTTAACAGGAGCAGTATTAAGGGAGAAGGGTTTAACAGGAGCACTATTAATGGAGGAGGATTTAACAGGAGCAGTATTCATGGGGGAGGGGTTAATGAGAGCAGGGTGAATGGGGGAGGGTTTAACAGGAGCAGTACTAATGGGGGAGGGTTTAACAGGAGCAGTATTAATGGGGGAGTGTTTAACAGGAGCAGTATTAATGGGGGAGGGTTTCACATTAGCAGTATTAATGGGGGAGGGTTTAACAGGAGCAGTATTAATGGGGGGAGGGTTTAACATGAGCAGTATTAATGGGGAAGTGTTTAACAGGAGCAGTATTAATGGGGGGAGGATTTAACAGGAGCAGTATTAATGGGGGAGGGTTTAACAGGAGCAGTATTAGTGGGGGAGGGTTTCACATGAGCAGTATTAATGGGGAGGGTTTAACAGGAACAGTATTAATGGGGGGAGGGTTTAACATGAGCAGTATTAATGGGGAAGTGTTTAACAGGAGCAGTATTAATGGGGGGAGGATTTAACAGGAGCAGTATTAATGGGGGAGGGTTTAACAGGAGCAGTATTAGTGGGGGAGGGTTTCAGATGAGCAGTATTAATGGGGAGGGTTTAACAGGAACAGTATTAATGGGGGGAGGGTTTAACATGAGCAGTATTAATGGGGAAGGGTTTAACAGGAGCAGTATTAATGGGGGGAGGATTTAACAGGAGCAGTATTAAGGGGGAAGTGTTTAACATGAGCAGTATTAATGGGGGAGGGTTTAACAGGAGCAGTATTAATGGGGGAGGGCTTAACAGGAGCAGTATTAATGGGGAGGGGTTTAACAGGAGCAGTATTAATGGGGGGAGGGTTTAACAGGAGCATTATTAATGGGGGGAGGGTTTAACAGGAGCAGTATTAATGGGGGAGTGTTTAACAGGAATAGTGTTAACAGGGGAGAGTTTAACAGGAGCAGTATTAATGGGGGAGTGTTTAACAGGAGCAGTATTAATGGGGGACGGGTTCACAGGAGCAGTATTAATGTGCGAGGCGTTAACTGGAGCAGTATTAACGGGGAGGGTTTAACAGGTACAGTATTAACGGGGGAGGGTTTAACAGGAGCAGTATTAATGGGGGAGGGTTTAACAGGAGCAGTATTAACAGGGGTGGGTTTAACAGGAGCAGTATTAATGGGGGGGGCGAGTTTAACAGGAGCAGTATTAATGGGGAGTGTTTAACAGGAGCAGTATTAATGGGGGAGGGTTTAACAGGAGCAATATTAACAGGGGGAGGGGTTAACAGGAGCATTATTAATGCGGGAGGGGTTAACAGGAGCAGTATTAATGGGGAGGCGTTAATGGGAGTAGGATGAACGGGGAGAGGTTAACAGGAGCTATATTAATCTGGGAGGGTTTAGCAGGAGCGGTATTAACGGGAGAGGATTTAACAGGAGCAGTATTGATGGTGGAGTGTTTAACAGGAGTAGTATTAATGGAGGAGAAGTTTAACAGGAGCAGTGTTAACGGGGGAGGGTTTAACAGGAGCTCTATTAATGGGGAGTTTTTAACAGGAGCAGTATTAATGGGGGAGGGTTTAACAGGAGCAGTATTAATGGGGGAGGGGTTAATGAGAGCAGGATGAATGGGGGAGGGTTTAACAGGAGCAGTATTAATGGGGGAGGGGTTAACAGGGGCAGTATTAATGGGGGAGGCATTAACAGGAGCAGTATTAATTGTGGGAGTGGTTAGTGGGAGCAGTATTAATGGGGAAGCGTTAATGAGAGTAGGATGAATAGGGGACGGGTTAACAGGAACAGTATTAATGGGGAGAGTGTTTAACAGGAGCAGTATTAATGGGAGGAGGGGTTAACTGGAGCAGTATTACTGGGGGAGGGGTTAACAGGAGCAGTATTAATGGGGGGAGGTGTTAACAGGAGCAGTATTAATGGGGGTGGGGTTAACAGGAGCAGTATTAATGCAGCGAGAGGTTAACAGGAGAAGCATTGATGAAGGGAGGGGTTAACCGAGCAGTGTTAATGGGGGGAGGTGTTTACAGGAGCAGTATTAATGGGGGAGGGGTTAACAGGAGCAGTATTAACGGGGAGGGGTTAACAGGAGCAGTATTAATGCAGCGAGGGGTTAATAGGAGCAGCATTAATAGGGGGAGGTGTTTACAGGAGCAGTATTAATGCGGGATGGGGTTAACAGGAGCCGTATTAACGGGGGGAGGTGTTTACAGGAGTAGTATTAATGCGGTGTGGGGTTAACAGGAGCAGTATTAATGGGAGAGGGGTTAAGAGGAGCAGTATTAATGCAGCGAGGGTTCAATAAGAGCAGCATTAATGGGGGGAGGGGTTAACAGGAGCAGTATTAACGGGGAGGGGTTAACAGGAGCAGTATTAATGCAGCGAGGGGTTAATAGGAGCAGCATTAATGGGGGGAGGTGTTTACAAGAGCAGTATTAATGCGGTGTGGGGTTAACAGGAGCAGTATTAATGGGAGAGGGGTTAAGAGGAGCAGTATTAATGCAGCGAGGGTTCAATAAGAGCAGCATTAATGGGGGGAGGGGTTAACAGGAGCAGTATTAACGGGGAGGGGTTAACAGGAGCAGTATTAATGCAGCGAGGGGTTAATAGGAGCAGCATTAATGGGGGGAGGTGTTTACAAGAGCAGTATTAATGCGGGATGGGGTTAACAGGAGCAGTATTAATGGGAGAGGGGTTAAGAGGAGCAGTATTAATGCAGCGAGGGTTCAATAAGAGCAGCATTAATGGGGGGAGGGGTTAACAGGAGCAGTATTAACGAGGAGGGGTTAACAGGAGCAGTATTAATGCAGCGAGGGGTTAATAGGAGCAGCATTAATGGGGGGAGGTGTTTACAGGAGCAGTATTAATGCGGGATGGGGTTAACAGGAGCAGTATTAATGGGAGAGGGGTTAAGAGGAGCAGTATTAATGCAGCGAGGGTTTAATAAGAGCAGCATTAATGGGGGGAGGGGTTAACAGGAGCAGTATTAATGGGGAGAGGGGTTAACAGGAGCAGTATTAATGGGGAGAGGGGTTAACAGGAGCAGTATTAATGGGGAGAGGGGTTAACAGGAGCAGTATTAATTGGTCTCTCTTCAACACTCACTCTCTAATAGGGTCACGTTCTCACTCTGTGTCTCCCTGTCTCTCTCTCTCCATTCTCTCTTTCTCAGTCTCCATCACTCAATAACTTTGACAGGGTCACAGACTCACTCTGCCTGTCTCTCACCCTTACTCTCTCTGTTTCTCCCTCTCTCTCTCTCCTTCCAACCCTGTCACTTTCTAACTATCTCTGGTATACTCTACACCCCTCACTGTTAAACAGGGAGACAGAGAGAGACAGGGATTGACAGACTGTCAAAGTGAGTGTAATACACACACATGGCTGCATAGACTCCTCTCCCACACACACACACACACACACACACACACATGCACACACAGACACATAGACATACAGCTACAGACAGCCAGACACTCGGGCACGCTCACACACATACAACCAAACATGCACACACACACAGGCATACAGCTACATACACAGTCACACACATGAACAGACAGACACACACACTCACACAGACAGACACACACACTCACACACAGGCATACAGCCACACACACAGTCAAACATATGAACAGACAGACACACACACTCACACAGACAGACACACACACTCACACACAGGCATACAGCCACACACACAGTCACACACATGAACAGACAGACACATACACTCACAGACACAGACATATAGCCACACACACACACACACACATACAGCTACAGACAGCCAGACACACGGACACGCTCACACACACAGGCATACAGCCACATACACAGTCACACACATGAACAGACAGACACACACACTCACACACAGGCATACAGCCACACACACAGTCACACACATGAACAGACAGACACACACACTCACAGACACAGACATATAGCCACACACACACACACACATAGACATACAGCTACAGACAGCCAGACACATGGACACGCTCACACACATAGACACACAGCCACAGGCAGCCAGGCACAAACACACAGACACACACATGCACACGCACACAGACATACAGCATGAACATACAATCACACACGTGAACAGACAGACACGCAGACAAACAGAGAGCCACACGCACACTCGCACACACAGACACATGTGCACACACACTCACTTACATGTGCACACACACAGATGCACAGGGTTACACATGCATGCGCACACACACACACACACACACACACACACACAGCTTTACAAACACACACACACACACACACACGGACAAATATACATACACACACACCGACACGCACACACACACGGACACACGTCCACACCAGCAGGCTGTGTGGACACTGGTTGAACTTGGCAGAATAGATATCCTGCAGTAGAAATATTCCATGCACTACTAACAAGAGTGCAAGTGTAGAGACTACCATCAACACCAGTGAGAATATTCAGCATCTGCTTAAAATTAGTGACAGTGGCAACCAGAACTTGTGGTTATACATTTAAAAATATCGCAAGATAACTCAAAGGGGTGTAATTAAAAACCAGAGTTCAGCTAGAGGAGAGAGAGAGAGGGAGAGAGAGAGAGAGAGAGGGTGCCGGAGAGATTCAGGGAGGGATTACCAGATCCTGAGGCGCCCAGGCAGCTGAAGGCCCGGCCACCGATGGTGGAGAGATAAGAATCGGAGAGGGATGTGCGAGAGGCTGGAATTGGAGGAGAGCAGAGGCTTCAGAGGGCCGTAGGGGGTTGGAGGGGGTTACAGAGAGAGGGAGGGGTGTAGGGGCTGGAGGAGGTTACAGAGATAGGGAGGGGTGTAGGGGCTGGAGGGGTTACAGAGATTGGGAGCGGTGTAGGGGCTGGAGGAGGTTACAGAGATAGGGAGGGGTGTAGGGGCTGGAGGAGGTTACAGAGATAGGGAGGGGTGTAGGGGCTGGAGGAGGTTACAGAGATAGGGAGGGTTGTAGGGGGCTGGAGGAGGTTACAGAGATAGGGAGGGTTGTAGGGGCTGGAGGGGTTACAGAGATAGGGAGGGGTGTAGGGGCTGGAGGAGGTTACAGAGATAGGGAGGGTTGTAGGGGCTGGAGGAGGTTACAGAGATAGGGAGGGTTCTACGGGCTGGAGGAGGTTACAGAGATAGGGAGGGTGTAGGGGCTGGAGGAGGTTACAGAGATAGGGAGGGGTGTAGGGGGCTGGAGGAGGTTACAGAGAGAGGCAGGGGTGTAGGGGCTGGAGGAGGTTACAGAGATACGGAGGGTTGTAGGGGCTGGAGGAGGTTACAGAGTTAGGGAGGGGTGTAGGAGCTGGAGGAGGTTACAGAGATAGGGAGGGGTATAGGGGCTGGAGGTGGTTACAGAGATAGGGAGGGTTGTAGGGGTGGGAGGGGGTTACAGAGATAGGGAGGGTTGTAGGGGGCTGGAGGAGGTTACAAAGATAGGGAGGGTTGTAGGGGCTGGAGGAGGTTACAGAGATAGGGAGGAGTGTAGGAGCTGGAGGAGGTTACAGAGTTAGGGAGGGGTGTAGGGACTGGAGGAGGTTACAGAGATAGGAGGGGTTGTAGGGGTTGGAGGAGGTTACAGAGATAGGGAGGGGTGTAGGGGACTGGAGGAGGTTACAGAGATAGGGAGGGGTGTAGGAACTGGAGGAGGTTACAGTGATAGGGAGGGTTGTAGGGGCTGGAGGAGTTTACAGAGATAGGGAGGGGTGAAGGGGCTGGAGGAGGTTACAGAGATAGGGAGGGGTGTAGGGGCTGGAGGAGGTTACAGAGATAGGGAGGGGTGTAGGGGTTGGAGGACATTACAGAGATTGAGAGGGGTGTAGGGGCTGGAGGAGGTTACAGAGTTAGGGAGTGTGTAGGGGGCTGGAGGAGGTTACAGAGATAGGGAGGGTTGTCAGGGGCTGGAGGAGGTTACAGAGATAGCGAGGGTTGTAGGGACTGGAGGAGGTTACAGAGATAGGGAGCGGTGTAGGAGCTGGAGGAGGTTACAGAGATAGGGAGGAGTGTAGGGGCTGGAGGTGGTTACAGAGATAGGGAGGGTTGTAGGGGCTGGAGGGGGTTACAGAGATAGGGAGAGTTGTAGGGGGCTGGAGGAGGTTACAGAGATGCGGAGGGTTGTAGGGGCTGGAGGAGGTTACAGACATAGGGAGGGATGTAGGGGCTGGCGGAGGTTACAGAGATAGGGAGGAGTGCAGGGGCTGGAGGAGGTTACAGAGTTAGGGAGGGGTGTAGGGACTGGAGGAGGTTACAGAGATAGGGAGGGGTGTAGGGGCTGGAGGAGGTTACAGAGATAGGGAGGGGTGTAGGGGCTGGAGGAGGTTACAGTGATAGGGAGGGGTGTAGGGGCTGGAGGAGGTTACAGTGATAGGGAGGGTTGTAGGGGCTGGAGGAGGTTACAGAGATAGGGAGGGGTGTAGGGGTTGGAGGAGGTTACAGAGATAGGGAGGGTTGTAGGGACTGGAGGAGGTTACAGAGATAGGGAGGGGTGTAGGGGCTGGAGGAGGGTACAGACATAGGGAGGGTTGTAGGGGTTGGAGGAGGTTACAGAGATAGGGATGGTTGTAGGGGTTGGAGGAGGTTACAGAGATAGGGAGGGGTGTAGGGGTTGGAGGAGGTTACAGAGATAGGGAGCGGTGTAGGGGCTGGAGGAGGTTACAGAGATAGGGAGGAGTGTAGGGGTTGGAGGAGGTTACAGAGATAGGGAGGGGTGTAGGGGCTGGAGGAGGTTACAGAGATTGGGAGGGGTGTAGGGGCTGGAGGAGGTTACAGAGATAGGGAGGGTTGTAGGGGCTGGATGGGTTACAGAGATAGGGAAGGTTGTAGGGGCTGGAGGAGCTTACAGAGCTAGGGAGGGGTGTAGGGGTTGGAGGAGGTTACAGAGATAGGGAGGGGTGTAGGGGCTGGAGGAGCTTACAGAGATAGGGAGGGGTGTAGGGGCTGGAGGAGGTTACAGAGATAGGGAGGGTTGTAGGGGCTGGAGGAAGTTACACAGATAGGGAGGGGTGTAGGGCCTGGAGGAGGTTACAGAGATAGGGAGGGGTGTAGGGGCTGGAGGAGGTTACAGAGATAGGGATGGGTGTAGGGGCTGGAGGAGGTTACAGAGATAGGGAGGGGTGTAGGGGCTGGAGGAGGTTACAGAGATAGGGAGGGGTGTAGGGGCTGGAGGAGGTTACAGAGATGGGGAGCGGTGTAGGGGCTGGAGGAGGTTACAGAGATAGGGAGGGGTGTAGGGTCTGGAGGAGGTTACAGAGATAGGGAGGGGTGTAGGGGCTGTAAGAGGTTACAGTGATAGAGAGTGTTGTAGGGGGCTGGAGGAGGTTACAGAGATAGGGAGGGGTGTAGGGGCTGGAGGAGGTTACAGAGATAGGGAGGATTGTAGGTGCTGGAGGAGGTTACAGAGATAGGGAGGGTTGTAGGGACTGGAGGAGGTTACAGAGATAGGGAGGGTTGTAGGGGCTGGAGGAGGTTACAGAGATAGGGAGGGGTGTAGTGGCTGGAGGAGGTTACAGAGATAGGGAGGGTTGTAGGGGCTGGAGGAGGTTACAGAGATAGGGAGGGGTGTATAGGCTGGAGGAGGTTACAGAGATAGGGAGGGGTGTAGGGGCTGGAGGAGGTTACAGAGATAGGGAGGGGTGTAGGGGCTGGAGAAGGTTACAGAGATAGGGAGGGGTGTAGGGGCTGGAGGAGGTTACAGAGATAAGTAGGGTTGTCAGGGGCTGGAGGAGGTTACAGAGAAAGGGACGGGTGTAGGGACTGGAGGAGGTTACAGAGATAGGGAGGGGTGTAGGGGCTGGAGGAGGTTACAGAGATAGGGAGGGGTGTAGGTGCTGGAGGAGGTTACAGAGATAGGGAGGGTTGTAGGGGCTGGAGGAGGTTACAGAGATAGGGAGGGGTGTAGGGGCTGTAAGAGGTTACAGTGATAGAGAGTGTTGTAGGGGGCTGGAGGAGGTTACAGAGATAGGGAGGGGTGTAGGGGCTGGAGGAGGTTACAGAGATAGGGAGGGTTGTCCGGGGCTGGAGGAGGTTACAAAGATAAGGAGGGGTGTAGGGGCTGGAGGAGGTTACAGAGATAGGGAGGATTGTAGGTGCTGGAGGAGGTTACAGAGATAGGGAGGGTTGTAGGGACTGGAGGAGGTTACAGAGATAGGGAGGGTTGTAGGGGCTGGAGGAGGTTACAGAGATAGGGAGGGGTGTAGTGGCTGGAGGAGGTTACAGAGATAGGGAGGGTTGTAGGGGCTGGAGGAGGTTACAGAGATAGGGAGGGGTGTATAGGCTGGAGGAGGTTACAGAGATAGGGAGGGGTGTAGGGGCTGGAGGAGGTTACAGAGATAGGGAGGGGTGTAGGGGCTGGAGAAGGTTACAGAGATAGGGAGGGGTGTAGGGGCTGGAGGAGGTTACAGAGATAGGGAGGGTTGTCAGGGGCTGGAGGAGGTTACAGAGAAAGGGAAGGGTGTAGGGACTGGAGGAGGTTACAGAGATAGGGAGGGGTGTAGGGGCTGGAGGAGGTTACAGAGATAGGGAGGGGTGTAGGTGCTGGAGGAGGTTACAGAGATAGGGAGGGTTGTAGGAGCTGGAGGAGGTTACAGAGATAGGGAGGGGTGTAGGGTCCGGAGGAGGTTACAGAGATAGGGAGGGGTGTAGGGACTGGAGGAGGTTACAGAGATAGCGAGGGGTGTAGGGTCCGGAGGAGATTACAGAGATAGGGAGGGGTGTATAGACTGGAGGAGTTACAGAGATAGGGAGGGGTGTAGGGGCTGGAGGAGGTTACAGAGATAGGGAGGGTTGTCAGGGGCTGGAGGAGGTTACAGAGATAGGGTGGGGTGTAGGGGCTGGAGGAGGTTACAGAGATAGGGAGGGGTGTAGGGGCTGGAGGAGATTACAGAGATAGGGAGGGTTGTCATGGGCTGGAGGAGGTTACAGAGATAGGGAGGGGTGAAGGGGCTCGAGAAGGTTACAGAGATAGGGAGGGTTGTAGGGGGCTGGAGGAGGTTACAGAGATAGGGAGGGGTGTAGGGGGCTGGAGGAAGTTACAGAGATAGGGAGGGGTGTAGGGGCTGGAGGAGGTTACAGAGATAGGGAGGGTTGTAGGGGCTGGAGGAGGTTACAGAGATAGGGAGGGGTGTAAGGGGCTGGAGGAGGTTACAGAGATAGGGAGGGGTGTAGGGGCTGGAGGAGGTTACAGAGATAGGGAGGGGTGTAGAGGCTGGAGGAGTTTACCGAGATAGGGAGGAGTGCAGGGGCTGGAGGAGGTTACAGAGATAGGGAGGGTTGTCAGGGGCTGGAGCGGGTTACAGAGATAGGGAGGGGTGTAGGGGCTGGTGGAGGTTACAGATATAGAGAGGGGTGTAGGGGCTGGAGGAGGTTACAGAGATAGAGAGGGTTGTTGCGGCTGGAGGAGGTTGCAGAGATGCGGAGGGGTGTAGGGGCTGGAGAAGGTTACAGAGATAGGGAGGGGTGTAGGGAATGGAGGAGGTTACAGAGATAGGGAGGGGTGTAGGGGCTGGAGGAGGTTACAGAGATAGGAAGGGATGTAGGGACTGGAGGAGGTTACAGAGATAGAGAGGGTTGTAGCGGCTGGATTAGGTTACAGAGATAGGGAGGGGTGTAGGGAATGGAGGAGGTTACAGAGATAGGGAGGGGTGTAGGAGCTGGAGGAGGTTACAGAGATAGGGAGGGTTGTAGGGGCTGGAGGAGGTTACAGAGATAGGGAGGGTTGTCAGGGGCTGGAGCAGGTTACAGAGATAGGGAGGGGTGTAGGGGCTGGAGGAGGTTACAGAGATAGGGAGGGATGTAGGGACTGGAGGAGGTTGCAGAGATAGGGAGGGGTGTAGGGGCTGGAGGAGGTTACAGAGATAGGGAGGGATGTAGGGACTGGAGGAGGTTACAGAGATAGAGAGGGTTGTTGCGGCTGGAGGAGGTTGCAGATGTGCGGAGGGGTGTAGGGGCTGGAGAAGGTTACAGAGATAGGGAGGGGTGTAGGGGCTGGAGGAGTTTACAGAAATGGGGAGGGGTGTAGCGGCTGGAGGAGGTTACAGAGATAGGGAGGGGTGTAGGGGCTGGAGGAGGTTACAGAGATAGGGAGGGTTGTAGGGACTGGAGGAGGTTACAGAGATAGGGAGGGGTGTAGGAGCTGGAGGAGGTTACAGAGATAGGGAGGGTTGTATGGGGCTGGAGGAGGTTACAGAGATTGGGAGGGGTGTGGGAGCTAGAGGAGGTTACAGAGATAGGGAGGGGTGTAGGGGCTGGAGGAGGTTACAGGGATGGGTGTAGGGAGATTAGGAGGCAATGAATGGTTTTGAACAGATGAGAATTACAGCAGAGGATCAGGCCATTCAGCCCATTTGTTCTGTCCGAGTGTTCCTGTTGCACACGATCCTCCTCCTGCCCCCTCCTTCATCTCACCCCCATCGCCATATCCTTCTATCCCTTTCTCCCTCGCCTGTTAATCCAGCTCCCCCCTTAAACACACCTTTACCTACTGCAATTTGATAAAAGTGATTGCTAGTTAGTGAGCGCAATTTCTAGTTAGGGTTTTATTACTGGTTAATGCTGGTTAACCCACAATAGTAGTGGTTGTTGTGTGCGTGAGTGTGGGAGAGTATGTTTGTGAATGTGAGAGTCTGTGTGAGAGTGGGTGTGAGAAAATGAGTGTGTGTTCATGAATGTGTGCGTGTGAGAGTGCGTGTTAGTGAGTGTGTGAGAGAGTGTGTGTGTTCGTGAATGCGTGTGTTAGTGAGAGTGCGTGTTAGTGAGTGTGTGAGAGAGTCTGTGTGTTCGTGAATGCGTGTGTTAGTGAGTGTCACCTTCGTTATCAGTCTCCCATGTCCGACTTTAACAAAAGCCTTGCTGAAGTCCAAATAGACTACATCAAATGCATTGCCCTCATCTACACACCTGGTCACCTCTTCGAAAAATTCAAGCAAATTAATCAGACATGACCTCCTCTTAACAAAACCATTCTGACGTCCTTGATTAATCCCTGCCTCTCCGAGTGTAGATTAATTCTGTCCCTCAGAATTGCCACCAATAGTTTCCCCACCACTGAGGTTAGACTGACTGGCCTGTAGTTCCCTGGTTTATCCCTTCCTCCCTTCTTGAATAAGTTGTCTGGGAGTGTGTCTGTCTGTGTGTGCGAGTGTTTGTGTGTATGTGTACGAGTGTGTGTGTGTGTGTGTGTGAGTCTGTGAGTGTGTGTGTTTGTGTGTGTGCGTGAGTGTGTGTGTGACTGCGCGCGTGTGTGTGCACGTGAGTGTTTATGTGTGTGCGAGTATTTTTGTGTGTGCAAGTGCATGTGTATAAGTTGTTGCGTTTGTGTGTGAGTGTGTTTGTGTGCATGTGTGTGTGTGAATGCATGTATCTAAGTGAATGAGTGTGTGTGAGTGCATGTGTTTGTGTGTGTGCGACTGTGTGTGTGTGTGAGTGTGTGTATGTGAGTGTGTAAGTGTGTGTGTCTGCGTGTGAGTGTTTGTGTGTGTGTGTGTGCACGAGTGTGTTTGTGTTTGTGTGTGTGTGTGTGTGCGAGTGTTTGAGCATGGGTATGAGTGTGTATTTGTGTATGAATGGGAGTGTGTGTATATGTGTGTGTGTATGAGTGCGTGTGTTTGTGTGTGTATGAGTGTGTGTGTGTCTGTGAATG